>OU342743.1:233955485-234427267 GCA_910589775.1 Avena eriantha
CATCTAGAGTCATTGCATGTCTGTTATTCTCACAAACCACATAAGGATACACCAGTGTCATTGCATGTGTTTTCTTTTTACTAACAATAACTAGAGTCATTTCATGACAGTTCTATTCACATACCACATATGGGTCCACAAGTGTCATTGAAATGTGTGTTCTCTTCAGAGACCACACATGGATCCACTAGTGTCATTGCATGTGTGCTCTTTTTACTAACAACAACCAGTGTCATTGCATGTGTGTTCTTTTCACAATCCACCTATGGATCCACCAGTGTCATTGTAGGTGTGTTCTTCTCATTAACCACAGCTAGAGTCATTGCATGTGTGTTCTCTTCAGAGACCACACATGGATCCACTAGTGTCATTGCATGTGTGTTCTTTTTACTAACAACAATTGTAGTCATTTCATGTGTGTTCTTTTCACATACCACATATGGATCCACTAGTGTCACTGAAATGTGTGTTCTCTTGAGAGACCACAGATGGATCCACCAGTGTCATTGCATGTGTGTTCTTTTCACAGACCACATAAGGATCCACCAGTGTCATTGAAATGTGTGTTCTCTTCAGAGACCACACATGGATCCACCAGTGTCATTGCATGTGTGTTCTTTTTACTAACAACAACTGGAGTCATTGCATGTGTCTTCTTCTCACATACCACATATGGATCCACCTGTGTCATTGAAATGTGTGTTCTCTTCAGAGACCACACATGGATCCACCAATGTCATTGCATGTGTGTTCTTTTCATGAACCACACCCAGTGTCATTGCATGTTTGTTCCTCTCACAAAGAACACATGGATCCACCAGTTTCATTGGATGTGTGTTCTTCTCATGAACCACAACTAGAGTCATTGGATGTGTGTTCTTTTCATGAACCACAGCTAGAGTCATTGCATGTGTGTCCTTCTCACAAACCACATAAGGATACACCAATATCATTGCATGTGTCTTCTTCTCATGAACCACATCTAGAGTCATTGAATGTCTGTTCTTCTCACAAACCACACATGGATCCACAAGTGTCATTGCATGTGTTTTCTTCTCATGAACCACACCCAGTGTCATTGCATTTTTGTTCCTCTCATGAACCACAGCTAGAGTCATTGCATGTCTGTTCTTCTCACAAACAACATATGGATCCACCAGTGCCATTGCATGTCTATTCTTTTCATGAAGCATACCAAGTGTCATTGCATGTGTTTTCTTTTCATAAACCACGTATGGATCCACTAGTGTCATTGCATGTGTGTTCTTCTCATGAACCACATCTAAAGTCATTGCATGTCTGTTATTCTCACAAACCACATAAGGATACACCAGTGTCATTGCATGTGCTTTCTTTTTACTAACAATAACTAGAGTCATTTCATGACTGTTCTTTTCACATACCACATATGGGTCCACTAGTGTCATTGAAATGTGTGTTCTCTTCAGAGACCATACATGGATCCACTAGTGTCATTGCATGTGTGCTCTTTTTACTAACAACAACCCGTGTCATTGCATGTGTGTTCTTCTCACAATCCACCTATGGATCCACCAGTGTCATTGTAAGTGTGTTCTTCTCATTAACCACAGCTAGAGTCCTTGCATGTGTGTTCTCTTTAGAGACCACACATGGATCCACTAGTGTCATTGCATGTGTGTTTTTTTAATAACAACAACTGCAGTCATTTCATGTGTGTTCTTTTCACATACCTCATATGGATCCACCGGTGTCACTGAAATGTATGTTCTCTTCAGAGACACACATGGATCCACCGGTGTGCTCTTCTCATGAACAACAGCTAGAGTCATTGGATGTGTGTTCTTTTCATGAACCACATCTAGACTCATCGCATGTGTGTACTTCTTACAAACCACATAAGGATACACCTGTGTTATTCCATGTGTGTTCTTCTCATGAAACACAGCTAGAGTCATTGCATGTATGTTCTTCTCACAAACCACACATGGATCGACTAGTGTCATTCCATGTGTTTTATTCTCATGAACCACACCAGTGTCATTGCATGTGTGTTCCTCTCACGAACCACAGCTAGAGTCATTGCATGTCTGTTCTTCTCACAAACCACATATGGATCCACCAGTGCCATTGCATGTCTGTTCTTTTCATGAACCACACCCAGTGTCATTGCATGTGTGTTCTTTGCATAAACCACATATGGATCCACTAGTGTCATTGCATGTGCGTTCTTCTCATGAACCACATCAAGAGTCATTGCATGTCTGTTATTCTCACAAACCACATAAGGATACACCAGTGTCATTGCAAATGTTTTCTTTTTACTAACAATAACTAGAGTCATTTCATGAAAGTTCTATTCACATACCACATATGGGTCCACAAGTGTCATTGAAATGTGTGTTCTCTTTAGAGACCACACATGGATCCACTAGTGTCATTGCATGTGTACTCTTTTTACTAACAACAACCAGTGTCCTTGCATGTGTGTTCTTTTCACAATCCACCTATGGATCCACTAGTGTCATTGTAGGTGTGTTCTTCTCATTAACCACAGCTAGAGTCATTGCATGTGTGTTCTCTTCAGAGACCACACATGGATCCACTAGTGTCATTGCATGTGTCTTCTTTTGACTAACAACAATTGCATTCATTTCATGTGTGTTCTTCTCACAAACCACATATGGATCCAGCAGTGTCATTGCATGTGTGTTCTTTTCATGAACCACACCCAGTGTCATTGCATGTTTGTTCCTCTCACAAACCACACATGGATCCACCAGTCTCATTGCATGTGTGTTCTTCTCAAGAACCACAGCTAGAGTCATTGGATGTGTGTTCTTCTCATGAACCACAACTAGAGTCATTGCATGTGTGTTCTTCTCACAAACCAGATAAGGATACACCAGTGTCATTGCATGTGTGTTCTTCTCATGAACCACATCTAGAGTCATTACATGTCTGTTCTTCTCACAAACCACACATGGATCCACCAGTGTCATTGCATGTGTTTTCTTCTCATGAACCACACCTAGTGTCATTGCATGTTGTGTTCCTCTCATGAACCACAGCTAGAGTCATTGCATGTATGTTCTTCTCACAAACCACATATGGATCCACCAGTGTCATTGCATGTGTGTTCTTTTCATGAACCACGTATGGATCCACTAGTGTCATTGCATGTGTGTTCTTCTAATGAACCACATCTAGAGTCATTGCATGTCTGTTATTCTCACAAACCACATAAGGATACACTAGTGTCACTGCATGTGTTTTCTTTTTACTAACAACAACTGGTGTCATTGCATGTCTGTTCTTTTCACATACCACATATGGGTCCACCAGTGTCATTGAAATGTGTGTTCTCTTCATAGACCACACATGGATCCACCTGTGTTATTACATGTGTGCTCTTTTTACAAACAACAACTGGTTTCATTGCATGTGTGTTCTTTTCACAATCCACCTATGTATCCACCAGTGTCATTGTAGGTGTGTTCTTCTCATTAACCACAGCTAGAGTCATTGCATGTGTGTTCTCTTTAGAGACCACACATGGATCCACTAGTGTCATTGCATGTGTGTTCTTTTTACTAACAACCACTGCAGTCATTTCATGTGTGTTCTTTTCACATACCACATATGGATCCACCAGTGTCACTGAAATGTGTGTTCTCTTCAGAGACCAGAGATGGATCCACCAGTGTCATTGCATGTGTGTTCTTTTCACATACCACATAAGGATCCACCAGTGTCATTGAAATGTGTGTTCTTTTCACATACCACATATGGATCCACTAGTGTCATTGAAATGTGTGTTCTTTTTACTAACAACAACTGGAGTCATTGCATGTGTGTTCTTCTCACATACCACATATGGATCCACCTGTGTCATTGAAATGTGTGTTCTCTTCAGAGACCACACATGGATCCACCAGTGTCATTGCATGTGTGTTCTTCTCATGAACCACAACTAGAGTCATTGGATGTGTGTTCTTTTTATGAACCACAGCTAGAGTCGTTGCATGTGTGTTCTTCTCACAAACCATATAAGGGTACACGAGTGTCATTGCATGTGTGTTCTTCTCATGAACCATAGCTAGAGTCATTGCATGTCTGTTCTTCTCACAAACCACACATGGGTCTGAAGGAAATATGCCCTGAGAGGCAATAATAAAGTTGTTATTATATATTCCTTATACATGATAGATGTTTATTTTACATGCTATAAATATATTGATTCGGAAACATCAATAGATGTGTGTTTAATAAACAAAAAGGGTTCCTAGTCATGCCTCTCTTATAGACTAGCTTGTTGATTAACAGGATGATCAAGGTTTCCTGATCATGGACATTGGATGTTGTTAATAACAAGGTCACACCATTGGTCGAATGATGTGATGAACATTCATCCAAAGTATAGCATTACGATCAAGTCATTATGTTTATATTGCTATAACATCATACGAAGTAATCTTTATCCTTAGACCATGACATCATGTTAATTGCTAACACCGGAAGAGTATCTTGATAACATCAAACGTCACACCATAGCAGGGTGACTATAAAGATGGGTTCAGTACTACGAAGGTGTTATGTTGAGGATCATGGATCAAGAGTGGAATTTGTGAATCCAGATGACGGATAGATATACTCTAGGCCCTCTCGGTGATATCACATTAGGATAGCTTGCAAGCATGTGATGTGATCACTAGAATGTTATATCACGGGAACGAGAAAAGAGTGCATGTCGGTAACGAGATCAAACTAGGTATGGAGATACCAATGATCGAATCTCGGACATGTAATATATCGAGAGACAAAGGGAATTAGTTACAAGCGTTAAAGGTTCTCCCGATCACAGGAGTCATCGTTGAATGTGTAGGAGTCAGTACGGATCTCTAGGTCCCGCTGCTGATTATTGATCGGAGAAGGGTCTCGATCATGTCTGCATTATTCACGAACCATAGGGTGGCACACTTAAGAGTTACCGGACACTATTTTGGAGCACATATGTTTCAGACGAAAGAATTGTAAAGCGCAAGAATTGTTTGAATAGAAACCGGAAATTGTTTCGGGTGAAATTGCAGAAGGTGGTTCTGCATGTGATATTGAAACATTGCAAGGGGCTATATGTGAATGTCTGTTAATTAAAGTAATTAACAAAATTCTGAATAAATTTAAATAAAAGAGTTTTATTAAATGAGAGAGCATTAAATTTGGATAAATTTAATGCATTTAAAGTGGAGACTTTAAAAGGGAATGTGAAGAGGCATTTTAATGTGGAGGGGTTACCACCACATGAATGGGGGAGGTGAGGGGTCACCCCCCCATGCGCCGGCCATGGAGAGAGGGGGCACCCCCTCCTCCTATAAAAGGCCACCCATTCCCTCCTTCATCCACACACCTCCTTGTGAAGGATCTCTCTCCCCCTCTAGAATTATTCCCCATGGTCTCGGATTAGCGAGATACATGTTCCCGGTGGCATTTCATCTGGAAGGAGTTGCTGCTTCCGCCGGATCACTGGAGCGAGGAGGTGGAGGTTTGTCTGGTGGCTTGAACGTGTGTGCGAGTGCGGATGCGCTGCTGAGTTGCGGCGCTCGGACTTCCTCACGATCTTGAGATCGGCAAGTGTACGACTACATCAACCACGAGTTCCTACTCGTTAACAAAGCTCGTTGTCTACGAGGGTAAGTTCTCGTTGGATGTATGTCCACCCGTTGCTTTGTACCTAGTAGATAGATCTTGGCGTGTAATTCACACCGTAGGAAAAATTTTGTTTTCTATGCTGCGGACCCAACAGGATCCACCAGTGTCATTGCATGTGTGTTCTTCTCATGAACCACACCCAATGTCATTGGATGTGTGTTCCTCTCATGAACCACAGCTAGAGTCATTGCATGTATGTTCTTCTCACAAACCACATATGGATCCACCAGTGCCATTGCATGTCTGTTCTTTTCATCAACCGCACCCAGTGTCATTGCATGTGTGTCCTTCTCATAAACCATATATGGATCCACCAGTGTCATTGCATGTGTGTTCTTCTCATGAACCACACAAGGATCCTCTGGTGTCATTGCATGTCTGTACTTTTCATGAACCACAGCCAGTGTCATTGGATGTGTGTTCTTCTCACAAACCACACATGGATCCACCAGTGTCATTGCATGTCTGCTCTTTTCATTAACCACAGTTAGAGTCATTGCATGTGTGTTCTTTTCACAAACCACATATCACCAGTGTGTTCCTCTCATAAACCACATATGGTCCACCCAGTGTGATTGCATGTGTGTTCTTCTCACAAACCACATAAGGATCCACCAGTGTCATTGGATGTGTGTTCTTTTCATAAACCGCATATGGATCCTAACCTTAGGAGAGCCCTAACCTTAGCCCCCTAATGGATCCACCGTTAGACTGAGTCTTCTAGAAGGCACGCACTAACACAGTTGTTCTGCTTGACGATTGTTACATACCGTTCGATCGGGGCACTTGGACGATTGGGATGGTCTTCGTGAGAGCGATCCGCGAGTAGGCTCTACGGCATGATTAGCCACACTTGGTCTGGACAAACTGGCAACACCAGGCGCTCCCCTATTGCGAGTGTCACGACTCACGAGTTCAGTGGGCCATATACCAGTGTCACGTCCCCATTACTTCCCTTCCTCCCCGTACTTCTCTTCCTTCCCCTCGAAGCCACTTTCCCCACTTCACTCCCATCCTACTGTAGCCGCAAGCCGACGGCGCCTCCATCCCAATCCCCTCTCCGGCAGCCACCCCCCTCTTGCCATGGGTTCAAGGGGAGACGGCGAGGAAACATGTCATGACGATAGGGACAATGATTTCGATGTGAGTCGTCTCATCTCTATCTCTATCATCTGTGGCTAGTTATCTATTTTTTGAGCTAGGTCTAATCTGCTTACTCATGCGCGTATGATGTGTTAGGACAACTAGACAATGTATGACTCCGACTATCATGGTTTAGCGGATGAAGACAGTCCTCTGCTATGTAAACATGGATATGTGCCCGCTAAATTTGTAGCGTTCGAAGGAAGAAATGCAGGCAGGAGGTATCTACGGTGTCAAGGACATTGTCTAATGATGCAAGGCGGAAGTTGCGGTGTTGTCAAATGGGTAGATCTAGAGTGCCCCAAATCAATGTAGAAAACACTGGACAAACTATGGGAGATGACTATTGAGTTGAAAGAATCCATATTCAGCTCACTTCTTGATAGTGTTGAGATGAAGCTATGTGAACCAGTTGACACGACCAAGCATAAGCGAGATCTCATGTAGGTGCAAGACAAGGTTAGCAAAGTCGAGAAGGAGAGGGATGCGACGTTGGCCCTGGAGGCTAAAGCAGAGCAAGAACTGACTCAAGCAAGGAATGATCTTCACCAGGACAAAATCCTGCAGTTCACAACTACGAGTATTGACAAGTGCATGAGGAAAAATGCAGAGAAACAATTGAAGATGTGCAAGGAAGATGCTAAAAGGAAGGAGCAGACGATTCGATCATTGCTCTCACAGGAAGATGCACATCGGGCTAAGATTAGGAAGATCAAGGAGATGTGTGATAACTAGTTCTATTTAGCTTAAGATCCATGCCTTTTTAAGTTGTAATAGCTATACTTGTTGACCTAGCTGTCTGAACAATTGGCCCCAGAGTCCTAGGAGGAAAAAAATGGTCGCCCGTTAATCTTTCTTAACCCTGCATTACTTTCTTTTGTCCGACCAATGCCCCTTGGATATTCCGCCCATCGCTTTGTCGTCCTCGTGTACAAATAGGAGGCGCCACAGCGTGTCGCTTCGTCGTCCATCCCCTTACCCTCTCCAATGTCCACTGTGATGTCGCTTGGTCGTCCATCCCCTCGCTCCCTCTCCAATCTCCATCGAGCCGCCATGGAGATCTCCATGCTGAACTTCTACGAGGCGGTGATGTTCGCGCACTTCGACATCTCGTGCCGCCGGCCGCGACGGTGCCCCACGGATGGCGCATCAGCTATGCGGAGGTGCCGGTGGCTCCGCTCTTTGGACGAGCCAAGATGGAGAGCGAAATCACGGCACGCCGCCGCCAGATGCCCGCGTGGAAGAGGGCGCTACCCTGATACGCGGCAGCCAGCCCGTACTGGCTGGCGCTGTTCAAGAAGGAGCGGAAGGCCAAGATTGGAAACCGCATGGTTTACGGGTGCGTCGTGCACCGGAATCTCCGCAACCGAGAAGGGCGGGAGAGGTTCTGGTCCGTCCCTGGATGGACCAAGTACACCGTCATCACCGCCGCTCGCTGCGAAGAGGTGCTCCGTCTTGCGAACAATGCGGAAATCGTGGAGGTTCTGTCCGAGGACGATGAGGCAGCTGGCGGCTCGGAGGACAGTGGCAGCGGAAGTGAAATTGTTGACTAGTGGTTGAATTAATCTAGGATGTGAAATCGAACCTTTGGTTAGAAGAATTTGTGGTTGAATTAATGAAATGCCTCGATTTAGATCTCCGTCTCGATTAATTTGTGGAAGAATTTGTGATTTAGATCAATTTCTGCCTCGATTTAGATCTCTGTCCCGGATTGGGAATGTGGCCGTGGACCAAAGACCCCTTTTCTACTAGTGTATTCTGACATTGGTGGTTTGTTTAAACATACTCTACGTGGATTGTGCCGCATGCAAATGAGACAACAACAATTTATAAAGTGGAAGGACGTACAACCAGTTACTAGAGATCTGGGAGCTTCGCCAGATGCAGGGGGTGCAGGAGCAGAGAGGCGGTGAGATTGACGGGCTCAAGATTAGGCCAGAAAGTGGTACCGATTTCCTCCTCATCTGGGAATTATCGGTTGCCATTGCTGTTTATGTTGCCACATTGTTGTGTAGCATCTGAAATAAGTTGCTGCTTCGTGCAGTGTGGCAGCTTAAATAATTTATTTCTGTGCCACTTACATTCCATTGAATTTGGAGACCTCCTGCCCCTCAGCAATCGTGGAACCACTGCTGTGTGTTTTCAGATAGTAGTGGCACAATCACAGTTTCAGACTCGGGCGTTTCCAAACCCTAAGTCGCGGTACATTTTACTCAGAGAACATGGGTTGATTGTTTCGCCCAGCAAAGTAGCACACACAAAGCTCTAGAATTTAACCGAATTACATATATAGGTTCAAGTTCAACACATTACTATTCATCTTCATTGCCAGCAACCTTCTTCCGCACCCTGGGTACCAAGCATTCATGTCCACTGGCTTGTTCATTTCCTGCCTTCTTCCTCTTCCTCGGTGCCAATTTTCTTAGCTTCACGTACTCTGCATCGCCGGGAGAATGGGCACCAGAATCGTGCCCAGCATCATCTTTCCACTCGTTTTTAATTTCTTCTGGCAGCAAAATGACTGACTCGGCAGTCATGTTTATAACCTTGCGGCGCTTCCTATCAAAGAAACATGAATGTTGCATAAATTCCCAATATCTACAGAGTAAATAAAACAAAAATTACAATTCAGCACAAACATGCGAACCCCAAGAGACCTTTGCTTACTAGGAGCTAATTGGGTTCGAGCAACCACCCTGTCCAAGAATTGTTGGGGGATATCCCGGGTAGGGTAACATCGGGGTATAAGGGTCGAGTTAGCCGGGGTACGGCGCGGTCAAAGCAAGTGCTGACCGGGTCACCTCAAGGCAGGCCGAACCACGGTGTGACCCGGTCCATAGAGCATCTCCTTAACTATGGTCCGGTCGGTATAAATTATATGTTGGCCATATTTATCCATTTGTTTTGCAGGTAACTTGATAAGCAGGATTAGCTACATGCTAGCCGGACTATCTTATGGCTTCCAAGAGAAGGAACCCCCGCTGATCAAAAGGTGGCTTTATTAGCTGTAGCATGAGCGAAGCAAAGTAAAGAAGAGGAACAGCGGGTCAGGGGTGACCAAGGTGACGCGGGCAAAGTTGGATGACGTAGCCTGTGTCTGGTCATGCCAAAAGAAAAAGATTACGCTATGGATTACGTCTAAAGCCCGGACGAGCCGTTAAAGAGAATAAAGAAGCATCTGCTTTAGGCGAGGAGCATATTCGTAGAATATGCTGCCACGTGTGCCCTAGAATTGTAACCCGGGCTCCCCTATATAAGGAGCACCGGGGCCTCCATAGAAGGGGATCGATCATTTTATCTGTCTAAGGTAGAACTCTAGGGCTAGTTGGTAGGGAGTAAGAGACATTGTCTCCTTTTTACTGGGAGCCTCAAGAGCATCTGTAAACACCATTGATAGAGAAAATACAAGAACATCCGTGCGTGGAATCACCACGTTCTCCCTCCCTGGATTCCCCTAGCACTCATTGGCCCCATCTTTAGCCTACCCATGGCATATGCCATGCCACCACCACGACAGTTGGCACCCACCGTGGGGCTACCGGTGCTAGCAGGGGTGAAAATCCAGATGGGAAGCTTCTCTAGCACCGGCGAGCGCGTCATCTCTGACTTGGTTCAACGCTTTGGAGCGCTGGACTACATCAACAACAATGCAAGAAGCTTCGGCAGGCACCCTCCTCCGCACAATGACGTCTTCATCAAGCTTGGCACGCACAAAATCTACGTCAGCGTGGACGAGTCATGCGTTCATCCACGGCATATTGTCGAGGGAGGCGAGCCGCCTCTCAGCACATCTCGTGGAGTATGTATCACTCGCCCCACCAGTAGCGTTGAGGTCCTGATGACCGCACCTGACGCGCAACCAAGCAAGGGTCCGGCGCCAGAGTCGGAGGTAACGCCAAAGAAGACCAGGTCTCGGTTTCCTCCGCTAGAAATGCCAGAAAATGTGCTCCAGCAAGCAATAGATAGCCTAGCGACACCAATAACACCTGTGGTAGATCCGGCTCAGGCACAAGCTAAGTTAGAGGAAACTAGGCAGAAAATGTTAGCTGGGGCAAAGAAGGTAGCAAAGCTACATCAGTCTTTGAACATAACCTTGAGAGAATAGATGGAGTGAAAATCCGAGGTAGGAACCTGATCACTAAGATTGACAAGGAACACGAGCCTAGGCCGGGTCAGACAGCCACGATAGTAACAGGAGGGCTTGATCGATACAACACTCCAGCAAAGAACCTTAGGGCAACAAAGGCGGCCGCATCGGAGTTAGAAGGTTTAAGTGGAGAGGCTCGGCAAAAGCAACAAGAGAGGGTGAATCACTTGCTGAGAGTTGCTTGCCAGCAAAATGAAGAAATAAACAAGGCAAACCCGGTGCCACCAGGAGCCTCACAAGTGGTACATTAGGCCAGGAATAACCCGGCGAGATCTGGAGGAGCCGCGTCATCTCCGGGTCACAATCCCAGGAGAGAAGAAGTAGTAAACTCTAGAAGAAGAGACAAACAGATGGTTCCCTATGATCTGGTAATGACTAGAAAATGCAAAGCAGTGCAAGTTGATGAAGATAGGCACAGTACCAGCCGAGGTGCGGCCGGCCGAGGAAACCGTGACCAAGGCAATGCCGGTCAGAGAAATGCTACCAACAGCAATTCCGGATAGCGTGATCCCATGGGAACGGGGAAAAATATACCTCAGACACAACAACAGTGTGCACCTCGGCAAGTAGGGAGTGCAGGATAGGCAGCACAACAACAAAATGCTTGTCCGGATCAGGAAATATACAATGATGGTTATTCAGCCATGATCAACGATGGATACTCCTGACCGGATCACCACATAATTGGGTCAAGATTGGGAAGCAGGAACTTGCAGCCGGATGATGCTAGGCTAAAATTGGATAGGATTTATAGGTCGGAACTAATTGAGGTACAAGGTCCACCGGGTCTAGCATGCTTTGGGCCCCAGATCATGAAGGAGCCACTAGTGCCGAACTTTCAGATGTCTAGAGGAACCCGAACTTATGATGGTAGTACTAGGCCAGAGGATTGGTTGATTGATTACGCCACAACGGTCAAGATTGCAACAGGAAATTTGAGATGGGCAGTAAGATATGTGCCACAGATGCTGGAAGGACCAGCGCGAGTTTGGCTGAACAATTTGCCACTAGGGAGTGTCAACTGTTGGTTGGATTTCGAGGAGCTGTTCGTTAGTAACTTCTCAACCACTTACAAGAGGCCCAATAGGCCACAGACCCTTGTATTGTGATGGCAGAGACCAAATGAGCCAGATTGAGATTTCCTGACTCGATGGTGCAATGTGCGAAACTCATGCGAGGGGGTAATTGAATCACAAGCTATTGTATGGTTCGCTTAGGGATGCAGATATGGAAGTATGTAGTGGCAGAGATTACAGCGAGACATGCCAACTACCTTGGCTGAGACGATCCATATCGCGGATTCGTATGCCTTGGGAGATCCAACACAACCACGGCTAATGTCAAGCGAGGCAAACGAGGAATATTACGGCCGAGATGGCTCCAGATCGTCAAGGAAGAATGATTTTCGAGGAAAGAGAATGGATGAGCGCCCGAATTACCGGTATAACTTGCAACAGGTAGCAGCGGTAGACCGAGATCAATCCAATGCTCGCGCCAGCCAACGCCAAAAAACTGGGGGGCAGAACTGGCAGCAGAAAAACAAGGGGAAAAAGCCTTGGACCCTAGAGAAGAAAAAGCAATGGCAAGAGCAAAAGGATAGACCGAGGTATACGTTTGAGTCCATGCTGGATCAACCTTGCAAGTTCCATACGCCAAGCCAGAATAGTCTGGCGAATCATACAATCCGGCAATGTGAATGGATGAGGAAGTTAGAACAGGGCAGTTCGGGGAATGCCTAGGCACCTCGGAATGAAGCACCTAGAAATGAAGCACCACGGCCACCGTTACTGACAGGGGGAATGGACATCTATTGATGTTGCCACCGCCTCCGCCGAGGTACGAGAATCCGGAAAGAAGGGAAGCGGTACATCAAGTAGGCAATAACCAGCAAGTTACCACTAGAGTGAGGGACGAAATGAGTATAGGGAACATCATCAAAGCTACTGTGTGTTTACCACGGAAGAGAATGACCGGAAAATCTTGCACCGCCGGCATATGGAGGTAAACGCGGTAATGCTAGCAGTAGTGAGATATATGCCCTGGGCGGATCAAGAGATTGCATGGAGTATCAAGGATCACCCAAAGATCATGCCAAGCCCGGGAACCTATGCTCTGGTCCTGGCTCCAATGTTCATCGGGCCGAATCTCGATGTAAGGTTTTCCAAGGTACTGATCGACAATGGCAGTAGTATCAACATTATGTACAAGGATACCCTGCACAAGTTGGGAATAATAGAGCACATGTTGCAAGCAACGAGGACCACCTTTCATGGCATTGTACTAGGTATTTCCTGTAAGCCAATTGGTAAGGTCCGGGTTGACGTGTTATTCGGCACGAGAGACAATTGCCGGACTGAAAACTTGGAATTTGAAGTGGTGAATCTAGAGATCTCTTATCACGCGTTACTCGGCAGGCCAGCGCTGAACAAGTTCATGGCAACTACCCACATTAGTTACCTTAAGATGAAGTTTCCCGGGCCAAGGGGCGTGATAACTGTATTAGGGGACTTCCGGCGTTCGATCAAGTGTGCCTCAGCCGGATCTAACTTAGCTGAGTCACTCGTGATAGCTCAAGAAAAAAGGAAGATACTGGAAGTGGCGGCACTGGCTCAATCCGCGCAACAACATATGCCAGCTCTGACCAACCCGCACGGGAGCGTATCATTCCAAGCAACCAAGGACACAAAGAAAGTGTCAATCGATGATCAGTTCCCCAAGCGCATCGTGACAATTGGTGCCGGGTTAAGCAGTAAATAGGAAAGCGAGCTCGTCAACTTCCTTCATGAGAATCGGGATATCTTTAGTTGGTCTACTCAGGATCTGCAAGGTGTACCGAGGGAGTTGGCTGAGCACTCATTAAACGTATGACCCGGGGCTAAGCTGGTAAAGCAACCTCTTTGGCGTTTCGCCAAAGACAGGAGGAAAGTCATTGGATACAAAATAGCTAGGCTCCTAGCGGCTGGATTTATCGTGGAAGTACTCTATCTGGATTGGCTCTCTAATCCGGTGCTTGTGGAGAAAAAGAAAGATGATCCGAACATGGCTGTGGTATGGCGCATGTGCATTGATTATACGAACCTGAATAAGGCATGTCCCAAAGATCCATTTCCGCTCCCTAGGATAGATCAAGTCATAGACTCAATAGCCGGATGTGAGCTACTATCATTCATTGATGCATATTCTAGTTTCCACCAAATACCCTTGAATCTAGATGATCAAATAAAGACTGCGTTTATTACACCGTACGGGCCTAATTGCTATCGCACTATGCCGTTTGGATTACGTAAAGCAGGAGCAACGTACCAATGATGCTTGCAAAAATGCTTACATGATCAGATAGGTCGAAACGTGCAAGTTTACATGGATGATGTGGTAATAGAAACCAACGAAAGCAATACGCTCCTTGATGATATCCGGCAGACGTTCGCGAACTTGAGAAGGTTCCGAATGAAGCTGAACCCGGAGAAGTGCACCTTTGGCATGCTCGCTGGAAAGTTACTCGGTTTTTTGGTATCTAGCCGTGGCATTGAAGCTAACCCGACGAAAATCTGGGCCATAGAAAGAATGGAACTGCCAAAATGCCTTAACGATGTGCAGAAGTTCACTGGTTGCCTGGCATCGTTAAGTCGGTTCATGTGTCGGTTGGGAGAGAAGGCCTTGCCCCTCTACCAATTAATTAAAAAGGCAGACAAATTCACATGGACGCCACAGGCAGACCTTGCATTTTGAGAGTTGAGAAAGATGTTATCTACTGCGCCAATCCTAGCAGCACCACTACCTAAGGAGCCAATGTTGCTCTATGTAGCCGCCACCAACCGAGTCGTAAGTGTAGTAATCATAGTGGAGCGTGACGAGGATGGAAAGTCTGTGCAAAGGCCGGTGTACTATCTGAGTGAGGTATTGTCAGTCTCGAAACAAAACTACCCTCACTATCAGAAGATGGCGTACGGCGTATATATGTTGGCCAAGAAAATCAAACACTATTTTGAGGAACACCCCATCAAGGTGATATGTAAGGAAGCCATTTCGTAAATTATGAGTAACAAATATGCAAGTGGACAGATAGCAAAGTGGGCAATCGAGTTAGTTCCCTATGCACCATAATTTGACAGAAGGGATGCTATCAAGTCACAAGCCGTGGCGGATTTCTTTGTGGACTGGGCTGAAATGCAATACGAAGCACCCCTGCCGGACTCCAATTATTGGCAAATGTACTTCGATGGATAGAACTGAAAGATGGGTTGGGCACTAGAGTAGTGCTTACCTCGCCCAAGAAGGATCAACTAAAATATGTCCTTCAAATCCACTTCAGTGCCTCGAATAATGTGGCGTATTACGAAGCATTGGTGCATGGTCTCAAAGTGGCGAAAGAAGTAGGGATACGTCGGATACAATGCTTTGGAGATTCTGATTTGGTGGTACAGCAAGTGTCTGGAAATTGGGATGCCTTGGATGCTAACGTGGCCCTATACAGGTTCCATGTTCAAAAGATAAGTGGGTTTTTTGAGGGGTGTGAGTTCCATCACATACCTCGGATTGAAAACGAGGTGGCAGATATGCTGTCCAAGTTAGGCTCGTCCCGGCAGCCAATCCCGCCAAATTTTGCTTTGGAGCACCTGAGAAAACCATCTATCACGCCCTCACCCGAATCAGATTCAATTTATATCTTGGCACTCTCTGGATCAGGAGTTGCACCTATGTAGATAGAGTAGGGAAGCACCTCAGCAAACCTGGGGACTGCTTCAGCAAACCCGGGGACTGCCTCAGCAAACCCGGGGACTGATCAGCCTGATCCGGCAGGAGTTATGTCGGTGGATGCGATGGAAGTTGATGAGGAATCATTTCTCGTCCAGACTGTACCAACTTGGGCCAAGACAAATTTTGATTTCCCGCGAGAGGGAATCTTGCCGGATGACGAAATAAGCTCAACGCAGATCTAGAGAAGGGCAAAGGCCTATACAATTATCAATGCCGAACTATACAAAAGAAGTGTGACAACAGTACTACAGCGGTGTGTTGATCCGGAGGAAGGACTTGACATACTCCGGGATATTCACCATGGGGAATGTGGCCACCATGCCTCCTCAAGGGCATTAGTGGCGAAAGCTTTCTGGCATGGGTTTTACTGGCCCAGTTCTTTGGAGCAAGCAGAGGACTTGGTGAGAAAATGCAATGGCTGTCAAAGATACGCCACAAAATCTCATCTACCAATGTCGGAGCTAAAAACTATCCCCATTACCTGGCCATTTGCTGTATGGTGCCTAGATATGGTAGGGACATTTATGTCACGGGGATGATCCCCAGGTACCCCAACCGGATAAGAAACAAGACAGTTGGATCGCGTCCGGCTGACCAGATGCAGCCGGACAGGGGAGGACATGTCGGCTATCACCCGGTAGCCGGATAAGGAAGAGATGGCCGGATACGTCGACGTAGCCGGACCCAACCAGTGAGACAGGACAACGTGCGCATCAGTGCACGGTACGCCCTGTACGGTGACAAGACTGGCAACCACCCGGCCATACCAAAGACTTTGCGAGGATGACACGGGAACAGTGGCCTATGCTGACGACGGGCTCGCACGGCGTCCACTGTGCCCACGACAGCCATACCGCTCGTACTCCGATAAGACATGCCATACTGGATACTGTAGATGACTAGCAGGCTGGGACCCGCCCGTGGGACCCGCTAGTCGGACTAGCCAGTGAGACCTTTGCCTCTCTGCCTATATAAGGAGAGGCAAGGCCTTAGTAGAAAGGGTTGGTCATACAGCATTCAAGGCAGTAGCTAGCACATACAGCTCGAGGAGCACTTGTAGTTCGTGTATTCCACATAGTCAGATCTGGCAGGAGTAGGGGCTTTACCTCACCACGAGGGCCCCGAACCTGGGCACTTCTTGCGTCCCGCTACGCTCGCTTGTACCCAATCTCGCCTGCGGACGCCGTCGATAGCTTCCCTGCTAGTCCCCACACCTCTATCTAACCTCCTCAGGTACTGCCGTTCCCAATACAACGACAGTTGGCGCCCACCGTGGGGCTAGATGGCTTCGACCGGAGTCATGTTCCGCACGAGACCCCGCACTTCAGCCGGTGAGCGCGTGGCCTCCAGGCTAGTGCTCATGCTTGGCAAGTTCGACTGCGTCATCGACAACGCCTCCTGCTTCACGGGAACCTCCTTCCCGGTGAACAGCACCGTCCTGCTATTCGGCGATCTCCCCGTCTATGTCGCCACCGTCCCGGAGCGTTTCCCTAGGGAAATCGTCTCTCTCGCGGAGCTGCCGCGCTCAGGCGGCAGCGCCTCCACCGCATCCCGCGGCGTGGACGTCATGATGGCCGGTTCCAGGTCCCATCCCCGCCAGCCGCGGGAGCGAGGCGCGGACGAGGTCGGAACTTCCGCTCCCCCACAGCCTCGGAACCCGGTGGAGGACGCCATTGATCGGCTCCTGACGCCGGTTAACCTCGGGGACAACCCGGAGGAGGCGGAGGCCAACTTCACAATGGAGAGACAGATCCTCCTCCAGGAGGCCCTAGAGCTGGCGGCAGCCCGCAAGCAACTCGAGATCACCCGGCGCGAGTACGACCGCGCACACGGCCTTACTCCGGATACCGCGGAGCCGAGCCGTCGCGGCCAGGTACGGCGTCGGGGCGGCGAGCTGGGTGGTAGGATGGAAAAGGACGGGGAACCGGATCCCGCGCCTGCCCTCACACGGCCCACCTACAACACGCCCATCAAGAACCTGCGCGCGGCGCGAGCCGCAGCAGAGGAACTACCCAGCCTAGAGGGCGAGGAGCGATCCTGCCAGCATGCTCACGTGCAGGAGCTCCTCCGTGTCGCGGACGAGCAGGCCGGTGCCAACCAGCAGGAAGACCTTAGCTACTCCAGGGGGAGCAAGCTACCTGCCAACAGTAGGGGCGCGCCGTGCGACACCCAGCAAGCGTCCTCCCCTCAGCCGCCCGAGGCCAGCAGCAGGCATCGCAGCTCTGGCAACAGGGCCCAGCCGTGCCAGGAGCAGAACGTGAGCAACAACCCGCCACCTCCCCCTCCGCCAGCCGGAGCGCCCAGACCAGCCGGTTCCCGTCTCTTGGGCCGGGTGGGAGCGCCCAACCCGGAATGTCCGGATGCCCGCGACCGCATCGAGCTCCTCACTCAAGCGCGCGTCACGGAGGAGGAAGATTCGACCGGCCCGGTTTGTTTTGGACCCCGCATTCGGAACGAGCCGTTTCCGGATAAATTCTCCCTGCCCAGGGACACCTCCAAGTACGACAGCAGCATGAAGCCGGAAGACTGGTTGACCGACTACGCTACGGCAGTCGGCATCGCCCACGGGAACAAGCGCACAGCCGTGCGCTACGTCCCCCTCATGCTAACCGGGTCGGCAAGGACATGGCTCAATAGCCTTGCGCCCAACAGCATCAACGCCTGGCCTGACTTCGAGAAGGTGTTCGTCCGCAACTTCAACGACAGGTACAAACGTCCAGGGCGCCTGCGCGACCTGGCCTTGTGCGTCCAAGGCGACCGCGAGATAGACCACGAGTACCTCGCCAAGTGGACGGAGCTGCGCAATACTTGCGAGGGCACCTTGGAGAGCCAAGCCATCAGTTTCTTCATCGAAGATTGCCGAGAGGGCAACATGCTTCGCCACCGGCTATTGTGTGATGAGCCGAAAACCATGGTGGAGCTCATGACGGTTGCGGACCAGTACGCCATGGCGGATGCCGCCATGAAGAAGCCCCTCCGAGTAAACGCGGACGGACGTCCGACTCCCACGGAGCCGGCTCGCGACTGACCAAGCAATCCGGCTGGAGAAGCCGGATCCTCCAGGCGCCACGACAACGACAACCGGTTCCATGGGGACCGCCAGGCCGGACAGCAGAAGCCTCGCTACCACGCGCGGCAGGTCAATGTTGTGGAGGGTGCGCCCAACGCACCGGCTAATGAGGCAAGAAGGCAGAAGCCACGGCTCACCTTCGACCAGATGTTTGATGGCCCGTGCAAGTGGCATAGCGGTCCCTTCAAACCGGCTACACACACCACCCGAAACTACAGCTGGACCCGCCAGCTAAAGGACCAGGGCAACCAGCCTCGTCTTCCCCCTCGCCCACCGGGTGGACCTCCACCACCGGCTAGGGGAGCCGGTAATGATGGTAACGGCGGCAATAACAACGGCTAACCCCAGCCGCACGCTGCCTACCACATCTTCGAGACGGAGCAGGATGACAAGCACAGCCGCAGGCGACGCTCCAAGGAGGTCAGCACCATTGTCTCTCCAGTCCCCCAGTACCTGAACTGGTCGGAAACCCCCATCACCTGGAGCTGGGCGGATCAGCCTGAGCATCTACCGACTCCCGGGAGCTACGCCATGGTGCTCGACCCTCTCATCGTCTCCAACACGCGCACCTGCCGATTCTCGCGTGTCCTCATCGACGGAGGCAGCAGCCTCAACCTCCTCTACCAGTCCTTGCTGGAGAAGCTGGGCATTCGCGAAAGCGACCTGCGCCCGACTACCACGACGTTCCACAGCGTACTGCCGGGGCCAGCCTGCGCCGCGCTAGGGAAAATCCAGCTGGACGTCATCTTCGGGGCCGAGGAGAACTTCCGCCGCGAACCAATCTGGTTCGAGGTGGTAAATCTGACGAGCTCCTACCATGCTCTCCTCGGGCGCCCCGCCCTGGCCAAGTTCATGCCCATCCCCTACTACGCATACCTCAAGACGAAGATGCTGGGACCCCCACGGCATGATCACTGTTGCCGGCTGCTTCAGGCGGTCGATGGAGTGCGCCTCAGCCGGTTCCAAACTGGCAAAGGCCCTCATCATAGCCGAAGAAAAACGCGTGATCATGCGTAATGTGGCCATGGCCCAGCAGGACATTCCGGCTAGCAGCAAACCGGCTGGAGAAGGAGCTTTCCAGCCGACGAAGGAGACGAAGAGGATCCTGCTCGACCCCTCCGATCCGACTAAGTTCGTCACCATTGGTGTCGGCTTGGACATCAAATAGGAAGGCACGCTCGTCGACTTCCTCCGTGAGAATCGGGACATCTTCGCATGGTCCCCCAAGGACATGCCGGGTGTCCAGAGGGAGTTCGCCGAGCACTCACTTCATGTGCGACCGGATGCCAAGCCGGTCAAGCAACCTCTGCACCGGTTCGCAGAGGAGAAGAGAAAGATAATCGGTGACGAGATCACCCGGCTCCTTGCAGTCGGGTTCATCATGGAAGTGTACCACCCGGACTAGTTGGCGAACCTAGTCCTGGTGCTGAAGAAGAACAAGACCGGGCGCATGTGTATCGACTACACCAGCCTGAACAAGGCGTGCCCGAAAGACCCCTTCGCCTTGCCCCGTATCGATCAAGTCATCGATTCCACGGCCGGCTGTGATTTGTTGTCTTTTCTAGATTGTTATTTCGGGTACAATCAGATCTGGCTAAACCCGGCTGATCAGATTAAGACATCATTTATCACCCCCTATGGGGCTTTCTGCTATGTAACCATGCCTTTCGGCCTAAAGAATGCAGGCGCCACCTATCAGCGATGTATGCAGAAATGCTTGCACTCACAGATAGGCCGAAACATGCACGCTTACGTGGATGATGTGGTCATCAAGACCAAGGAGAAGCGCACCCTCCTCGAGGATCTGGGAGAAACATTCGGCAACCTCCGCCAGTACCAGATGAAGCTGAACCCAGAGAAGTGCGTCTTCGGAGTACCGTCCGGCCAGCTACTCTTCCTCGTATCACAACGAGGTATCGAGGTGAATCCGGAGAAGATCGTGGCCATCGAAAGGATGCAGCCGCCCAGGAACCTGCTTGGGGTCTAGAAGTTCACCGGATGCCTGGCTTCCCTCAGTCGCTTCGTCAGTCGGCTAGGGGAGAAGGCACTCCCGTTGTACCAGCTGATGAAGAGGACGGACAAGTTCTCCTGGACTTCGCAAGCCAACACCGCGTTTCACGACCTCAAGCGCATGCTATCCACAGCACCGGTTCTAGCCACGCCGACTAGCAAGGAACCGATGTTGCTCTATATAGCAGCCATCAGCTGGGTCGTCAGTGTCGTCCTGGTGGTGGAGCGCCCCGAGGAAGGCAAGGCTCAGCCGGTTCAGAGACCCGTCTACTACCTCAGTGAGGTTCTCCCCTCCCCAAGCAGAACTACCCCCACTACCAGAAGATGTGCTATGGCATGTACCTGGCATGCAAGAAGCTCAAACACTACTTCCAGGAGCACCCAATTAAGGTCGTGTGCACTGCACCCCTTTCGGAAATCATCGGCAACAAGGACGCCACCGGCCGAGTCGCCAAGTGTGCCATCGAGCTCGCTGCCTACTCCATCCAGTACGAGCCCCGGCTCACGATCAAGTCGCAGGCGTTGGCGGACTTCCTCGTCGACTCGGCCGAGACCCAATATCTCCCACCAGTTCCGAATTCGGACCACTGGCAGATGCACTTCGATGGGTCGAAGATGCTCGGGGGCTTGGGAGCCGGCATCGTGCTCACCTCGCCCAAAGGAGACCGGCTGGAGTACGTGCTGCAGATCCACTTCAAGGCCTCCAACAACGTAGCCGAATACGAGGCACTGGCGTACGGGCTCCGGCTGGCCAAGGAGATCGGTGTCAACCGGATCCTGTGCTTCGGCGATTCGGACTTGGTGGTGCAGCAGGTGTCCGGGGAATGGGACGCCAGAGATGCAAACATGGCTCTCTACCGATTCCACATCCAGAAGCTCAGCTCCTCCTTCGACGGGTGCGAATTTCACCACGTCCCCCGCATCAACAATGAGGCAGCCGATGCGCTCTCCAAGATCGGATCCACCAGGCAGGCCATCCCACCAGGGGTCTCCTTGGAGCACCTGCGCAAGCCATCTATCAACCCGTCACCAGAATCAGACTCCATCGTCTGGGTAGGAAACATTCCGGCTAACGGAATGGCGGGAGCAGAGCCGGCAGAACCACCGAAGAAGAAGACCCGCACCAATTTCGGCCAGGCAGTGCCTTCCGGCTCGCAAGACCCGGAGGCTGCCGGCTCGCCTGGCGGCTCGGGGGCTGCCGTCCCGGGTACGCCACCCGAACGACCCCCCGACATCCGTCAGCCAGAGGACAGGAGCGTCCTCGTCATCCGGGAAGTGCCATCATGGGCACAGCCCTTCATGAGACACATCGCCAACGGAGAACTCCCGGACGACGAGGTGGAGGCCAGGCAAATCCGACGCCGCGTGCACACATACACCATCATAAACGGCGAGCTGTACAAGCGCAGCGTATCCGGTATCTTCCAAAGATGTGTTGATGTGGACACGGGCTACCGGCTACTCAAGGATATCCACCAGGGCGAGTGCGGGCACCACGCTTTGTCAAGGGCGGTAGTCGCCAAGGCATTCCGCCATGGTTTCTATTGGCCCACCGCCCTCGAGGATGCTGAGCAGCTGGTCCGCGCATGCAATGGGTGCCAACGCTTCGGACAGCTCAGGCACATGCCAACTTCGGTACTGAGACCATACCGATCACTTGGCCCTTCGTAGTTTGGGGCCTCGACACGGTCGGTCCTTTCAAGAGAGCACGCGCGGGCATGACCCACCTGCTGGTAGCAGTGGACAAGTTCACAAAGTGGATCGAGGCCAAGCCTATCCAGAAGCTGGATGGAGCGACGGTTGTTACCTTCTTCACCGACATCATCAACCGCTTCGGCTACCCCAACAGCATCATCACCGACAACGGCACGAACTTCGCCAAGGGGGCCTTCGCCCGGTTTTGCAGCAACAAGGGCATCCGACTAGACCTTGCCTCCGTCGGGCACCCACAATCCAACGGGCAAGTCGAAAGAGCAAACGGCTTGGTGCTAGCCGGCATCAAGCCACGTCTCATCGAGCCATTGGAGCGGTCACCCGGATGTTGGATCGAAGAACTTCCGGCTGTGCTGTGGAGCCTCTGCACCACGCCGAATAGGTCAACCGGCTACTTGCCATTCTTCCTGGTCTACGGATCGGAAGCCGTCCTCTCCGCTGACATCGAGTTCGAGTCCCCTCGCAAGCTCCTCTACAACGAAAAAGCCAATAGGGAGGCGCGGGAGGACGGAGTGGACCTCCTGGAGGAGGCCCGTGAGGTAGCCCTGTACAGATCAGCCTTGTACCAGCAGCGACTACGTCGCTACCATTCAAGCCGGATCTGCCCAGTCGCATTCCGCGAAGGCGACCTGGTCCTCCGGCTGGTGCAAGACACGAAGGACATGCACAAGCTATCACCACCCTGGGAGGGCCCCTTCATCATCAGCCGGGCGCTGCCCAACGACTCCTACTACCTCATCGACGCGCAGCAGCCGCGCAAGAACAAGATGGACAAATCAGACGAGGAGACCGACCGTTCCTGGAACGCGGCCCTGCTGCGCCCGTTTTACACCTAGTCGCCAGGCAGCATATGTATCCCGAAAACCCTATGAATGAAAATGCGGACCCCCACGAGAATCTCAGGGGCTCCTTACTAGAAATGTGTGTGCACCTATTTTCCGGTTAAAATTTCCCGGCTCCGGCAACCCCTACCCGGGGGCTCGCCGGCTGGCCCGGCCTGCTAAGTCAACAAACCGGCTGAGTAGTGTGTGACGATGTCAGAGGCCCACTATTCGTCTCAGATACAGACCGCAACCCGGCTGTCCGGCTAGCAAGAGCAAAAGCACGAGGCATCCCACACGAAAAACAGGGAGGAGACGCGACAGATCGGGTGTCTCGGCCCTGCAACTAGCTCGAACCAGTCCAGCTGCTAAGCCGTCAGTACCATGCATAATGTACTGTCAGCTCCCTTCAATTCCGGCTGCAGACCGCAACCCGGCTGCCCGGCAAGGACGCAACGAAAACAGCAGAGCACACGGGAAAGCAACTAAGTGCCTAGAAAGGGACAAACTAGTTTTCGAAAAAACAAGCCATTTTCTGGCTACAATTTGGCAGACTAACCTACTAACCTATGTGGACATGTGTGTATGCGTATGTACATTCTTGTCCGACTACCTAGAGTCGGAATGCAGGAGAAGGAAAGAAGATTCGAAGTCCTTGCCTTCATCAAGCGCTCCGAATCTCGGGGGCTACACCCACTGGGTGCGCTCGCGCGCCCCCAGTGGAATCTTGTGGTTCCCGACCGGCTAAAGGCGTTTAGCCGGCCGTTCGTAGCCCAGGTGAGGGCAAGGGCTGGATCAAGAGAAGACAAGGAAGATTCGAAGCACCTGGCTACGCCAGCTACTCCGAATCTCGGGGGCTACACCCAGTGGGTGCGCTCGCGCGCCCCCACTGGAATGTTAGTTCCCCCGGCCGACGGCATTCAGCCGACGAAAGCAGCCGACCGGGACGAGGCCAGTCGGATAAAGTTAGAAGACTGGGGAAACATAAGGAAGATTCGAAGCACCTAGCTACGCCAGCTACTCCGAATCTCGGGGGCTACACCCAGTGGGTGCGCTTGCGTGCCCCCACTGGAGGTGTAGTTCGTCCGGCTAAGGGTGTGTAGCCGGACGAGGTTAGCAAAATATCGAAAGGAAACTCAACACACAAGTTAAGGGAGATTCAAGAATTTCAACGATTAACAAACAAAAGGGAGGCGAAGCTCCCATAAGTTACCCGGCATCAAAGATAGCCGGTACAGAAAGACAAGGTTCATGGATATCTAAGACAAGACAAATACACCCGGCATCCCGGGGCAATAACTAGACGGCAGGACCCTTTCCGTGAGGGAGATCTCGGCCGGCAGAAGCTTCGGGCGGTGGAGGAGGCGCGGAGCTTGATCAGGTTCCAGCGCCTGCGGGCGGTGGCATCGGGCCCTCCACGTCAGGAGTGCCGACAGACTCCGAGTCGATGAGCACCTCGTTGGGATCCACGTAGTCGGCAATCTTGATGGCGGATCCGCGGAGCTCCGGATGGGCTTGGCGGATGGCGGCAAGATCGGCTCCGGCACGGAAGCCACCGTCGATCTTCTCGACGCGGGCGTCCTTGTACCAGGAGAGCATAAGGGCCAGAGCCATCTCTGCTCCGGCCCGCGCCGCCAAGTCCCGCAGCTGGTCCACCGCAGCTGGCACCTCCCCCACCTTCTCAGCTAGCTGCGCCATCGTCTCCGGAATCGGAGCCTCCGGCCACACGAATGAGAAGACGTCCCACGCCGCCTGACGGAGCTTGGCAGCTTCCTCGCCAAAAAGGACGACGAGCTCCTGGGCCGTCGGCTGTGCTCCCGGTCAGTTCTCCTGCAGCCGGTTGTAGGCAAACAGACAGAAAGCACCGAAAGAAAAAGGGGGGGAGAAGGAACGTACCCCAGCACAACCGGGGGCGGCCCCTTCTTTCGGCCAAGACGGCTTGGCGGCAAGGCGCCGGACCGGCTCCTCTTGGGAGCCGGCTCCTCCGTCGCAGGCCGGCGGGAGCCGGAACGGCTGGAGCCGCTCCCGCCTGCCTCGCCGTCCGTCGCGGAGCGCGTCGCCAGATCCGCGGTCGGCGCGGCCTCCTCCTCCTCGTGCACCTCCGCGTGCGGGTCGGCAGCCGGCTCGTCATTCCGACTGGGGAAGGCATCGACGTCCCCGTCCGATTCCTCGCTGGACCGCCGAGCACGCGGCTCGGGCAAGTCAGGTATGAATACCTCGAGGGGAGCCTCACCCTCCTCGCGAAGGATGCAGGCGAAGATCTGCCGAATACAAGAAGTCAGTCAGACAGAACAAGGAAATAACACAGAAAGAGCAAATAAAGTTTCCGGCTATAAGAACTTACCCGGGGCACGCGGTTCTCCCGGCTGTACGGCGCCAGACTGAACGTCCAGTTCTCCAGTAGCCGCTCTTTGTTGATCGTCCACAACCACTCCTTCAAGTTGTGGTAGCAGGGATCGCGGCGCGACAGCAGGGTCAGGTCCAGCCGGCCGGAGTAATAGCACAACTTGTGCGCCCGCTGCTGTATCGGCATCACCAGCCGGGACATCCAGCTAAGAGTGATGTCCCGGCCGGTTAGCCGGCAGGTGACGAGGGAGCGCATGCGCTGGAGCATCGCGTCCGTCTCTGCCTTGTTGCCATGGAACTTCAAGTCCCAGTTCTGCCGGCTGGACTCGACATACTGGAAGGCCGGAAGATTTATCTGGTCGACGTTGGTGACGTTCTTGACGTAGAAGTACGACTTCTGCCACAGCCGTACCGTGTCCTGGAGCAAGAACTTGGGGTAGCCGGATTGGGAGCAGGAGTAGATGGAGGCGCCACCGCAGACGACTAGCGGCCCCTTTGTGTACTGCACCTGCGGCCGGACTCGGAAGAGCCGGCAGAAGAGCCCGAGATCCGGCTGGATCCCGAGATAGCTCTCGCAGAACGCCATGAAGTGCGCCAGCGTCCCGATGGCGTTGGCGCCGAGGTGGTGAAGAAGGAGGTCGAAGAAGGCGAGAAAGGTCAGGAGGAAGGGGTTCACCGGAAGGGCGAACCCGTGCGCCAGATGAGAGAGGAAGATGACGCGCTCCCCCTCCGCCGGGTGCGGCGACACCTCCCCCGCCGGTGCCAACTGCACCGCCACCTCCTCCGCCGGCGGGAGAACGCAGGTGGCGTGGTACTTCGTGATGTGGTCCTCCGTGACGGAGGAGCCGCACCAATCCCCGCGGTCGGCAACCATTTCCAGTTGGTGGAGAGGGGCAGCGACAGAAGAGTGGCGGTGGCCCGTAGCGTCGACGACGGCAAGCGGGCAGCACAGCGGGATACGTCGCAGAAGGCAAGGGCGCAGGAGCAGAAGCACGCGAGGGAGAAGGAGACTGCAGCGGGGGAGCGTAGGAAAGGAACTGCCTCCCCCGCGGCGTCCCTTTAAAGGGCTGGAAGGGCAACCGTTGACGGGGTCACGTGGCGCGCATCCAGGCAACCCACACCCCAACCGCCGCCTAGATCCCGTGTGCCAGGGCAGGATGCACAGAAGATCCCGAAGCGAGAACTGAAGTGCCGGGCAGATGTTTCCTCGAGGCGACGTGCGACGGGACGTTACGCTGCCCACCGCAGAGCAATGATGGCGCGTGCGCGCGTGGCCGGCGTCAGCACTGACGTCACGGGTAGCGCAACCGCCAGGCTCAGCCGGACGCAAATTCAAAAACAAGAAGGAGCGCGCGCACATTTCGTTGAAGCGCGGAATCCACACGCGCTCGGGGGCTAGTGTCAGGGGGATGATCCCCAGGTACCCCAACCGGATAAGAAATAAGACAGTCGGATCGCGTCCGGCTGACCAGATGCAGCCGGACAGGGCAGGACAGGTCGGCTATCACCCGGTAGCCGGATCAGGAAGAGACGGTCGGATACGGCGATGTAGCCGGACCCAATCAGTGAGACAGGACGATGTGCGCATCTGTGCACGGTATGCCCTGTACGGTGACAAGACTGGCAATTACCCGGCCATACCGAAGACTTTGCGAGGATGACACGGGAACAGTGGCATGTGCTGATGACAGGCTCGCATGGCGTCCACTGTGCCCACGACAGCTATACCGCTCGTAGTCCGATAAGACATGCCATACTGTATACTGTAGATGACTAGCCGGCTAGGACCCGCCCGTGGGACCCGCCAGTCGGACTAGCCATTGAGACCTTTGCCTCTCTGCCTATATAAGGAGAGGCAAGGCCTCAGTAGAAAGGGTTGGTCATACAGCATTTAAGGCAGCAGCTAGCACATATAGCTCGAGGAGCACTTATAGTTTGTGTATTCCACATAGTCAGATCCGGCAGGAGTAGGGGCTTTACCTCACCACGAGGGCCCCGAACTTGGGTACTTCTTGCGTCCCTCTACGCTCGCTTGTACCCAATCTCGCCTGCGGACACCGTCGATAGCTTCCCTGCTAGTCCCCACACCTCTATCTAACCTCCTCAGGTACTGTCGTTCCCAATACAACGACAATTTAAGTGCGCCAAAGGAGGGATGACCCATATCCTAATCATGGTTGACAAGTTCAGCAAATGGATTGAGGTGAAACCAATTCGGAAATGTCTTGGGGCAACAACAGTAAGATTCCGCAAGGATATAATCCTAAGATATGCCTATCCCCATAGCATCATAACTGATAATGGAACAAATTTCGCTGAAGCAGCGTTTGCGAGATTCTGTCAAGAAAAGAGTATCCGGCTAGATGTTGCCTCAGTCTCCCACCCCGCATCGAACGGGCAAGTGGAAAGATCTAACGGACTGGTATTGTCCGGGATAAAACCCCGGCTCATAGAGTGATGGCTCAATGCACGGCGCCCAGAAAAGTGCTGGTGCGGTGTTGATGTAGAGCTCGTTGGGAACCCCCAAGAGGAAGGTATGATAAGCACAACAGCAAGTTTCCCTCAGTTATGAAACCAAGGTTTAATCGAACCAGTAGGAGCAAGGAAACACCTCAAATGTGTTATTAGCTGAGCTTTGGCAGGGCGCACTACCGGTGCTAGTAGCATCGTGGAGACCTGCACAACACAACCACAGAACTTTGTCCCCAACTTGCGATGAGGTTGTCAATCTCACCGTGTTTTGCGGAAAACAAAGGATTAAACGTATCGAATGGAAAGAAGCAAAAGTTTGAAGAATGTAAACACAAAGAAGTAAACAGTTGTAGATTGTATGGAAAAGAAAAGGACCGGGATCCATAGGTCACTAGAGGTGGCTCTCCTTAAGATAGATAATATGCTGGGTGAACAAATTACAGCAGGGCAATTGACAAACACCGAGAAAGCAATACATGCATATACTAATCATCTTGACTCCTTTGAGACTTGATTGAGCATTACAACATAATACATAGACCACCATCCAACTGCATCTATGACTAATAATCCACCTTTAGGTTATCATCCGAACCCCCTCCAGTATTAAGTTGCAAGCAACAGATTATTGCTTTACAAACTACGTGTAAAGTAAACAATACGATTGTTCTATGAACAAAGGATTGTTGTTTTGTCCCTAGTAGCAACAGCACATCTAGTACCTTAGAGATTTCTGTCACTTCCCCAGATTACTAGAGGCATGAACCCACTATCGAGCATAAATACTAACTCTTGGAGTTGCTAACATCTACTTGGCCAAGATAGCTACTAACAACGGAAAGCATGCAAGATCACAAATAACAAAGACATGATAGAATCAATAATCAATCTGAAATAGCCTCTCAATATCCATCGGATCCCCGCAAACACAACATGTAGAATTACAAATAGATGATCTTGATCATGAACGCAGCTCACAAGATCTAGACATGAAAGCACAAAGGAGGAGAACCAGCCATCTAGCTACTACATGGATCCATAGTCCAAGGATGAACTACTCACGCATCACACCAGAGGCTTGCATGGTGATGAAGAAAGCCTCCAGGGTGTATTCCCCTCTCCGGCAGGGTGCCGGGAAGAGTTTCAGATCCCTCCCGATCTAGGGATGGAGATGACGGCGGCTACAGACGCTTTCGTGGATTTTTGATCGGGTACTTAGGGTTTACGTCCCGAGGGCATCTTATAGTCGGAAGGAGAGGCCGAGGAGGTGCCAGGGCTGGCGTCACCACCCCCTGGCGCGGGCCAGGCTGGGCCGCGCGGCCAGGTGGTGTGGTGGCCCCTGGTATAGACGAATTTTTTCGAACACCTTCTGTTGCTCAAATCAAAAAGTGTTGAACTAACGAAAGTTAGATAACAACCTGGGGCAGAAGCACAAACAATTACAGATCAATCCGGCATACAGAGCTCTCTCACGAATTTTTATGGTGAAGCATCTGTTTTGGGACAGCAACTTTCCCAATCATTACTTCTCTCTCATTAGAGGTTACTCTTGGCACAAAAAGCGAAAAAAATATAAGGAGAGGTTATTACAGAGGTAATAACTTCCAAGACTCAACTAAAACTTTTGGGTTATCTCCCAATAAGTACTTTTCTTTAACGCCTTTAAGTTAGGCATAAGAAGAAAAGAAAGAATCAAGTGTTCTCAAATGAAGAAGCATTAAGACCAAATTTTGTTTTCATAGGAGAAGAAAAAGAAATCTTTTCTCTCTTTTTAGGGAAGTGTTCTATACCTTTCTTGAGTGGGAGTTGATATTTAATGGTGCCTTCTTTCATATCAATGATGGCACCAACAGTTCTAAGAAAAGGTCTTCCCAAAGTAATAGGACAAGAAGCATTGTATTCAACATCCAAAACATAGAAATCAACGGGGACATAGGAATCGTTAACCATAATAGGAACATCATTAAGACTCCCCAAGAGTTTATTTTTAACATTATCATCAAGTGGGACATTCAAATAACAATCTTCAAGAGGAGGCAAATCAAGCATATCATAAATCCTTCTAGGCATAATAGAAACACTACTATCAAGATCACACAAAGCTTTGAAATCAAAGTCATTCACTTTCATATTAATGATGGGTTCCCAACCATCCTCTTGTTTTATAGGAATAGAAGCTTTATGTTTCACTTTTCTTCTTTAATCTTTATGAGAGCATCAGTAATGTGTTTTGTAAAAGCCATGTTCATAGCACTAGCATTAGGACTTTTAGCAAGCTTTTGTAGGAACTTAATAACTTTAGAGATATTGCAACCATCAAGATCAAAATCAAACTTATCTTCTAAAGTAGTAGAACTATTACTAGCCTTAACACTAGTGGTGGTAATAGTAGAAACACTAATGTTTCTAGCAATTTCATCTTCTCTTTCCCACTTAGCATGTAATTCGGCTAATAGTCTAACATTTTCACCAATTCTTACTTGTATAGCATTAGTAGCTGCAAAGGGATTCTCATTAGTTTTAGGTTTAGCAGCCATTTTATTCAAAGTAAATTGAGCTTCAGCTAAAGATGCTATATTTCTTTCAGCATTAGAGAGTTTTTCATCAGTGGTTTTATTGAAAGCAGTTTGTTTACTAATAAACTCTTTAAGCATAACTTCAAGTTCAGAGGGAGCACTCCTATTATTGTTGTAAGAATTTCCATAAGTATTACCATTGTTGGGAGTATATGGCTTATAATTGTTGTTACCAAAATTGTTCCTATAAGCATTATTACCATAAGCATTGTTGCCAAAATTGTTATTTCTTATGAAGTTCACATCAACTTGCTCCTCTTGAGCAACCAAAGAGGCTAAAGGAACATTTTTTGGATCAATATGGGCTTTCCCATTAACAAGCATAGACATAATAATATCAATTTTAGCATCCAAGGAGGAGGTTTCCTCAACAGAATTTACCTTCTTACCGTGTGGAGCTCTCTCAGTATGCCATTCAGAATAATTAACCATCATATTGTCCAGAAGTTTTGTTGCAGCACCCAAAGTGATGGTCATAAAGGTACCTCCAGCAGCAGAATCCAATAGGTTCCTTGAAGAATAGTTCAATCCTGCATAAATTTTTTGGATGATCATCCAAGCAGTCAGTCCATGAGTGGGACAATTCTTAACCAAAGATTTCATTCTTTCCCAAGCTTGAGCAACATGCTCATTATCAAGTTGTTTAAACTTCATTATTTCACTTCTCATGGATATAATCTTAGCAGGAGGATAGTATTTTCCAATAAAAGCATCTTTGCACTTAGCCCAAGAATCAATACTATTCCTAGTTAAGGAATTCAACCATTCTTTAGCTTTTCCTCTCAAAGAGAAAGGAAACAATTTCAGCTTAATAATATCACCATCTATATCCCTATGCTTTTGCATATCACAAAGTTCAACAAAGTTATTTAGATGGGAAGCAGCATCTTCATTACCAATACCAGAAAATTGTTCTCTCATAACAAGATTGAGCAAAGCAGGTTTTATCTCAAAGAAAGTATTTTCAGCCACAGGTGGAGCAATATGTGTGCTCATAAAATCATTGTTGTTGGTGCTAGTGAAGTCACACAACTTAGTGTTTTCAAGAGTAGTCATTTTTTGGGGTTTTCAAATAAGAAAGCAAACAAGTAAAACTATTTTTTTGTGTTTTTGAATAAAGAAACAAGCAAACAAAGCAAAAAGAAACTAAGCAAAACAAAAACAACAAAGTAAAGATATTGGTTATGAGGGACTCCCCTTGTGAATATGTCCTTGACTCCTCGGCAACGGAGCCAGAAAATCGCTTGATGGCTCAATGCACGGTGCCCAGAAAAGTGATGGTGCGGTGTTGATGTAGAGCTCGTTGGGAACCCCAAGAGGAAGGTATGATGAGCACAGCAGCAAGTTTCCCTCAATTATGAAACCAAGGTTTAATCGAACCAGTAGGAGAAAGGAAACACCTCAAAGGTGTTACTAGCTGAGCTTTGGCAGGGCGCACTACCGGCGCTAGTAGCAACGTGGAGACCTACACAACACAGCCACAGAACTTTGTCCCCAACTTGCGATGAGGTTGTCAATCTCACCGTGTTTTGCGGAAAACGAAGGATTAAACGTATCGAATGGAAAGAAGTAAAAGTTTGCAGAAAGTAAACACAAAGAAGTAAACTGTTGTAGATTGTATGTAAAAGAAAAGGACTGGGATCCATAGTTCACTAGAGGTGGCTCTCCTTAAGATAGATAACATGTTGGGTGAACAAATTACAGCGAGGCAATTGACAAACACCGAGAAAGCATACATGCATATTCTAATCATCTTGACTCCTTTGAGACATGATTGGGCATTACAACATAATACATAGACCGCCATCCAACTGCATCTATGACTAATAATCCACCTTCAGGTTATCATCCGAACCCCCTCCAGTATTAAGTTGCAAGCAACAGATTATTGCTTTACAAACTGCGTGTAAAGTAAACAATACGATTGTTCTATGAACAAAGGATTGTTGTTTTCTCCCTAGTAGCAACAACACATCTAGTACCTTAGGGATTTCCGTCACTTCCCAAGATTACCAGAGGCATGAACCCACTATCGAGCATAAATACTAAGTCTTGGAGTTGCTAACATCTACTTGGCCAAGATAGCTACTAACAACGGAAAGCATGCAAGATCACAAATAACAAAGACATGATAGAATCAATATTCAATCTGAAATAGCATCTCAATATCCATCGGATCCCCGCAAACACAAACATGCAGAATTACAAATAGATGATCTTGCTCATGAACGGAGCTCACATGATCTAGACATGAAAGCACAAAGGAGGAGAACCAACCATCTAGCTACTACATGGATCCGTAGTCCAAGGATGAACTACTCACGCATCACACCGGAGGCTTGCATGGTGATGAAGAAAGCCTCCAGGGTGAATTCCCCTCTCCGGCAGGGTGCCAGGAAGAGCTTCAGATCCCTCCCGATCTAGGGATGGAGATGACAGTGGCTACAGACGCTTTCGTGGATTTTTGATCGGGTACTTAGGGTTTACGTCCCGAGGGCATCTTATAGTCAGAAGGGGAGACCGAGGGGGTGCCAGGGCTGGCCTCACCACCCCCTGGCGCGGGCCAGGATGGGCCGCATGGCCAGGTGGTGTGGTGGCCCCCTGGTCCTTCTCCGTCTCGTATTCTGGCACTTGATCACTTCCAGAAAAATAGGCACTTTGGCTTTTGTCCCGTCCAATTCCGAGAATATTCATATTCTGACTTTCCTGGAACCAAAAACAGTAGAGAACAGGCAGCTGGCATTGTGGCTCTTGTTAATAGGTTAGTCCAAGAAATCATATGAAAAGTACTCCAAAGTTGGAACAAAACACAAGAAAGTGGATAAAAGCAAGCATGGAACATCAAAAATTATAGATACATTTGCAATGTATCATAGAGCCGCTGCAAAGATCAGCGGGGTGCTAGATGGAGGAACTACCAGCAGTATTGTGGAGCTTAAGAAAAACTCCGAATCGATGAACAGGCTATACGCCATTCTTTCTGGTATATGGGGCAAAAGCTATATTACCAGCCGACATAGAGCATGATTCGCCAAGAGTCACCCAATACACAAAAGCCAAAGTGCACGAAGCCCGGCAAAAGGATGTTGATATGCTGGAAGAAGCGAAAGAACTGGCCTTGTCGAGATCTGCCATATATCAGCAAAATCTCCGACGCTATAATAGCCGGAAAGTAAACCCCGGAGTCTTCCGAGAAGGTGACCTCATACTCCGGCTGATACAGCGCACTGCTGGCATGCAAAAATTATCTCCTCCATGGGAAGGACCTTTCATTGTAAGAAAAGCCTTGTGCAATGACTCCTACTATCTTATTGATGCACAACCCCAGGAAAAGAACAAGGCGGACAGGTCCGGAGAGGAATCCAAACGACCATGGAATGTAGCACTGCGACGTCCTTTCTACACCTAACTAAGAGGTGAATGTATCTGAGCTACTCATATGTTGGTGTGTATGTCGGAAATGAGCTTATCAATAAAAACTTTGCCACCCCGAGCAGAGACTCGGGGACTGCTATAATAATTGTCTCCCGTTTTCGTATTTTTATGTCGGCTGGGTTAAGACACTTATATCTTAGTCTGATTAGTAATGTGTGAGCACAAAAAACCTAAATCTTCGACTTTGCTGCTGTCCAACAAGAATTGGCTTCATGGCAAGCAAGAGAACAAGTTTGGAATGGCAAAGCAAATGAAAAACGACTACGGAAAAGAACTTAAGCGGGCCAACATTGGTTTTTTGAGTAACCCTTAGTTTGTTTTGATCACTAAAACACCGGATCATTTTGAGCTAATCTCAAAGTTTCAAGTATTGTTAAGTCAATTTTTTGAACCTCGGACTCATAAGTCGAAAAACCGAATCAAGGTAGATGCGAGCCAAGTCAAAAATTGGGGGAACAAGAAAAAGAAACTCGGGGACTTCGCCCACGATAATCCAGCAATAAAACTTAGTTCAAAACATCAAATTGTAGCACAACCAAACTAAAGTATTTAGATACATCTACACTCGGCATTCCGGGGATCTGATAAATATGACTAGTGTTTTCTAAGGAGCAGGAGCAGCAGACGAATCATCCGTCGATGAAGGAGGTAATTCAGGGTGTGGGGGAGGGGCGCTAGCCTCGGCTTCATCCTCAGGGTTAACCTCGCCATCCTCCGGGTCTTCGGCATCGTCACCATGTTTGGAGACCTCACCTTCACTCCCTTCCTCTTCATCTCTAGAAGCAGCTTCTTCATCAACGACATCAAGATAACTCGGCCCCTCATTCCAAGCATGGCAGAAGGAGTACTGGATGAGCTTGTTGGCACATGCTTTGCGGCGGGCAATCCAATCCGGGTTCTCGCACCACTTAGACCCGGTGCGCATGCGAGTGAGCAACCCTAGATCAATTCCTTCATACCACGAAAGAACGAATTGCAAGGCAATGTCGGCCCTAGCCCGTGCGGCAGATTTGCGCCAGAAATGCATCTGTGTATCGCACTCCATTAATTTGGCTATGAAAGCCGAGCATTTCTTTGGAATGGTTTCACTGGGCCAGAGGGAGCCGAACATTCGCGTTGCCGCCGGTATAATATCCGTGCCATGGTTCTTCACTACCTCAAGACGAGCGGTGAGGCTCGGCAGTAGATCCTCCGTGTTATACGGAATTGGCTCGGCACCAGGGGCAGCAAGAATACCACCATGTTCACGGGACCGTGTTACGGTAGCGGCACCGAGCGTATCTCTTTCTGCAAATTTTCCTGACAGAGCAGAGAAAGCAGTAACCAAAAGTACCAGATCTGGAGGACTGAAAGTTAAGCAAGGGCAGAAAACTCACATGCAATCTATAAGAGGATTCGCTGAAGCTGGGAATGAATGTCAGTGCTATGGGCCTGGAGTTTCTCATATTCAGTGGTCACCGACGTAAGCTTGACATCGGCCTCCTGCAATAAGTTCTTGTCCTTGGAGATTTGCGTGGTTAAACGCTCTTTCTCCTCGGCAAACTCCTAGTCGGCATTCTCTAGCTCAGACTCATGGAGGCCCTTAAGCCTCTGAATTTCGGCATTCAGCCAAGTGATCTCCGAGTCCTAGAGCTGGAGCCGAGCTATCACTTCATCTTTTTTCTTCAGCTCAGCCTCATGCCTCCCTGCTTGTGTCACGAAACGAGTCATCATTTCAGGCATTGTGATGCTATCCTCGAGAGAAACTGCAACAGCATAATGATCTGGAGGACCCAAAGTATAAGTGTCCACCGGATAAAGGAAAATACAACAATCGTGTCGAGGGGATAAATTTACCTTTTATTTCAGCAAGGTTTTTCCGCATGATTATATTTCCAGCCTCAACCTCGGCTGCATGATTCGGACAACAAATTAATATGAATCCTATGAAGTTCAAATAAACGAATATGGAAGAGGAAGAAGGGAAAATTACCCCTCTTCCGGTACTCCTCCAGGAGTTTACCATAACACACTCGAATATCCTTATAGGAGTCCAGCAGGCGCTGGAACTCAGCGGATCGGTGGTTAGTGGTAATCTGAAATAAGCAAGGCAATGGCAAAAGTTCTAAGGAAAAGTAAAAATAATTCGAAGTCTACAAGATCTGGGCCAAGTGGAACTTAACCCGGCTCTAGGAGTGTGGATATTCGAAGTATACAATATCCAGGCCAAGTGGAACTTAACCCGGCTCTAGGTGTGTGAATATTTGAAGTATACAAGATCCGGGCCAAGTGGAACTTAACCCGGATCTAGGTGTGTGGATATTCAAAGTCTACGAGATCCGGGCCAAGTGGAACTTAACCCGTCTCTAGGTGTGTGGATATTCAAAGTCTACGAGATCCGGGCCAAGTGGAACTTAACCCGGCTCTAGGTGTGTGGATATTCAAAGTCTACAAGATCCGGGCCAAGTGGAACTTAACCCGGCTCTAGGTGTGTGGATATTTGAAGTCTACGAGATCCGGGCCAAGTGGAACTTAACCCGGCTCTAGGTGTGTGGATATTAGAAGTCTACAAGATCTGGGCCAAGTGGAACTTAACCCGGCTCTAGGTGTGTGGATATTCGAAGTCTAAAAGATCCGGGCCAAGTGGAACTTAACTAGGCTCTAGGTGTGTAAATATTCGAAGTGTATAAGATCCGGGCCGAGGGAACTTAACCCGGCTCTAGGTGTGTAAATATTCGAAGTGTATAAGATCCAGGCCAAGGGAACTTAACCCGGATCTAATTATGTTAAAATTTGACATTGCTATGGACAAAAACTAAATTCTGTAAGGAACATCCGACCGAATAATAAATTATTTGCACGGAGGCTCCGGGACTAGGGTCTATGTCTACAAGTGCTCAGTTATGCAAAGTATCAACAACGAAGGAAAAGAGTTACCTCCATCATCCAGCCAGCTAAGGAAATAGCCTTTGTAGCGGAGTTCATCTAGGCGCTGAACTCGGCCAGGCCGAACTTCTCCGGCAGATCATCTTGCGGGTCGATGAACTCTGCATTGTTCCAGTTTTTCACATACTCAAGGAGCAGTGGACTATAACTTTCACCACTTGGAGAATAGTTCGCCACAAGGCCTTTCACGTGGGCCTCTCGCCTGGCGGATTGAGCTGCAGCGGGGCTGGTATGTAGAACCAGCTGCTTGCTGCCCTCTGACCCAGAGGCGGTAGACCTAGATGAACTTCCTTTAGCTGACCTAGAAACCTTCTTGATCTTGCTGGATGAAGGTTGAGGAGCTGTTTGGAAGATATCTGCGACTGAAGGAGTAGACCCGGAGGGAGCCGATGGGGCTTACCTCTTGGGTGGCTTGGTGGAAGATTTTGCTGTTGCTGCTGCTACTGGTGCTGCTGGTGCTGGTGCTGATGCTATTGATGCTGGAAACACTAGGACAAAAGAACTTGTTGGGGGTGGCGCTGATGAAACTGGCACCTCAAGACTTGGCACTGAGGCCGAAGAACTGGGGAGATCCGGCATCGCCATATCCAGAGCCGTCTCACTACCCCCCGCGCTGACATTGCCCTCCTCTTGGCGAGGTGGGCCCTGGTCAGGCACAGCCGCGGAGCCCTCCTGAATAGGGCTGAGCGAGCGAGTATCATCGTTGCGGGGGGGGGGGGGGGAAGGGCTGCTCCAGAGTGGGGAGGCTATGCGGGATCCGCTCTGAAGGATGACCCTAGGAGCTCTAAAAAGCAAGAAAAAGCACCAAGTCAAAAAGAGAGAACCAATAAGAGGCAAAGACAAGCAAAGGAAAAATCCCTAAGTATCAGTGCAAAAGGACTTACTCATCCGCGGTTGGGGCAGCCCGAGGTTTGGGCGCCCTCCGGACCGTGCTCTTGGCGGCTGGCTTAGACGAAGCTTTCACCCCGGACTTCTTCTGCCTCTTCTTGGGCGGCGGCACCTCCGAAGCTGCGGCCGAGGTAGCCGCGCGCTTCTGGGAAGAAGCAGGGGCCGGACCACCAGTGGCAAGGGGAGGAACTTCATGGACCTGACCGTCCGGGTTAGATGAACATTTGGACATAACCAGATGCGCGTAAGAGATGGGAACCGGATCAAGTACCTCCAGGACCTCAACGTTCGAGTCATCATCGTCTGGCCAATCCCTTAGAGAAGAAGCCTTACCAGCGCTGCGTTTGACGACGTCCGGGGTAGGCAGGAAGGTCTCCGGATCAGGCTCCTCCTTGTCCTCATTGGTGCAGTCCAACAACCACTTGCTCGCCAGCACCTCGCCATCCTCTAGTGGCTGCTGGAGGAATCACTAAGAACAAGACAACAATTGACAATTTACAAAAGTGAACCGACATACAGTGAAGGTCCAGAGAACACGAAAAAGTAAATTCACCTTTGGAGGAGGGTTGTCCCGAGTGAAGGGCTCAAGTCCCCACTCCCAATCCTCGGAGAACTCCTTCTCCACATTGAATATGGACTTAACCCGGCGGTAAACCGCCGAATTATCCAGCTCAATAGAAGTCTGGTGGGGATCAAGAGGGCCACTCAAGTAGAAAATCTTGTGGGCTCACTTCTAAAGGGGGAGACCCAGCTACGGAGAAAAGTAATCATGATGTCCTCCCCCTGGAGATTCTCCTTGAGCAGCTCCTTGATCCGGCGCTCCACTCGATTCGCTAGGGCCGTGGGTCGCTTCGAAATGATCTCCCAACACGAGGTATCAGGAGGGAAAATCTTGAAGGGGAGGAGACGTATCAAGTCCTTGTTGATGGTGTTCCGGACATAGAAGAAAGTCCGGGCCCAGCCCTTGCAGGACTTGAGTCCGGTGACCCGGGCGAATGCGGAGTTCTTCCGGGGAGAAATGGAGGCAGCACCACACTAGGTCAAATGCTTGTCCTCCGGGGCAAGCTCCTTATCTGGAACCACATTCCTCTAGAGACCAAAGAACTTGATCCAAAGTTCCTTGGTTGGCCAGAGGCCAATGTATCCCTCAATGCCAGAGGCAAAGGAGGACAGAGAAGTAATAGCATTGGCAGGGAGATGATGTGGTTGCAATTTGTAAGTGGAAATGAAATCAAAAAATAAATTGGAAGTGGGAAGGCCGAAGCCACGCTGGAAATGCGAAAGGAAAACAACGTATTCCCCAGGATTGGGGGAAGGAGAGATTTCACCGAAGGCAAGGCGGCAGGCGACGCCAGCGGGAATGTGGCGTGTGGCACGGAGCCAGTCCAGGTCCTCCTTGCGGATGATGGAGCCGTCCCAGTAGCCACACTCGCGGCCCTCTGCTCCTTCTTCCTGCTGCGCCACCACCGCTGCCTCCTCCTCAGTCATGGTGGATTCGAGATCCTCGATAGAGAAATCAGAGTAGAGGTAACCGGAGGAGGGGAAACGCGAAGCGCAAGGCCCCAAGATGGAAATCTTGAGTGGGAACGGCGGCGCAAGCGCGAGATGCTACCTATGCATGGTCACGACATTGCTGGAGCAACAAGAAACTAGCGGCGGCAGCAAGGTTGCGGTGAGAGAGAAAGAGGCTGTGAGGTGCGGAGAAAATGGGGAACTTCCTCTAAAATCACCCCAGGCCCTCTACTTAACCGCGCAGCACGCGCGTCATGGGATCTTTTGCGGTGGCCACACCGCACGCAACGAGCGTGTACGCGGCCAAAACGTCCAATCATAGCAAGGCCACAGGAGCAAACTATCCCATGATGGGATGTAATGTTACGGCTAACGAGGCGCTGCAGTGAAGGGACGTTTACAACAGTTATTCCTGACATTGCAACAGTAACTGATGCATTAAATGCGCATGGCCGTTAAAATGAGGCAAAATGATGATTAACCTCCTCGTAGGATGTGGGGAAGCGTACAATGGAAGGAAAGGTAACCCGGATAAGCGATCAAGAGACCCGGCCAGCGAGGAATAACTCGGAATGAGCCAAGGGATCGCAAAATGAAAAACTCCGGGTTATAAGGTAACTCGGCCAAAGAGGCAAAGATCCGGATATGGGAACCTGCTGTGGCCTTAATAACTAAAAGTTGCTAAGCCCGCACTAGCTTCGGGGACTAATGTTGGGGGGATACCCCCGAGTATGGTAACGCCGGGCTATAAGGGCCGAGTTAGCTGAGGTACGGCGTGGTCAAAGCAAGTGCTGACCGGGTCACCTCAAGGCAAGCCGAACCACGGTGTGACCCGGCCCATGGAGCATCTCCTTAACTATGGTCCGTCCGGCATAAATTATATGCCGGACACGTTTATCCAGCTGTTTTGCAGGTAACTTGATAAGCCGGATTAGCTACATGCTAGCCAGACTATCTTATGGCTTCCAAGAGAAGGAATACCCCGCTGGTCAAAAGGTGGCTTTATTACCTGTAGCATGAGCGAAGCAAAGTAAAGAAGAGGACCAGCGTGTCAGGGGCGACCAAGGTGACGCGGGCAAAGTCGGATGACGTAGCCCGTGTCTGGTGACGCCAAAAGACAAAGATTACGTTGTGGATTACATCCAAAGCCCGAATGAGCCATTAAAGAGAATAAAGAAGCATCTGCTTTAGGCGAGGAGCATATTCGTAGAATATGTTGCCACGTGTTCCCTAGAATTATAACCCGGGCTCCCCTATATAAGGAGCACCGGGGCCTCCATAGAAGGGGATCGATCATTCTCTCTGTCTAAGGTAGAACTCTAGGGCTAGTTGGTAGGGAGTAATAGACATTGTCTCCTTCTTACTGGGAGCCTCAAGAGCATTTGTAAACACCATTGATAGAGAAAATACAAGAACTTCCGTGTGTGGAATCACCATATTCTCCCTGCCTGGATTCCCCTACACTCATTGGCCCCATCTTTAGCCTATCCATGGCATCTGCCGTGCCACCACCACAACAAGAATAGAAGGGCGACTCCCAGTTGCAGCAGCTTCCACATCCAGTACATCACAATTCAGCTCAAACATGCAAGCCGAAACATACCTTTTCATCAACCCAATTAGCTGACTGTCACACGTTAGAGGAACCATGATGCCACGTTCATCCATGAAGCTAAACTTTGCAGTCTGCTTTGGCCATAATTCATCATGATTACGCAGAGCAGCAACCATACCAGATATAGTGCAGATTGGCACAGGCGCTTTTTCCATCTTGATACAATGGTGTCCATACCACTTTCCCTTAGAGTCGTACCTGAAGAGGACTACCGTAACCAGGTAAGGGTGGTCCGCACAGATCCCACTTGATAGAAAACTGTGGAAAAAATATGTTTTTCAGCGTTGGGCTAACAAACAATTTGAGGTTCAGTAGCCAGCTAGCGATTATAATTAGTGCGAACAACAAACAGAAGGGTAGCTCACCCGCTTGTAGCCAGAACTGCTTCTTCATTGGTAGTAGGATCTACCATCCTCCGAGCTGCTCAGCTCGTCGGCTGCAAAGGCGGGCTAGAGCCTCGCAATGGCGGCTACGGCATGGGCCATTGGAGCTCGGGATCAACGACTGGGCACAACAACTGTGCGCAGCAACTAGGCGCCGGAAGTCAAATGTCCGAAGGGATCGTCCTGCCTGGTGGGTGGATTCCGACGCCGCCGGTGCTAGGGGAAAGATGGGAATGGATTTGTGAAATTGGTCAACGCATCCAATCCACTTAGCTACTCTATTTTCCTAAGAGGTTGCTATGTTGGCACTCGTGTCATGGACAGATGACCGACATGAGGGTCCCGACAGTCTACTTCACGGGGCAGTTTAACGGAATGTTTGAATTTGGCAGGGGTGAGATGAGTCTGCCTCGAAATGGCCCCTCTCAGTAGTTGGCGGCCCAACATTTCGAAACGTGGCAATTTCAGGCAACTTAGGTACCACCATGCGCTAGCCTGCGAACTTTGGTATCGCGGACGAACAGGCCCCCCATCTACATCCTTGTCTAGATCTTGTTGTAATTCCCGTACTCGTTTTGGATTTACAAGTACTATTCATCTATGAGTGTTTCCATTTCCACTCCCATGATGTTGATTACCTCCATGCCTGAGTAGATCGTTAGTTCTTGGGGAGATGGAGAAACCCTAGTATGAGATTGAAATAAGATAAAGTCTATTACGATATTCATCACTGTGACCATGTGTTAGATTCTCTACATCTTGATGTTGAGAGAAGTCGACCTCTCAATATTTGCCTCTCGTGGGTACTTGATGGAGGGAACTACTTGTTGGTAGACGGAGGCGTGCTAGCACTTAAAGTGACTACAAAGCTGTTGGCACCCGTTACGTATCAATTTGGGAATCCGAGGAAACTCACGGAACACTATCCATGCCATGGGATACATCCTATGGGATTACGCCCCTTAATATCGCAGTAACTCGATTGATGTCGATTGCTGACTGATGTGGTTATGAGGATGATGTGAGCAGCGGTTTCTGCCTAATTGTCCAAATACGGAGTTCCTCCCACACATACATAGTTGAGAATGTTCATGATAATAATCTTTATCTTAGATCCTCATAATACTAGTGGTGTATCTGAAGCTCCCTGAGTATGCCTTTTCCCTATTGTAGTTCCAATCTTTCTTACATACGCGATACTTACTTTCTGTATTAAGCTATTTTGTTTTACTTTATTATTGCTCGTATACCTAAAACCCCAAAACACCTTTTACACAATACTCGCATTTTATCTTGTTAGTTAGATCTTAATCTAGTATTTCTATCATAATATTTATTTCAAGAGTTATTAGACTTCAGACTCCTGCTCCCTGTGGGATCGATATCTTTATTTCGAAACTAGCTACAAACGATCTGTGCACATGCAGTCATCAGGTAGCATACCCGGGCACCGTGTGGCACACTGCTCACGAAATACACTAGGCGATGCATGTACGCTTCTTTGGCTCCTGCTGGTCTTCATTTCCCGAGTTGTAGGGCCCGGGAGGAGGCGCTATTGGGCATCTAGGGTCGCTTCCCAACTCTAAGAGTTTAGTAGGTTGCCTGGATCGGTCCTAAAACCGGGGCCCTCAGCGATGACTTCTGAGTCATCTCCCTCCATGGACCCTGCCTCTCCGCTATCAAGAAGAGGCGCTTCCAGGCCTCTAGAGTTGCTTCCCGGTTTAGACAATCCAGGAGGTGTGCATGGTGATGGAAATATTCCCTAGAGGCAATAATAAATGTATCATTATTCATATTTCTGTTTCATAATTAAGTTTATCGTTTTGCGCTATAATTGTATTAGTTTTGAATAATTTGTATTTGGAGGAAACCCCTAATACATGTGTGGGATGATAAACACCATATAAAGATATCCTTGGTCATGCCTCTATGACTAGTATATATGACAATGATTGTTTTGGTTTACTGACTACAAGCAAAGTGACAATATGATTTTGGTGTTGTTAGTGACATATGTGATCGGAGTTGTTGGAGAACAACAACGATGGATAGACCCAAACAGGAGATACCGTGGAATGGATCGTCTATATAGTTACCAATTTAATCTCATAAGACATTGTATTTCCTTTACTAGAAATCGTTTGACCATAAGACACATGTGAACTTGGGAACAATCTGGACATGGCACGATTCTCCAAATGTTGCTCTTAGCAAAGTGATTATAAAGTTGATGCTTGTTTGTACCGGATCATTCGACGATCATTCACATGGTGTGCTTGTGGGAATTGATACTCCTGAGGATGGAGAGATACACTCTGGGCCCGCTCATGTACTATGGTGTTCGTCATCGTCTGGCCAGGCACGTGATCAAGTTGTTGAACATAGGAACATAGATAGTACGGGATGAGTAAAGAGTACATGCCAAGAAACAAGAATAACCTAGTGTTTCAACTCGGGCAATGTAAAGTATTGATAAATAAACACGATATGTATCGGACTCAATACTATGGTTCATAGGATAAATAACTTCGTGTTATTTGCTAGGATTGCTACCTATATCAAGATACTGATAGTTATCATTGTCATCGGAAATGAGTTTCGGACATGTCTACATATATCTGAACCTACCAGGCCACACTTAAGATGTCTATGACATTTAGAATGTGAGTGCAAATAATATAGTTGGATGAAGAAATTCCGAACAGAAGTTTCAGAGCGTCTTGGAATATTCTGGAGTAGTCCAGGATATCGCCGAGAGTGGACGGAATGGTTCTGGACATTAAAAGAGGATGCTGGAAATAGTTTAGGAAGGTTTTGAATTAATTTGGAGGTGTCCAAAAGGTAATTCGGAAAGCTTTGGAATAAATATTTAAAATTAATAATGAATAAGAAATTATAATTTATTAATAACCCATTGGGTCCCATGTGCGAGATGGCCACATGAGGCCACCGGGCCAGACATGCACGTGGGGGGAGGAGACCCTGGCTGAATCAGCCAGGGCCTCCCCTATGGCTGGCAGGTGGAGGAGTCCTCCCCGGTCTCACACTTGCCCCCAAGTTGGTTTTGGGAGGGACTCCGTATTGGATATGAACTTCCTCTATCTCTCATATTGGTGAAAGAAAGGAAAAGGAGTCCTTGTAGGATACGGATCCTGGTCCTACTCTTCTCTATGGAGGAGGGAATCCGCCTATATATTGGAGGGAGACGGCCAAGGGAAAGATACACAAATCCATGCCCTTCCCCAAGCAAACGCCACCGTTGTGCCACCACCGCTATGGAAGCGCTACCGCCGCCCGCTGACGCTTTGCAGTGCTCTTCCTCTTCCTCGCACCGTCGTCTTTGTTGCATGAAGGATATCTTCATCAACGCCCATAGCTGCTCATTCTTCTACCCATATAGATCCAAACTTGACGGACGACAAAGTGCTGTTGAATCTTCATCGACACGTTCCCGCTTCGTCCGCAAGTTCTTGATCTCGCCTTGATGCGGTGCCTTCTTCCTTACACGTGTGCATACCAGTGGAGGTGCAACACTTGGATCACTAGTTCTTCGAAGCCGTTTGGGGGATAATACATCTCCTCGCAACTCGATAAGGCTTGTTGTGGAGATCAACGCATGATCAACCTCGTCATCGACAAACTTCCGCTAGTGTGATCAACGAGGGCATGTTCCATTACCTTACCCTTGCATTGGATCTTGGTTATGTGCTAGAATTTTTTTGTTTTCCGTAGCACGTTCCCCAAAAGTTGTATCAGAGCGGTCTATGCGCCGGAACATGTACGGATAGAGGAATCGTCGAATTCCGGTATTGTTATTATCGTTCTTGCTACCCAAATGTGGCAATTTGGATTTTGGCAGTATTGTGTGATTAGCGACCCGAGCCGACTTTACGATATTTGGGTCGAGACTGGTTTGTGAAGTGTACTTTGGGTGCACAAAGTAACTTTGTCGGGTGCCTATTTTTCTGCAATAGTCGAGAGAAATTTTGCACATTGGGCTTATGTGAATTTAGTGAAGTTCACACAGGTGTCACGCATATAGACGAAGTCTAGTGAAGCTATTGTACTATTTATAGTGCAATGGGGACACACCCCAAATAAGTCAAAAGGCAAGTCGAACGATGATGATGCTTACTTAACATGTAGGTAATGAACGGATATCGACATAACCATAGAGCGCCGTAAGTTAGCAAAGCGTGTTATGGGCGTCTAACTTTGTTTTGTAGGGAAGTGATGTGGTATAGCAATGTGATATTTGCAATGTGATGTATGAGATGTATTATGTTGTAATCACATAGGGAATGAGTGTCAGGAGCCGTGATGATTGTCATAATATTATTGTAATAGCCATAGTTGTTTTTACTTTATTAGCTAAGAGTAGCAATAGTTGTAAAAGCAAGGATTGGCAACAATAAAGCAACGAAGGACCTCGATGCTATGCCCAAGGCACGTGGAGGAGTACATGACACTGGAAGACGTTGATGATGGAGATCGTTGACACAAAGTTCTATACCTTGCATGTGATGTTAATCCATTTATGCAATTTATTTGTTGCGTGGTAGTCGTAATAAATAGGTTAATATCTCACTTAAAATTATTAAGTAATGATGTGTCCCCCTTATGTTAGGCACCACATAACATGGGCTTCGAACTAGTGTGGGTCATGTAACATGGGTGCACCTAGCGACGTTCATACTGTGGGTGCGAAACTATCACACTGCTGGTAAACTAAGGTTCACTTGACATACTACCTAGAACATCTATTGTATGGAATGCAATAATCGAAAGATTAACAAGAGTCATATGGATATATGATTGGTATGAGTACCTACCGGTCTTATTCCACGGTGCGCGATGTAACATTGGTGCTGGGAAAATAAGTTCGTGGATCTTGAATCACTAAGTATCAATCATGAGTGAGATTTTGATTTTCGTGGAAGCTACACTCTGGATTAAAATGATAATCTTATGTAGTTCATTAATTATGAAACAATGTCTAAATAAATTTGCAATTGTTTGTAGATCAATGGCACGCAACAATAACTTCCCTTTAGCTGGTATATTAGAGAAAGAGAAACTGCATGACTCTGGTGCAAATTTTGTGGATTGGTTCCACAACATAAGGATAGTACTGAAAGGTGCTAAGAAAGACTATGTCTTGTAAACATCTCTTGGTGATGCTCCTGGTAATAATGCAACTCAGTCTGCAGAAGATGTCTTTCATCAATGTAGTGATGACTACTTTGCTGTCCAATGGGCTATACTTGCATCGATGGAACTAGAACTTCAAAAGAGTTCTGAAGACTGGGTCCATATGAAATGATAATGGAATTAAGGGGCATGTTTGAGAAGCAAGCCGAGTAAAAAGATAAGAGATCTCTCAAGATTTTTTGGATTGTAAGATGGCAGAAGGAGGCTCGGTTAGTGCCCATGTAATCAAGTTGCATGCATATGTTCAAAGGTTGGCAGCTCTGGACGTTCCCTTCCCTTATGAACTGGGAACTGACATAATCCTGAAATCACTTCCACCTAGCTTTGCTGGGTTTGTCATGAACTTCAACATGCATGGAAAGAACAAAACATTGGCCGAACTATTCGCGATGTTGAAGGTCGCTGAAAAGGACATATAGAAGAACACCAATCCTGTGATTATGGTGAAGAATACTACTCTCTTCAAGAAGAAGAAGTCTGGGGCGACAAGAAGAAGGTGGATGTGTGCCGCGCCTCTAATAAAGGCAAAGCATCTAAGCCAGGTCCTGCCATGGATGTTGAGTGTTTCTTCTGCAATGAGAAGGGTTACTAGAAGAGGAACTATACAAAGTACTTAGAGGAGAAAAAGGAGAATGAATCGTCTAGTTCAGGTGTATCTAATATACATGTTATTGATGTTTACTTACAAGGTCCTAAGATTAACTCTAGGGTATTTGATCTCGGATCGGTTGCTAATATTTGCAATTTGATACAGGAGCTACGGAATCCTAGGAAGCTTGGCAAGAACGAGGTGACGATACGCGTAGGGAATGGAGCAAGCATTGTGGTGATTGTTGTCGGCACAAGACATCTACATCTACCATCAGATTAATATTAGAACTTAGTAATTGTTACTTTGTGCCTACATTATGTAAGAATATAATATCAGGATATTGTATCTTATGAGATGGTTATTCATTTAAATCAGAGAATAATGGTTGTTTGATTTATATGAATAATGTCTTCTATGCACATTCTCACGTGAATAGTGGGTTGTTTATGATTGAACTTGACTGTGATACAAACATCCATAACAATGAGTCTAAATGCCGAAAGACAAATAAATTGAATACCAAATATCTGTGGCACTATAGATTGGTTCACATTGGACATAAGATAATGAAGAAGCTCCATAGTGATGGACTTTTGAGTTCACTAGATTTTGATTCTTTTGATACATGTCAAGCATGTTTGATGGTAAAGATGGCCAAATCACCATTTAACGGATATGTTGAGTGTGCAAGTGACTTATTGGAGATAATACATACTAATGTATGCGGTCCAATGACTATACCTGCACACGGTGGTTTCCTCTACTTTATAAAGTTTACCGACGAGTTGAGTCGCTATGGTTATATATATCTTATGAACCATAAGTCTGAAACATTTGAAAAGCTCAAAGAATTTCATAATGAAGTAGAGAATCAACGTGGCAAGAAAATAAAGTTTCTGCGGTCGGATCATGGAGGCGAATATTTGAGTCATGATTTTAGCGAACATCTTAGAGCTTGTGGAATCGTTTCACAGCTTATGCCTCTAGGAACACCCCATCGCAATGGAGTGTTAGAACGGTGTAATCGAACTTGGTTGGACATGGTGAGATCTATGATGTTGAACGGTGTAATCCAGGAACACCCCATTGCAATGGAGGAACATTTCTTGACAAGGACTTTCTCGCTAAAAGTTTAAGTAGGAGGACAATAGATCTTAATGAGGTTATCGAACCAGAGCAAGATGGGCAGAGTAGTGCAGAACCAAAAGCCGTCCTATAAATGCCTATGGCGCCATCAGATGCTGTCGCGCCTACAAGTGTTGTAGTCCCGGAAATTAATGCTCCTATTGAACCACGTAGATCTGGTAGAGTCCATCTTCCGGTCGTAAGATTTAAAGATGAAGTATTGTTATTAGACAAAGATGAACATTCTACATACAAAGAAATGTAATGGTCCCTGACTCCGTCAAATGGCAAGAAGCGATGCAATCTAAGATAGAATCCATGTACGATAATCAAGTTTGGAACTTGATCGACCCTCCTAAAGGCGTAAAGCCTATAGAATGTAAATGGATCTATAAGAAGAAAACAAAAGCGGATGGTAATGTTACCGTTCATAAAGCACAACTTGTCGCAAAGGGGTTTTGACAAATTAAAGGAGTTGAATATGATGAGACTTTCTCTCCCGTAGCGATGCTTAAGTCTATTTAGATTCTTCTAGCAATAGCTGCATATTATGATTACGAAATATGGCAAATGGATGGCAAAACATCGTTCTTGAATGGGAAGCTAACTGAGGATGTGTACATGGTACAACCCAAGGGTTTTGTCGATCCTAAATATCATGGAAACATGTGCAAGCTTCAGAGATACCTCTATGGACTAAAGACAACATCATGTAGTTGGAATCTTCATTTTGATGAAATGGTAAAGAGTTTAGGCTTCATCAAGAATGGACAAGAGTCTAGTGTATACAAGAAGGAAAGTGGGAGCTCGATAGCATTTCTAATACTATATGTTGATGACATATTGTTGATTGGAAACGATAAAACATTTAATAACACTATAAAGGAATAATTGAAGAAAAGTTTTTTGATGAAAGATTTGGGTGAAGCAGCTTACATATTGGGCATAAGGATCTATAGAGATAGATCTTGGCGCTTGATAGGGCTTACTCAAGATACATATCTAGACAAACTTTGGAAGAGGTCCAAAATGGAAGAATCCAAGAAGGGATCGCTTCCAATGGTGCATGGCATACCACTAAGCAAGAAGCAATGTACTATGACAAATGCTAAGCGGAGTGACATGAGTGAAGTCCCATATGTGTTAGCAATTGGTTCAATCATGTATGCCTTGATATGTACGAGACTAGATGTATCATATGCTATAAGTGTTACAGTCAGATACCAAAGTGATCCAGGTCTGAATCACTAGATAGAAGTAAAGAATTGTAGGGTTTCTGTTGTAGAAATCAAAAAAAATTTACTACGTGGCAAACCCTAATTGCCCAAGATATATCTATTAGTAATGTAGTAATGGAGGAAGACAACAATAATGTACCCTTGAAGACCGAGAGAGCGTTATGCTTATGCAGGAGTGTGGCTGATGTAGTGATGACTGCAAGTGCACAAATCGTTTGTAGCTAGTTTCAAAATAAAGATATCGATCCCAAAGGAAGCAGTAGGCAAAAGACTAAAATGCTTTTAACTATAACTAAACATAATACTTAAGAAATAACTTTAAGATGCAAGAAAAATAGAGTTGTTTTTGGGTTTTTGGTTGAACAAGGTAATTTAAAGTAAAGCAAAACTTAATGCAGAAAATAAGAATCGTGTGTGTAATAGAACTTTGGAACTACAATAGGGAAAATGCGTTCTCAAGGAATAGTGGATACACCGCTAGCAATTTAGACTAAATAATCGAGAGTATTATAATGAATATTCTCATAATGGGTATGCATGTGGGAGGACCTCCATATATAGACGATTTGCCAGCAACCGCTGGACACATCGTCCTCATAACCACAGCAGACAGTAACCGATAACCATCGCGTTACCGCGCTATTAAGGGATTTCTCCCGTGGCATGGAGATGTCTTGATGAGTTCTCCTTGATTCCCCAAGTTATTAGGTAAAGAATGACAACAACTTTATAGTCACTTTAAGTGTTATCATCCCTCCGTATACCAACAAGTAATCCCCTTCATCAAGTCCCCATAAGAGGAAAATATTAAGGAGGTGCACATCTCCCAATATCAAGATGAAGACAATTAACATATACACATGATGATGTATAACATAATAATATCTATCTCACCTTAATCATATGCTAGGGTTTCTCCATCTCCCCAAGAACAAGAGATCTACTCAGACATGGAGGCAATCAACATCATAGCAATGCTAATGGAAACAATCATAGGCGAATAGTACTTATATAAATCCACAAGGTGTACGGGAATTACAACAAGATCTAGACAATATGTAGATGCGATGGATGGAGATGGTGGTGATGCAGCGGTGGTTGATGAAGATCAATGCCTTAGCCTCCTGGACCTGCGAAGGGCGAAGATGGATCCCTAGCGGATGAGTTCCCCCTCTAGATGCCTTCCGCAGGTTAGGTTTTCGCGATTTCTGGGTGTTCTCTATGTTGTCTCCCCAAACTAACTTCACAGGGTGAAACTATTTGACAAGGCAGAGGTGGTACCAACTATATGGCCGGAGCTATACGAACAGAAAATTTGCTCCCACCGTATAGTTGGTCGTTGAACCTTCTGCCTCCCTTGTTCACTCCTTGTTTTCTTCTAGTATTATTAATATTTCCCAAATAAGTGATTTACGTTGTTTTTGACTCCTTTTTTCCACAGTACAACTGCTCCAAGAATTGTATCCATTTGATCCATCATTTGTCCCGATCCTAGTGAAAATAGACATAAAATGTGTGCGCGAGCGCTGTAAAATACCAAGATCCTACATCTACAACATAAAATAATAATGTAAAACATGATACAAATATGCACTCATTAACTTCCCCAAGCTTAGACTCTTGCTCGTCCCGAGCAAGTTTTAGCTTAATGGATGTGATCCTCATATTCATGAAGCTGAGTCGATAAAATAAATGAGGCAGATGCAACATGTGTTTATGATATATGATACATAGGAATAATATCATGAGCCTCACTTGAACCATTTGAATAGTATTAGCAGGCTTCCACACCTTAGTGATTAACAGTTCATAAATGATGAATCTCAACATGATGTAAAAGTATTCGGTTTGACCGAATGATTTATCGAGGTAGTCCCAATTGTTTTTAGGGTCAACGTATTCACTTGGGATTCAGAATCTCAAAAGTGTATCTTTTTTCATACTACAATGAAGTGGTATATGCCTATTTGCTCTTTCCGCACTCGCTCTTTTCCTTCTTCCTTTTCTTTCTTTTGTATACATGCTCACACTTTTGTTTAAATGTTGTGCAAAGGAGCTAGCCATACATTCCACTTCATGTAGGAATTTCAAAGTTTAACAATCTCAATTATCAAATTCCAATTGTATATGAAGCATAGTTATGACTTGAAGATTCTACCTTGACTTGTTCTCACTCTATTTAGATATCACTTACATTTTTCTTTGTTCAAGGTTTCTTTTCCAATTGTTTTAGATAATTTCTCTTTGTAAATCAAACCGTAGACTTATAGCATATTGAACAAATTATATTTAGGTGTTCCATCAATACCAATGATGTGGAAGACTCCAATTGCTATCATCAAGTGCAAGTAAAATTATACTCAAGCCATTCATGTATCAATAAAACAAACACAAACTCAAAATTGCTCTATATATAATAAACTCGGAATTTCACAAAAGGGATCGACTATTCCTAAAGGGAATTCTAATGATGCAACTTTATTTGTAGTTTGAACTAATGCAAAAAACGGTAATATAAAACTTGTAAGAAAGATTACAAGGTATTTAAAGATCTCCCCAAGTTAGGAATCAAGCCATGCAAGATCAATTAACTCCTTGTTGGTACCTATTCCTCCTCCTGGGTAGAAAGAGTGTCGCCTTCTTCTTTCAAGTTATCGTCTTTAATTATGCTCGCAAAGAAAATGTTGAGCTTGGCCATGTCGTATTGGAGCTTCAACATTTTCCTCTTGAGGAATTTCTTCTCATCTGTCAACTCAAAGACAGTTTAATTTAAGAAACCGACTCTACCATCGATGTCATCGACCTTTTTCTCAAGGTATTTTCTCATCATCCAGTAGGAGTCAATCCCTTCTCCAATTGTTTCAACACATGCCTTAGAAGCCTTTTCCAACTCATAGATCTTATCATGAATCTCATCTTGCCGCACCTTCTTAGGTTTAAGAGGTGATGGACCAGGAGGAGGTTTATAATAGGATCATATGTTGTAACGATAAGGATTAGGAAGGTACTCATCCTTGTTCCTTCCCTGCTTAGCTTGTCTCATCATCTCAATCCTTTGCAGGAACATGTCTGCCCAATTTGGGAGAGGCTTCATCTCCGGGCCGAATGATGACGATGATCCTTTTGGTTCTGCTTCCTCAATTTGTTGTGGTCCTGCAACTCAAGTAAAAATTAGTACAACAAAAGTAAATAACTAAATGTAAAGTGACTTATAGCTCTAAGCTCCCTAGCAACGGTGGCAGAAAATAGCTTGATGACTGCAAGTGCACGGATCGTTTGTAGCTAGTTTCGAAATAAAGATATCAATCCCACGGGGAGCAGTAGGCGATAGACTAAAATGCTTTTAGCTATAACTAAACAGAATACTTAAGTAATAACATTAAGATGCAAGTAAAGTAGAGTGGTTTTTGGGTTTTTGGTTGAACAAGGTAATTTAAAGTAAAGCAAAACTTAATGCAGAAAATAAGAATCGCGTGTGTAATAGAACTTTGGAACTACAATAGAGAAAATGCGTTCTCAGGGAATAGTGTGGGGCCCCCGGATTAATCCTCTGGGAATCCCTATTATGCATACAACCACGATCCCATGATCAGTTAGTCGCGGCACATAACCGACAAGTATGATTACAACATCCGAGACATACCGAACTTACAAGACTTACATAAATGCCGTTATGGCTACATCAATAATCATCATCGGAACTGCATCAAGCGTAGAGCCCAATCCTTGCCTTAACCTATAGGCAACTGACTGGGAGAACGTCCTAGCTCGCATAGGCACTAATGTCATCTTCTTCTTGATATCTGACCAAGTTAATAGCCAGGGACAATGCCGGTGAGTACTTTGAATGTACTCGCAAACCACCTTAAGATAATAATAATAACAAGAAGGTATGAAATATGGCTGTGGTAGTAGGAGGGCTCCAAGAGAGGTTCTTTTCTCACATAGTTTCTCTTGTATATATAGCATCTACATATCTTTGTTGAAAACTTTTGTAAACCATTTTGGAAACCGTTTTGAAAAGTTTTGGAAAACCTTAAGACTGGGTCACCCATTTGTTTCTCCTTCACGGTCATCCCATGACCAAACTCCTTCAATCCCTTTCCGACCATCCCATGGTCAAACAGGGATCCTTTCCGACCATCCCATGGTCAAAACATTTCCAAAGCCATTTCTTTTCCGAAATCCTTTTTGAAAACAAAACCAACACCGCTCTACAGCAACCTTCCCAACCGTCCATGACCGCTGACGCGGCTATTTGCATAGATTTACACTCTGCAGAGGTTGTACACTTTACCCACACCATCCAGGTACACTACCCTGATCTTCACCGATCATGGGTCGAGTAACCGATCAAGACTCTCCGGATGCCCACTCCAATATAAGTGCCTACCCTATGAGTGTTAATCCCCTCAAAACCAGGACGTCGGGTACCGAGGACCAACCGGAGCGGGTTTTCCACTTCTCGAGTGTGCGCTTTCAATGAGGGGCTCATAGTAACGCGTGGAGGCCAGCAGATCCTTCGTTCCTTCTCCAGGTCGATGTCCCACATGGACCTTTATCGGAGAAGGCCCACCCTCCAGGGATCCCCGATCCCCTGTAGTTGTTGCAAGGCAGCTTACACCAGAGTAAACAAACATGAAATCCAGCCCTGTCCCATCTCAGAGTAATGTGGTTGCACGGGTTAATTGTTCTAGCAAAAGTGCAAAGAACTGGGTGCGTTTTCATAAACCTTTTTCCTCCATCTTTCCTTCAGAATTTTGTAAAACAAAACCTTTTTCTTTCTCAACAACTCTTGGGAGGTCCCACCTCACCAAGGTTTTATCATAAAACATTTTGTAAACTTTTTCCGGGATCTTCCCATCCTCTAGTTTTTTGCTTTGGCTAAAACGGGGTCTCCAAAGGGTATGGTGTAATACACCACCTATTCTTCTAGGGACAAGTAGGTGTCACCAAGGGGGTTGTACTTAGTACTACACAAGTGTAATAGTTCGGAGGAGCCAAACCACTACCATATATACATCAACATATAGTAAACGATGCAGTTTTAATAAACATTAGGTAAAATATGCATAAGTAAAACAGTGGGATAGGGCTTATGAGCAAGAAGGTGGCTTTCCTGTGATCAGCAATATGGCATAAATGTCCCTGGTCTTCTTCTTTATAAAACCTAGAATACCAATACCAACAAAATTACCACTTCTCCTGCTCTCCGATTTCATCGCAACTATCGTCGTCCAGACAGCACATGCAAACAAACAAGGCCACAATCAACATAAAGCAATGCAAGCATCAATACAATACAGCAGAAAAACATACCACTCATTACGCAATTCAGTAGGTTTTGAGAGGATTGGATTTAGGAGATTGAGATGGCCTTGGAGAAGGGAAGGAACATCCCGTAGGGTTTTATAGTCCAGAAATTACCTAGAGAGGGGTTTTGGACCAAGGACATAATCTGTATGATACCATTGTGCATAAATGATACCAACAGATAGGGTTTGATGAAATGAGACCAACATATGTGGTTTCACTATTTTATCACTTTTCTTTGATTTCCTATGAATTTTCTAGTGATAAAGGCTCTAGTTTGAGGAAATAATTCACCAGAAAAGTTCTGTAGCTCCAAAAATTATTTCCTTGGATGGTTTAGTAGGGTTTAATGTACTTGTTCACTGAGAGTTGGAATCAGGTCAAGAAAATCAATAGAATGTCCTCAGGAAATTCCCAAAGGCAGTTCTGTAGACAACATGTCTTTTTCACCGGATTTAATATACATAGGCTTTTAATATGAGGTAAAGTGGATAGGTATTGCAAATACCTCCCAGTAACAACTGGAATAACTCTTTTTGGAGTTACAAAGCTACTGTAGTGATTTATCTAGTGATAACACTAGGGACATAAATGTTCAATTCATTAAAAATCATTAGAAGCGCAATAAATAGTGAGCTCCTAGGTTTTGGTAGTATTGGGTGTGCCACATCACATGGAGTTGGATTTGGGTCCATACCAGAGTTCGTTTGGTCTCAAGAATTTTCTAAAGACAAAACTAGGGACTACATGTTAAAATTGCCATAGGCAAACAACTATTCACCTTGAGGAAAGACTCATGCCATGAGGTAGGTATCTGATATACCTACCTTAGAAGGTTGGGTTTACCCAAATTGGAGATTTGAAACTCTCTAAGGAATTTATTTCCTAAACAGGATATGTTCTGGTAGATTAATTTCCAGAAAATGTGAAATTAATATCTGGTAAAACTTTAGGCCCTGAATGTTTAAGAAAACATTCATTTACCTGGGGATATTTGTTTCAAGGCATTTAGAGTTGTTTAGCATTTTTTAATTGATTTAAACTGAAGGTCAATTTCTAGATTTTAAAGAACCACTAAAAAGAAAAGAAAAGGGGCAGTGCTGGGCTGGGATCTGGAGGCAGCTGGGCCGGCCAGAGGGGTTTCGGCCCACTGAGGGCGAGCCAGCGCGCGGCGGTCGGTTTTCAAATCAAGGGTGCTGGGCCCACTGGTCATAGGGGGTGGCTAGCGAGAGGGTTATCTCCGGATCTCAGCCATCCGTGCGAAAAGATCCGACGGCGCGAGGCCATCTTCCTCCTCCGTCTGTGCAAAAACAGAGGGGAAACCCTAGGAGCGACGGGGCGACCCAGTAGCTCACCATGGGGGCTCGGGAGGCAGAGGGGGACGGTCTAGGGCGACGCGGCGTGCGACGGCGACTCCGTGGATGGTCGGCAAGGGTAGTTGGGGCCTTGGCAGGGGCCTCGCGCGAAGAGGGCGGCAGGGCTCACTCAGTAGCTCGACGGAGGAGGTCACCCAGGGGACGCGCTGGTCCTGAGAGGCGCCTGGGCGAAGCATGCAGCGGGGCTAGGGCCTGGGAACCCCAGGTTGGCGGGAGGAGCTTCCCTTCGGCCTAGATCTGGGGTGCCAACCCCTGGTGATCCTTTGACGAAAATAAGAACGCAGAGATGCAACTTAGAGAGAGGGAGACCAGATCAGAGAGAGAAGGGACTGGGAATGCCTAGACCCACCACCTGCTCACATGCATGCTAGGATCCGAGGAGCTTTCATCTTCTTCTCCCGAGGAGCAGAGCAAGAGGGAGCTTCGGGGCTCCAGGGAGAAGGGGGTGGGGGAGCAGAGGGGAGAAATGAGGGCTGTGGGGGAAGCCGGGATGGCTTCTGGCCTTAAATACCAATAGGGGAGGGTGCACCATGGACATGGTCCATGATGGCTTGGGGAGGGATGGCTGGTTGTCTATTGGACGAGGAGGGCGGTGGAGAGGTCGTGGTCGGGTCACTAGGGTGAATGTGGGGGAAGGGAGTGAGTGGGGTGGCTGCTACACATTTATATCAAAGATACGGGCATATCTCTTTTTCTCTCTCCTTCCAAGCACTTGTGGACATGGGGAACAGTGCCCTTCTACAGGGGTGCTTGATCAGAGGAGGAGTGCTGGTTACTAGGGAGTAGTTGTGGACAAGTTTTGAGGTGGTTTTGATAAGGTTTATCTCTATGTTTTGAATAAGTTCAAAACTAGACGAAATAGTGATTATCAAGGAAGTCTAGAAACTTGCATTAGACTTGATGAGGAAATGGTGCTAGGAGATAGATGAGGTTAAGGGACCTCTCTAGGAATTATTTGGGATTTTTCAGAGGACTTAAATTCCACTTAAAATCATTTATTCAAAAAGTACAGAGGTAGTTTCTAGAAGAACATTTGATAAATTTACATTGGACAGGTGGAGTTTTTGATGTGAGATGGTCCCAAATGTGAATGCATGCTTATGGGAATTTTCCCAAGATTTATTGGGGATTAAAAGTATTTAAAACAATTATTATTCCATTTCTGCCATTTAAAAAAATGGGCAAGAAGAAACAATAAAACTCGTCAAAAATATATATTTTTGAAGTGGGAGGGTAGGGTATGATATGTGGAACTTAATTGAGCCAAAAGTTGAGGAATTTGTTTGGCAAAAACCAAACTTTCCTTTAGGGAAGGAGTTTTGGAGATTTTGTTTATTAAAGAGATTAAATTGAGTTGGTGCCATAATAATTATGGATTATATTTGGTAAATCTTGGTGATCAAGGTAGATGACATAGAAAATGTGTAACAAGCATTTGCAACCTTGGGATTGGAGAATCCATGTTGATTTTGGTGAAATACCCTAGATTAAGGATCTAGGGTTATGTTAATTTCATACCATCAAAACATGGTTGTATCTTGGAGTTCAGATCTCCCCTTGGGGAATGGGCTAGATGGATGGATAGACCAAGTAATGTATAGTGCAATGGTGTAGGGGTTTGAGCTTGATCCTGCTTGAGTTCACCACTTCAAGCTTTCAAACTTTGAATAAAATAAGCCTACCAAAGCAGATTACCAGCTAGCCTTCAAAACCTTGTGGGTTTTAGAAGCACAAGGATCCACTTGGAACAAGTGAAGTATTTGTTTATGTATCTATATGTGTAGAACACAACCATGCAAAGAGTTGATCCATACAAGGTTGGATGATGGTGTGAGCTTCTGTCAAAGTAGGCATGATGACTAGATTTGCAGGAATAGTTATTTTCTTGCCTGCAAAACCATCAAGAACAAGTGGGTTGGAGGATGATCTAACCAAGGGCAAGAGTGGGTCTTGGTAGTCCTTAGGATGGTTAACAAGATGGTTCAAGTGCATTATCAAAAATGCTCAAGGGTTGAGAAAGGGAGACATCCAAAAAGGTGATGTTGGAAATAGTTTTCGAGACTGCCAAATTTGGCAGATTTAGGGTTTTTGACTAGAGCACAAGAGGGGATGTTTTTGATGGGTTGCAAGGTACCAAAGCATCATCATGTGGATGATGTTGAAGTGTATATTGAGTAGGAAGGATCCTTGTTTGATTTTTGGTCTTCATTGACTTGGAAGCTCCTAGAATGGATCACTGCAGAATTGATCTAGGTCAGGGTTTGAGAAGATCATCTGGTGGCTAGAGATTAGATCCTAGATGATCATAAGGTATCTTGATCATAAGGTATCTTGATCCTAGAAGATGATCTTCTATAGTAGCTCATACTACGTCTAAGCAAGCAAGTCAAACAGCAGATCAAGACAACTCATCTTATAAACTAAGCAAACATACTACTAGGGTTACCATCAAGCTTAGCTTGAGGTAAGGTTGAGGTGTTTTGAATAGGTTGGATTTTGAATAAGATGAGAATCCTTGGCATCTCTACCAAGAGTAGAATTCAAAATCTTACAAAAAGGTTTTGGAGCTCCTAGAGGTAAGAGTAGTTGAAGGTTCTGTCTTGAAAACATAAGGAGATTATAGCTCTCCATAGTTTTGTCAATAGAGGCTACTGAAAAGGTTTTGGTTACATAAGCATCTTGGCTCATGCTTTGAAATGCCAGAACATTTGAGAATATGTAAAATGAGCCAGGATAGTTTTGTTAGATAGCTTTTGTCAACTGATGTTCAGGTAAGGAGTATATCATAAGCTATTCAATCAGAAGCATAAACATAAACAACAACAAGCAAGCACTTCACAATTAATTAAGAAAAAGTTTTTGTTCCCCTGATTTTTGCATTCTGGACAACTAATCAGGGTTGTAGATATTGGGATGTTACGAATAGTGGATACACCGCTAGCAATTTAGACTAAGTAATCGAGAGTATTATAACGAATATTCTCATAATGGGTATGTATGTGGGAGGAGCTCCATATATGGATGATTTGCCAGCAACCACTGAACACATCATCCTCATAACCACAACTGACAGTACCAATAACCCTCGCGTTACCATTCTATTGAGGGATTTCTCCCGTGGCATGGACATGGCTTGATGAGTTCTCCTTTATTCCCCAAGTTAGTATGTAAAGAATGACAATAGCTTTGTAGTCACACTAAGTGCTATCATCCCTCTGTCTACCAACAAGTAATCCCCTTCATCAAGTCTCCATAAGAGGCAAATATTAAGGAGGTGCACAACTCCCAATATCAAGATGAAGACAATTAACACATACACATGATGATGTATAACATAATAATCTCTATATCACCTTAATCCTATGCTAGGGTTTCTCCATCTCCCCAATAACTAGAGATCTACTCAGACAAGGAGGCAATCAACATCATAGCAATGGTAATGGAAACAATCATAGGTGAATAGTACTTGTATAAATCCACAATGAGTATAGGAATTACAACAAGATCTAGACAGGATGTAAATGGGATGGATGGAGATGGTGGTGATGCAGCGGTGGTTGATGAAGATCGATGCCTTAGCCTCTTGGATCTGCGCAAGGCGAAGATGGATCCCTGGCAGATGATTAACCCCTCTAGATGCCTTCCGGAGGTGAGGTTTTCGTGATTTATGGGTGTTCTGTATGTCGTCTCCCTAAACCAATTGCACGGGGTGAAACTATTTGACGAGGCGGAAGCGGTGCCAACTATACGGCCAGAAAATTTGCTCCCGCCGTAGAGTTGGTCATTGAATCTTCTGCCTCCCTTGTTCGCTTCTGGTTTTCTTTTGGTATTATTAATATTTCCCAAATAAGCAATTTACGTTGTTTTGGCTCCTTTTCTCCATAGTACAGCTGCTCCAAGAATTGTATCTGTCGTGGTGGTGTCACGGCAGATGCCATGGATAGGCTAAAGGTGGGGACTAAATGCACTAGGGGAATCCAGGGAGGGATAGTGTGGTGATTCCACACACAGTTGCTTTGTAGTCGATTCACTTCCAAGGTTTACAAATGCTCCTAGAGCTGTATTGGCGAGAGGAGGAAGAAGAACTCTCTTACTCTCACCACTAGTAGAATACAACTCTCTAGGAGACAACAAGAAAAACCAACCCTTTATACAGATGCCCTAGCCCTCCTTTTATAGGGGTGGCTAGGTCTCCTATTAGGACATACGTGGAGGCATATTCCCAAAATAGTAAGCCGACCGGGTCACTTTAACCCCGCGTCATCCATGCAGAGGCTACGTGAGCCTCTGCGGCGCCTGCGTCATCCGACATAGGCATCGTCACCTTTGTCGGCCACACCTCGGTGGTCCTGGCCTCTGTCCGCTTCACTCACGCTCTGCATACAGCGGTCACATTTGACCAGCGAGATACCTTCCTTCTCTTACAAGCTTGATATAACCCGGATCGTACCTAGTTGATTTGGCCACACATGTTCCTGCATATAAGTTAGATACATCTTACCGACATAAGGTATAAGTCGGTTGAGACCAAGTTAGGTGGATGTCCCCTGGTCCGGGTTAGTCCGTGATTCGGCCTGCCTTGAGGTGACTCGACCAGCACTTGCTTTGACCTTGCCGTACCTCGGCTAACTAGGCCTTTATACCCCGGCGTGACCCTACCCAGGGGTATGCCCCCAACATTAGTCCCCGAAGCTGGTGCGGTCTTAGCTGCCTTAGCCGCTAAGGCCACAGCAGGTTCAATCTTACGGAGCCTCTTGCTCCTTCTCCGAGTTACCTCATAATCCGGATTCCATAGGTTTATTTTCCCTTGGGACATGCCAAGTTTTTACTTGCTGGCCGGGTCACCTCATACTCATCCGGGTCATTCTTACTTCTCTCGTATGCTTCCCCACATGGAGGTTAATCATTACTTTGCCTCATTTTAAGGGCCTACGACAGTAACCACCGCTGTTATTGTCAGAAGTTACTGTAGCGCACGTCACGTCATGCCTGCCTCCTTGTTAACCGTATCATAACGTCGCGTCGTGGGATCCGCTGCGCCCTGTGGACCTTCTTGTGGCTCGTCGCTGATTGGTTGATCTGGGTCATACACGGCCACACCGGGCCCGCCCACACAACACGATCCCACGACCCCTCAAGGGAGTGGTTAAATAGGGGAGGGGCGCGCCCCTTGGGTCCTTTCCCCACTTCCACGCCTCTCTGCCTCTGCTTCTTCCTTTTCTTCTCCAGCGCCAGCGCCGCCGCCACCGCATCTGAGTAGCAGTGCCGCTGCCGTACTGCTTTCGCACACCAGCGTTGCCGCCACCTCCACGCATCTCCTCCGCCACGGGTCCTCGCCAGTCCAAGCCACTGCCTCCCACCGCTGCTAGCACTAGTGAGGATAGTGATCTTGAGATGAACGAGGAGGAGCTCACCGTAGCAGAGCAGGAGATGGAGGAAGACACAGCGAACGCCGATTGCGGCGCGTGGGCTGGATCTTGGGTTTGCCAGGATGACCTGGATTGGCTGTATCGCACCAGGTGCATCCCGAAGGGCATCACCGCACGCCTCGCTGCTGTTGAGCTTGCCCCCTCACCCAATCCGGGCGAGTATGTGGTGTTTCTATCCCACTTCCAACGCTGGTTTGGTCTCCCAATTAGTGATTTTTTCCACGACTGGCTCAATACGTACGAGCTTCAACCGCACCATCTTCCGGCTAATGCTATCACGTCTCTCTCCGCCTTCGCTTCCACCATCGAGGGCTCCGCCGGACTATGACCCACGAAGGAGCTCTGGATCCGGTTCTTTGGCCTTCACTGGAACGTGATTCCGAACATACAACTTGACCCGGAGGACAAAAATCTCACGCAGTTCGGCGCTGCGTCTATCTCTCCCTGGAAGCAATCCATCTTCCCCCGAGTCACGAGGCTTGACTCTTGCAAGGGATGGGCCCAGACCTTCTTCTATGTCAGGAACAACACATCAGAAGATTTGATCCGGCTCCGCCCCTCCGCTCCGGGTCCTCCTAACCCGGATTTATGGGACAATGTCCCCAAGAAGCCCATTGTACTGGTGAACCAAGTTAACAAGAGGTTCCAGGAGCCGAAAGATCAGGGATTGCGCAATGAAGACACAATGATCACGTTTGTTCACAACCGGATCTCCCCTCTCCAGAAACGCACGCATAAACTCTGTCATATGAGCTAGGGCCGCGACCCCAACCGGACCTCCTCGTTCGAGTTAAGCAACACCGAGATCTACAGCCGGGTCAAGGCTCTTTTCACCACCCACAAGGACTTCTCTTCTGAGTGGACATGGGGGATTGAACACTTTTGCCAAGATAGAGTTCCTCCTATGGTAAGTCTCGTGCCCCAAACTTTTTCCGAATTAAATCATAAATCGGTCTTTGTTGTAGGTTTAAACATGTTGCCTTTTCTTTCCCTTAGATGTTTCTTCAGCAAACCATTGAGGATGGCACCAAGCTTTCTCTCAAGTGGGCGCCCGATCGCGATACCTCGGACGAGGAGGAACCGGATCAGGAGATGTTCCTGCCGATGGCAGATGCGACCAAGCGACCCACCGTTAAACTCTCTTCCATTAGAGATTGGCCTGACGATGAAGATGATTCGGACGTTGAGGTGATGGAGGCATTTGACGCTGTCCCCCTTTCTTATGCTTTTCTGGCATCAGCTAACCCCGGTGGGTAGATCCATGTAGATCCTCCCCTTGCCGTGGGTGAGCCTATCCCGGTCGCACCGAAGAAGAAGAGGGGAGATGCATCTGCATCTTCCTCTGGACCTTCTCAGCCAACTAAAAGGCGAAAGAAGTCCGGGGACAAAACTGCCACCAAGCCTGCAACCAAGGCCATAGCCCGTAGGGTCCGGAAGCCCAAAGAGCCTCTGACCTTGGATGGGTAAGCTACTTCTCCATTTGCTATTTATTCGTTCTTCCTTTGTTATAGTTTCTCATCATTTATGATTTGATTCGGCAGGGCCGCGGTAGAAGTTCCCTAGAGCGGATCCGGTATTGCTTCACCGCTCCGACATAGCCCTTCTCCCCCTCGTGGCGATGATTCACGCCCGTTGAGACCCATTCAGGTGGGTTCAGCGGCTGCTCCGGGTTCCAGCCCACCTCGTCAAGAGGAGGGCAACCTCGGAGGGGGACCCTGGCTCTACCGAGGTAGCAGCAACCACCACTTCGGCTCCGCCGCAACCAGCTTCGTCCGAGATACCCACAGTACCTACGCCAAAACGAAAATCAACACCAGCACCATCATTGGCTCCAGCACCAGTAGCTACCACAAAGGCACCAAGCCCCTCCACCTCGTCCGAGTCTTCCAAGGCTCGGTGAGAAGACACCAGCAGCACCAAGGCAAGCACCAAGGCAGCTCCCAAGGGCAAATCCGCTGCAGCAACTTCCACCTCACAGCAGCAACCCAAGGGCAAGAAGGCTCCTGATGCCGCCAGGGCAACGTCCATTGAGACTGGACAGCGCACACTTGCGTCCATGCTCACAAAAAAGACTCCACCGCCGAAGGACGCCCCTGCCGAGCCAGCTGATGCGCAACTTGTTTTGCACACCAGTCCGGACCTTACCCAGGTTCAGAGGAGAGAAGCTCATGCTAAGGGTCTAGTTGCACCCCACATGCTCAACGAGAACGATATCCTCCGACCTTGATCGAGTTTGTGAACAACTGGAACAAGGCAGAGCTCTTCCACAATGACGATCTCCCGGAGAAGTTTGGTCCCGCCGAATGTGCTACCTAGATGAATACCGCTGCCAAGGCAATTAACCTTGCAGGTCAGATGATGGAGGTGCGTTACTTCGCCTTTTCCTTAGCATGTAGAAGATATTAGTGATATAACCATTAGTCCCTGAGCCTCCGGGGGAGTAACTCGTTACTCGGTCGGATGCTCCTTAGAGAATTAATGTAGCTCCTTCATAATTTCGAATATGCACACACCTAGAGCCGAGTTAAGTTCCACTTAGCCCGGATCTTGTACCCTTCGAATATGCACATACCTAGAGCTGGGTTAAGTTCCACATGGCCAGGATTTTGTACGCTTCGAATATGCACACACCTAGAGCCAGGTTAAGTTCCACTTGGCCCGGATTTTGTACACTTCGAATATCCACACACCTAGAGCCGGGTTAAGTTATACTTGGCCCGGATTTTGTACACTTCGAATATGCACACACCTAGAGCCGGGTTAAGTTCCACTTGGCCCAGATTTTGTACACTTCGAATATGCACACACCTTGAGCCGGGTTGAGTACCACTTGGCCCGGATTTTGTACATTTCGAATATGCACACACCTAGAGCCGGGTTAAGTTCCACTTGGCCCGGATTTTGTACACTTTGAATATGCACACACCTAGAGCCGGGTTAAGTTCCACTTGGCCCGGATTTTGTACACTTCGAATATGCACACACCTAGAGCCGGGTTAAGTTCCACTTGGCCTGGATTTTGTACACTTCGAATATGCACACACCTAGAGCCGGGTTAAGTTCCACATGGCCCGGATCTTGTACACTTCGAATATGCACAAGACTAAGCTGTCCATCTTTGCTCTTTCAGATGACCACCAATCGTCGGAGCGCTGAGTTTCAGCGTCTCCTGGATACTCACAAAATGTTGCGCGTGAAACATACCGCGCTTCTTGCCGAACACGATAAAAGGGGTAAGTTTTCTCCTTTGCATTTTCCATTTCTCTTCATCTTTTTCCACCGAACTAGTCCATCATTCGGATTTCACAGCTGGTGTGGAGGCTGAGAATATCCTTATGAGGAAAAACTTGGACCAGATAAAGGGTAAGTTAACCTTGCTCAGCCTTGCTATGCCTTGTATCTCCCTTTCTCCTTGGTTTGGCAAATATTCATACCTCGGCTTTGTCGGGTCGACAAACTATTTCAGCTTCTCTTGAAGATAGTGTGCCCGTGCCTGATATGATGTTGCATTTTCTCGAACAAGCAGGGCAGCACGAAGGTGAACTCAAGAAGAAAGACGACGAGCTTGCCCTCCTCCGGACCAAAGATGAAGAAATTGCCCAGCTTAAGGCAGATATGAAGAAGCTTAAGGTGCAGCACAAATCCGAACTGGAGAAGGCAGGCCAAGACTTTACTGAAGAAAGAGAGCGCCTCAACCTCCAGATCGGCAAGGACCAAGAATACGTCATCCCGGACCTTTCCTATGCGCTCACAAGAAATGCCTGGCACAATGCCATGGAAAGTTGTCCTTGTAGCTTGGAGCATGTTCTCCGAGATACCCAACTTGCGCATCGTGTCCACATACATGATGTTGATGCTACTGCCATTATCAATTAGCACCTTTGAGAACCTCACATTGATGTTAGGCCCAATGAAAGTTGGATCCAACACCAGTGCATATGAACCAGGACTAGGCATAAGCTTCGGATGATCTTTTGTTGCACCCCGCAAAAACCACTACTAGAAAATCACGTTGTTTTTGTGCATTGCATCATCATGGCCGCATGCTCATGTCATCATGCCACCTTGCATTTTAGCATCGTCATGTCATCTTGCATTTGTTTGCATAAAACTATTTTCGAAAAAGCCTATTTTTTGTTTTCTAAACGCCCCGTCTTTTATTCAAACTATAAAACCCGGGTCTGTCCGGAATATTTTGTTTCGTCTACCAACGGTCTTCAAAAGCCCCGTTTTAAATAATAAAATATTTTCTTTTATTTTTGGGAGACAGCCCGCCAGGCCCGAAAGCCTGACCGGCCACCTCCAAGCCCTAAACTAAAACCTAGTCTAATTCCTAATCCTACCCAAACACTTTTTCTACCTAAACCTAATCTACCCAGTCCCTCCAGCTCACCCCAACCTCACCTCCTGGCCCCACCCCCTCTCCACAGAACGCACACAGACACAACAGCGCACATGACATGCCTCACGTGGCCAACCAGCCTTCCGCCTCCACCTGCCCGCTCCCGGGCCCACCACATCGCCACCCACCCGCACGCCAGCGCCCGACCCGCCCCGCAACGGGTCCCCTGCCGTCCCGCGGTACGCCCCAACGTGTACCACACACACACGCGATGCTGCGGCCTCTCCTTCTCCGCTGCAAGCTCCGTGGGCCGGGTCATCGCCGCAGCACCCTGCCAACGTCCTCGTCCCTGCAGCGTCGCGCCCTCCCTGCAGAGCACCGCCGGAGACGGTCCTCGTACGCCGCCCGTGCGTCCGCCTCTGTTCTGCAGTGCCCGAGGCCGCCAAGCTCCTCGTCCCCAATCGCCAACGCCTGCCGTCGCCATGGCCGAGACTACGTCATTTTTATTTCCATGCACGTCACCGTCGACAGTGCTCGGTAGCACTGCTTTGGTCTAGTCTACCGAGATCATGTGTTCTTCTCTCCCTCGGGTGCGCGTGAGCGACCTGGAGTGAGTATGTGATGTACCTAGTATTTGTGGTATAGACGACATCTAGCAATTCCGCTAGATACTTTATTTATCTTTTGTCCCTGACAATGTCTTGTTCTGACCGGTGACTTCGTAGGGGTAATTTGTCAAGGTTTGCACCGATCCCAACCATCACGAACCGACACTGAATTAGAATAGAAGGATCTCCGAAGCCCGGACATCTTCGACACGGATGGGATGGTCGAGACCCCGGACACCTTCTTCCCGGAATCCGAAGGCGGATCCTCGAAGACCCTGGAGACCGATCCGGAACCTAACGCCACACCGAGGTCTACCTCATGGATCTGAAGCCCGATCCCAGAGTCCGACCCCGAAAACCGATCCCGCCGAACCCGAACCCCTCCGAACCCCCCAAGATCTTCGACCCGAGATGTGCGACCCTCTTTTTCGAGCCCTGTTCTATAAAATATAACATATATCTTGTTGCATATTAAATGGCTCATGCTTGCATACATATTGTGTTTATTCGGGGGTATTCTATCGATTCATCTAATAAATAAATATGGAGTCTATATGCGGGATATCTTTGTCTTATTCCGGACTCCATTTAAATTTGAGCAGCGAACCGATGCCATGTTTCGCCCTGTTAATACAACATTTAAATTGCGGGGGTTCTAAACAACTTGAACCTTCTAATTAATTTTCGGGACCCCGGTTCCGCTTAATCCTGTCTAATTGCACCGCATCGGCATCATAGCATAATCATGCGGGATCTTCTGCCGTAGTATTAAATATTGCATCTGGTGTTTCTTTTAGTGCTTTGCTTGTTCGCGGATTAGGCCAATGAGTCGATGCGAGTACCGACAAGTTCTTCGGAAATGAATCTCCGGCAGTATTTCCCAGGCGACCACCTCTCCCCCTTCTACCTATTTTGCATTTATAGTCTTTATTTCCTCCTGCTGATCTATTACTATCCGTGTCGCGATGCTTTAGATCCCGTGCACCAGTTATATCCCGTGCAGCCTCTATATTGCCTTGGACACCTCCTATTACCTGTGTTTGGTAGATAGCTGGCCTTGCGAGTCGTAGTTGCTTGCTCAGGTGCGATCTTGTGTTGTCGAGTACCACAGTTGCTGTATTGATGGAAGATTTTTATTGGTGGAGATGCTTATTGGTGGAGATGATCATGGCTTTAAATACAACTATTAAAATACTAGATATAACTAATGCAGAGGCATCGGTGGGCAATAGATGTTATTTGGTTCTTCCACGCTCACTTGTGTCCCGTAGGACCCCGAGTACTTGATACCTGTTCCTTGATTTTTCGCACTATCCACATCCGGGAGGCCTTATGGACCCACCTGAGCCAGAGCTTTATTCATTTCTATTTCTTGGGGCCACAAAGTAGTTTGGGGCTTTATTACTATCCTATACTTAAGCCATGCTTACTTCTTTATTTAAGATTGTGCGTGGAGCACCTGTATTGTTTTGGATCGCGCCACGTTTTCGCGGTATCGACAAGGCCAGTCACACTTTCGGGTTCCCAGTCGTTTACAGCTGTCGTCGCAAACCCTGGGTCCATTCCGTAGCTGGCCAACTTCGTTGCGGGTAGCTTAGTGGGGTGGCCCCCTGAAATATTTCTGAATCCTCTGATCGCTTTGTCGTGAATGCCTCGTTGGGTTTTGAGTTGGTTTTTCCGAGGTTGATCGAGTGTGTGTTGCTATTTGTGCACCCCTGCAGGGTAAAACTTTCTGAAATCCGTGTCCGCGGTTATGGATGACTTGGAGCACAGTATCTCGATCATAGACAAGCATAACTAAAGTAGTGCTATAAATTTGACTTAATATGAGATTAGTGATCAGCTCAAGTATAACGGAATGGATATTAAAAATGCCAACAACTGGTGGATCTGGGTGTTTTGTGACATGCTATATGCCTAGTAAGTAGTGCAACTCCAATGGAATGTGATAAAAGTGCCAACAACTGCTAGGTTTTAGGATTCCTCAGGATATTTATATCTGACTAGTAACTGTTCCAACTACAACGGAATGTTAACTAAAACTGCCCACTACTTATGCTATCAGGATGACTCATGCTATCTATATTTGAATAGTAAGTGCTGCAACTAAAACGAAATGAGTAAAATTGCCAACTGTGTGAGTTCCTCGGTCTGACTTCCTCGTTTGGTCTCGAGGGGGAAATACCAGGATGGGTATGTTTGGTGTAGTTTCAGGTTGGATCCGAATAGGTCTTTCTTACCCCTCTCTGATAATCGCCAGTTGTATCGAGTCTCTATAGGTTGTTAGTGTCGCTGCGCTGCCGCTTCAGCCCACCATACCTATGTAGGCGAGAGCCGTCGAATTCTAGCCTCGCCGTGTACTGGCCTCAGTACTGGCACTCCTCTTTTTCCTTTGCCCTTTGTCGGCACCCCTTTTGTTTTTAGCAGGTTTGAGATCGACGTCGTTAGCAGGGTTACCCTTCCGGCTTGGCCTGGGCAGGGTTATGGACGCCATTGGTTATTCTTCAGGGCTCTTAGCCCCATTTGCATATTGTCCGTAGTCGGACGCCCTATCTAATTCAAGGTGATTTGGATCTTTGTATTGTATATCTGTAATCTTGACTCTTGGAGTCGTGTTGAATATATATATATCTGTTCTGTGGGTCCCATCGAGGATTGTTGTGTAATGGTATTACTTTGTTTTCCACCCGCACGAAAGTGCCTTGTGGGCGTCCTTGAATCGTTTCTATGCGGGTTTGGCGGAAAGGGCTAAAACTTGCATAGGGCCGATTTGAGGGTGTTACATCTTTGATGCTCCAAGTAATCTCCTGTTCTGACCAAGGCATATACCTCGTCACGGCTGGCATTACTGCATTGACCTCCATATATCGGTGCTGCAAGCTCTTTCTGTCTGTCTCTTCCGTAGTGAACACACAATAACTCTGATGATGCTCTCTGTACTCATTCCTCCCCTCATTTCCGGGGTACCTCTGATCCGGTTGGTTCTCCACCTGATGCACTGCGTCCCTTCTCTCATGGTTGTCATACCTCGGCAGAGGGGGAGGCAAGATTAGTTGTTGCGTGTTCGCTCCGGAGAGCAATTGCTGCCGGGGTAACTCCTGCCGAGGTTGATCATTCCGAGGTGCCTGAGCATTCTCCGAACCACTTTTTCTATCTTTCGCATCCACTCACACTTCCTAGTTGTGTGACCCACTGGGTTACTCAGATTTGGCGTGTGAAATTTACACGGCTGATCTAGCATTGCCTCATAGGTATACCTCGGACGGTCCTTCTTTTCTTGCCACTGTTTCTTCTGCTCTGGCATCCAAGTTTTCTTGCCATCATTTCTTGGAGTCCATTGCCGTCCTCCAGTTTTCTGACGTTGATTGCTTCCTACTCCGGGTTGATCCTGATTCACAGCTACAACTTGTTGTGAACTGTACCGATAATCCGGTTTGTCATCCCTTCTTTTACCTCGGTAATCATTTCTCCGAGATGACCCGTCCCCATCTCGCTAACAATACTCCTCGCTTGACTCGTTTGACGTGAGCCTAGGTTGCGTCGGATCACCCAAGGCATATGAATTAGCAATTCAGATTGTTTCTGCCAAGGTGGTTGGCATATCTCTTTGCAACCTTTGCCATAGCATGCTTGCATATCTGCATCCTTGCGCAAACCAAGCTATGGCCTGTGACTCAATCACACCCTCACATGAATTTCGTACTGTGCACCAGCGGGTCAGGAATTCCCGGTCTATCTCATTCGGTCTCTGCCTGCACATTGCTAGGATCTGTGGCCAGTTGGGCCTCTGATACGTACTTGAGAAATTGCTCACAAACATCTCCTCAAAATCGATCCAACAGTTAATACTTCCGGGTGGCAAGTTGTTTAGCCGTACCATCACAGGCCCCTCCAACATCTGGGGTACATATCTCACAGCCCATCTCAGGTTTCCTGTGGCAATTTTCACAGCAGTTGCATAGTTAATGAACCAATCCTCCGGCTTAGTGCTGCCGTCATACGTCATTGTGCCTCTAGGTAACTGGAAGTTAGGTACCGGACGTTCCTTCATGATCCGGGGCCCAAAACATGCTGGACCCAGCGGACCTTGACACTCAATTTGCTCCGACCTATATAGCCGATCCAGTTTTAACCTGGCGTCATCAGGCATCAAGTTCCTTCCTCCCAATCTTGACCCTATCACGTGATAGTCCGGCCTGGGATAGCCAGCATTCACCATCTCCAAATCACCATCATTGTATCTATCTTGCTCCTGTGGAGCTTCTCTCTGTTGCATACCTTGGCCGGCACTGCGCTCTTGCCGTGGTATATTCCGCTACTGCGGTTGACCTGCACCTACCGATTTACGCTGTGTGGCATTGCCGTTTACAACATTCCCTTTACCGGCATTGCCTTGGTTGCGGTTACCTCGGCCAGCTTCACCTTGGCTCACACTCCTTCGATCCTCATTTCTCTGCACTTCTTTTCCTTTCCCTGCCCTTGCCGGGTCATATGGGACTATCTGCTTATTCCTCCTGGCCTAAGTAACAACGTCTTCTCTCCTAGGACCACCATGAGGAGACGATGCGGCTCCAGCGGATTTCTCTGGGTTACCTACCGCCGAATGAACGATCTAAGAGGCCCCAGCTCTCTCCGGGTTTGCCTTAAGAAACTCCTCGTTTTGCCTGTTCGTGATCCGAACCAACTCATTAACTCTATCCTGCTGTCTTTGACGGGCTTCACCCGTCAGACCTTCTAACTCGGATGCAGCTGGATCTGCTGCTCTGAGGTTCTCTGCCGGGTACTATACCTCGGCAGCCCCACGGACATACAGTTTTCTGATTCCTCAATCCTAGTATCACCCTCTTTATTCATTTCACTCATGAGGTTTCTCCCCTTCACTTTTACAGTGTCTACCTTATTTGCCTTTGCGTACTCACGTAGTGTCATGTTCAACGACTGTTGAGCCGCGGCTATCTTTTTCGCACCCTCTAGTATTTTTTGCCTAGTCTCCTCTAGCTCGGCCTGTGCCTGAGCCGAATCTACTACTACTGCTACTGGGTTTGCCAAGCTATCTATCGCCTACTGCGGCACATTCTCTGGCCTCTATAGCAGAGGACCTCTGCTTTTCCTCGGTGCCTTAGGCGTTACCTCCGGATCTGGTGCCGGATCCTTGCTTGCGCCAGCGCCAGGCGCGGTCATCATCACCTCAACGTGGTCCGGGGAGCGAGTGATACACGCCCCGTGAGACACACAAAGGGGTGGCCCACCTCCTTCGATGACGTGTCGCGGATGAACGCACGACACGTCGACAGCAATGTAGATCTTGTGCGTGCCGAGCTTGACGAAGAGGCCGTTGCACGGGAGAGGATGCTTGCCGAAGCAGCCAGCGTTGTCGCTGACGAAATCCAGCGCTCCAAAGCGCTGAATGAGCCCGAAGACGATGCATTCGCCGGTGCCGATGATGTTTCCTGTCCGGATCTTCACCCCTGCTAGCGCTGCTTGCCCCACGGTGGGCGCCAACTGTCGTGGTGGTGTCACGGAAGATGCCATGGATAGGCTAAAGGTGGGGACTAAATGCACTAGGGGAATTCAGGGAGGGATAGTGTGGTTATTCCACACACAGTTGCTTTGTATTCGATTCACTTCCAAGGTTTACAAATGCTCCTAGAGCTGTATTGGGGAGAGGAGGAAGAAGAACTCTCTTACTCTCACCACTAGTAGAATACAACTCTCCAGGAGACAACTAGAAAAACCAACCCTTTCTATAGATGCCCTAGCCCTCCTTATATAGGGGTGGCTAGGTCTCCTATTAGGGCATACATGGAGGCATATTCTAGGGAATATGCCTCTTCCCAAAATAGTAAGCCGACCGGGTCACTTTAACCCCGCGTCATCCATGCAGAGGCTACGTGAGGCTCTGCGGCGCCTGCGTCATCCGACATAGGCATCGTCACCTTTGTCGGCCATGCCTCGGTGGTCCTGGCCTCTGTCCGCTTCGGTCACGCTCTGCGTACAGCGGTCACCTTTGACCAGCGAGATACCTTCCTTCTCTTACAAGCTTGATATAACCTGGATCGTACCTAGTTGATCCGGCCACACCTGTTCCTGCATATAAGTTCGATACATCTTACCGACATACGGCATAAGTCGGTTGAGACCAAGTTAGGTGGGCGTCCCCTGGTCCAGGTTACTCCGTGATTCGGCCTGCCTTGAGGTGACTCGGCCAGCACTTGCTTTGACCTTGCCGTACCTCGGCTAACTAGGCCTTTATACCCCGGCGTGACCCTACCTGGGGGTATCCCCCCAACAGTATCCATTGGATCCATCATCTGTCCAGATCCATAAAATGTGCGCGTGAGCACCTTAAAATACCAAGATCCTACATCTAAAACGTAAAACAATAATGTAAAACATGATGCAAATATGTACTCATCATGTAGTCGTACCCTTTTGACCTCAAGGTCGCGAAGCTCGTCGCACATCACCCCTTGTCTAGGTCCTAGTATGATGGCCAGGACGCTCCAAGTGTAGCTCTCCCCAAGTTGTCACAGACATACGATGCAAGAAAACGACTCCCTGGTTCGGATCCAGCCGAGGTTGCAGAAGTAGAACTCTTGGCTATAATCCCTGTATCATAATAGCATGCCGCAGATGTATTGAATTCGCATGTATAGTCCTTTCTTGGGACCGTTCCACATCTAATACAAGTAGAGAGAGAGGGGATTTTCTCTAAGGAAGCTGCCTTAGAGAATATCTTATTGGGGTGTTTTAACCCTCCTATGGCACCCCTTTATATAGCAAGAGGGAGGTGCGCCCTCCCCTTTTGGTGCCCCATGTGGGACTAAACATATAAAATAAATATGGGAAAAAGAATTCCCAGCCGGCTGGGCCATAGGCAGCCCAGCATAGCTCAAACAGCAACAACAGTTAAGGCTGCCAGCTGGGTGGGAGGGTCACCTCCCGGAGCCTGCCAAGCGTTGCACCCAGTGTTGCATCTAGGTGGACCGGGTGGGCTAGCTTCCCCGTGATGTCTCGGCGAGGAGCCTGGGTGGAGGGATCAGCGGCTAGGTGGGCCGCCTCACCTCACATGCGGCCCGCTAGCCAGCCCTTCTTGCCTTGCCACATAGTTCCCCCGCGAGCTCCCTTGGGACGGGGTTAAGAAGGACACGGTGGCGGCTGGTGGATGGTGCGTGCTCGGCGCGCCGGAAGCTATCTACCGCCCACATGTGTGTGGGCTGGTCAAACCAGCCTGGTTTGCTATTTTTTCTGTCTTTTTTCCTTCGGCTTTCTCCTGGGCCAATTTCCTCCCGGATTTTGTCCTAATGAGAAAGTTGCTTCATAAATCTTAATTTAAATATTTACTTAATGTAATTTAATACACAATTAGTATATAATAAATGGATATTATAAATTACCATTTATCTCAAACTCCTTCCAGTCTTTTCCTTTCTTTCTTTCCTCGAACAACTTCAAATCTCTCCAGAACAATTCTGGTTTCCCTCTCTATTGTGATTCTGTCTTACATGAAGATATCTAAGCGTCATAATGCCCTTAAGCATGCGTCCCTACGGTTCAGGAATGTCATAGACATGATCTCTATCAATGATCAATAGCGGGACCGAGATGCTCATGTTGACCCCTATGTACTCCATGTGTCACCAACATGTCAAACCTTAAACGATGTGTCTTATTCCTTTTGTCTTTGCGATACTTGCATTATCCGAGATATGATCATCAACATGACCATGTCTAGTTCAACCTCGTTACCGACAAATGCTACTTTACTCGTTCCGACAAGTGATATCACTATGACCTAGTCACATGTTACGCAACATATAGATATAACTTATCTGAGTGGGCCTAGAGTATCTTCCTTCACATGGATGTACAAATCCCGCTCTTAACACATACACTTCAACCTGCCCCTTTTGGTAATCGACCACCATGCTACCGAGTGAGGTTTGATGCTTTCAAAGAACTCTCAGGAGACAATGATTAAGTATAGTCTCATGGTCTGAGGAACTAGTCCCTACGTTTCTGATAATTGCAACTGTGAACTTTGTGATATAATCGTGTTGCAACAATCATTTGTGGGAACTATCCATCACATCATCCTCTATGATATGACCTCATTGTCAATTGGCTTTAATAGCACCATGATCGGGGAAACTTTGATCATCATCTTCCCGATGAACTAGTTGAATAGAGGCTACCAGGGACATGGATTGGTTTACATATCACACATGTATAATATTTTCCTATTGATATAGTCATAGTATGATATAAAACTATTATGAACTAATGAGATATGATAATAAACTTGTTGCATTAGAGTACAAATAATCTAGTTGCATATCTCCTTTAGTCTCCCACTTGCACTAGAGTACAAATAATCTAGTTGCATTTTCTACTAATCATAAACCATATCTCATATGCGTTAATTGATCATGCTTTCTCATGGAGTACTATCTGTCCTAAATCTATTTTACCAGATTCATAAGGTATTATTTTTGCAAATCATTAATGTCACCTATTTGACATTCACACCATTATCATATAATGTGTAGAAGCATTTTGGTGACAAAGTGAGACTTTTATTTTACTATATACAATGACGATCTATCAATCGACTTGACTTTCAGGATGTCATGTATAACTAAAAACACACTTAGTCGAAAGTCGAGCTTTCTTTAAACCAAAATCATACTTGCTAACACTGAAGTATTCTAATACATCTATAACTTTATAGTTTTAATCAAAGTGCGATACTTGCAACTTTGATCCTGACCACGCTTCCTTTGCACTGAACCTAACTCTGATTCAGCGATTAACTCAGAAACCAACATGGAATCTTGTTCTTCAATTAAGAACATGGGTAACATTAAGTATAATTTTATCTAAATATCTAATCATTTATAATACCCAACACACTATTCACCAATATGTCAACTACATATTCAAGAACATTGTAACACTCCCACTCAAATATGTCATGAATATTTGATATTCTCGGATGTCATTAATCTCCCACTCAAAGATGACATCCACATATTCTATTTGGAAAACTTCTAAGCTCCCACTCAATTTATATATTATCTCGATAATCTTGGCAAAACCAAAATTATTTGATCTTGCATCAAAACAAGAATTTTCTGCTACAAGACATCAGCAATTCTTGATTGGTAAAAACATGCCTGACGTACTAGTTACAACCTTTTCTTCAAACTCTTGAAGAATTTGTAGTTTTGATTATTCCTTTGCCAATTCCAAAATTGGGCTTACTTGCTGATTAAATCTAGTAGACATTAAGAATTTTTCAAAACATCCTTTTGCGACAAATTAAGCTTTTATGTCTTGCTTTTAAGTTTCATTTCCATCCTTTCAACCTTGCAGTTTCCTAGAAGGATTAAGTAAATTCTATTACTCAATGAGATCAAGTAACTTTTACTTTATAATCTCAAATGTGACTTAATTTGGGATTTATTATATTTAGCTCCATCAAATTTTCTTTGTAATTCGTAGGTATGTCTTATTATAATAATAAGACAAGTGAATCAGGAATCATATTCTGCAAGTGGCAGAACAAAATTTTGAATCCTACTTTCTAAAGTATCAGCAAAATCTTATGCTTATACTTATACCCGTCTGCTAACACTTCTATGAGAAGACACCTTCTCAAAGAAATACCTCGGTGGGACAATACATACTTTGTGTAATACTTTGGAATTTGTTTTCATAGTCTTACTAAGAATACACCACAAACACTTACTATTCACAACGAGCTTGAACTATCAAGATCTCTAGAAAATCGAGCTTGCCATATCTGATATGGTGATGTTTCCGTGAATCTTTAGATGTTCCTTATGTTTTATTGAGTGTTTTACTATTTGAATATATAACTCTAATCTTTAACGTTAATCCCAGTGGAATTTATATCAGACCATATGTTTCTTATACACTATGATTATGATGTATTAGACATATAAATACTATTTGATTAGTCCTATCACAATAATTTGTGAAACTGATTTCCACAAGTCCTTATATGAAAAATTGTTATTAACTTGAATTTGAAGTCACTTGGATCAAATCACAAAGACTTTGACATTCTGGTTAATTTTATATCTACCTTGATTCTGAAAAACTTTGAACGATTCAAATCGTTTCAGATTCATGTTTGGATATCTCTTGGCTATTTTTCATACTTCATAAATGCTTTATTATCATATAGAATAAGGACTAGAATAACTTGTTTGTAATTACAATGTGAATCATAAAATAAATCATTCATAGAAAAGGAACAACTGATTGTTTCTCATTAATATGAATAACCGTATCGCAATAAGCAAGACACACTAAGATGGTTCACAAACTAGATTACAAATTGAAATATTGTAATTCTAATGATAAACTTTGAGGGAAGGACCGTCGTCAGCCTTCAACCATATTTCTTCCCATCATCACGCCATCAGTGCCTCGTTTCATCCGCACCTCTCAGAGGGTCCTGTTTTCGAATAAAGTAGGGGTAATTATCCAATACTTGAAACTGCATAAGTGTTTCATGGAAACATTTATTACTTGTATATCAACATATACCTTCTCTGTTGAAATCAATCCCAAACATGGTTTCGACATTGGTAGTCCTTAGCTTGGCTACAAACTCGTGAAAGGTATATGGTATCCCTATCGTGACGTAGTAGTTGATGGTGTCTTTGCAACTAGGGGGAACTGAATGCAACACCCCAAATATTTCAAGGTCATCAGTTAGCCTTGTGTCCATGGCATCCGTAAGACGTTCATGGAACTCTTCCATGGTGTCGAGGTGTCTTTCCAAGCTTGAGTCTTCTTCCATCTTCATAGAAACAAACTCCTTCATGTACTCATATCCCATGCGTCTAACCTTGGCTAGAAACATGCTCTTCAATCCATCGAGCATATCATATGTGTCCATTTCATGGAATGGTATTCTCAGGCTAGGTTCCATGGCATGGATAATGGTGTACTTGACAACCATAAATGTTTCACGACGGTCACGAAGAATCACATCCTTATATCTGTCGGAATCATCAGGGAAATCTTCCAGGGGTTGACGAAGTAAATAGAGAAGATGGTTTTCTATGAGGATCCTTCTAGGGCGTTGGTACCAATCGATGAAAATCGACCCATCTAGCTTAAGTTTCTCCTCGTCCATAAAACGACCAAAGGTGTCACGAACTGATAGGATGGCCATAATTCACAAGATATTTGCAAATGGACTTATACTAACTTCATAATATCTGGATCTTGAATTTGTAATCATATTAACAAATGAGGTCCCACTCAAAACTATTATCCCTAAAGACAGTTTTAGTGATTACACAATCCCTTTACACCATATCATCCCCGATCGTCATGGCCTTTAATGCGGATGGAAGGGTGGACTATATCCGTCGATCACATCATCCATGTGACTTGTGCTTGATCTTTCGATCACCGTGTTCCGAGGCCATGTCTGTACATGCTAGGCTCACCAATTCTAACTCGTGTGTATTGCAGTTCAACATGTCTTACACCCATCGTATGCGAATGCATATATGTATGACACCTGATCATGACGGCCTGCCTCATATTGGGGAACTTTGTTAGTGGTGCACACACAAAGGGGAACACTGTTTATTGGAATTGATTAGGGATCATCCAATTAAATGTTACCGTTGTGTATCTAATACTAGCACTCAAACAAGATGCACACAAAGATATTAAATCATATCTAATCAAAATTTGTGACGTCACATGGTTGTCTTCGCACTTCCTGATCTCCATTAGGTGCTCCGGCATGATCTCCATCAGGCCACCAGTTTAACGCCAAGTCCACGATGCCACCGGTCTTGTCGTTCATCATCAGGATGACTATTACTATAGTACTTAGCAATAGGAATAGTAAACTACCTTACCTCATTCATGATTATAATCATATCACATCATAGGGCCTTCGCTACAACATAAAGTTAGACGCATCTACTTTATCTTTTGTAGATTTTACGTGGCTGTTTAGGCTTTCACAATAGAACGTTTCTACCTACGAACTTCCAACCACAACATGGATACGATAGTTGTTTATACTACACCCCTTTCGGGGCCGTCCTTTGAATATGCTATATCAACTACTGTGAGAAAGACAAGCAGCCACTAGCCACTTATATGGTACAAGTCATATGTTGAGCGTGGAACCAGGCTTGCGTAAGAATACGCGTAAGGTAGGTCCGCGCTGCTTCATCTCATAGTACCGCGATATAAACATATACACGTGGGAAGGTAACAACTAGAGTACCTATGCCCACAGTATGCATGTTTTTATCCGTACTAGCATACTACGCATTAAGCAGGCTCTAATACCACTATAGGGGTTCCGGTGCATAAATCAAAAAATTTACTACAGGGGAAACCCTAATTTCTCAAGATCTATCTATTAGAACTGTAGTAACAAAGGAAGACAACAATAATGTACCCTTGAAGACTGAGAGAGTGTTACACTCATGCAGGAGCATGGCTAAAGTAGTTGGACCCGTCCGACTTCAAGGTAGTGAAGCTCCTCGCACGTCACCCCTTGTCCAGGTCCTCGTACGATGGCCGAGTTGCTCCAAGTGTAGCTCCCCCGAGTTGTCACACACACTGTGCAAGACAACGACTCCCAGACTTGGATCCCCCTGAGGTTGAGGAAGTAGAACTCCTGGTTGGAAATTCCTACAGCACAACGGCATGTAGCAGATGCGTTGACTTCACACGTACAATTCTTTATTGGGACCATGCCACAACAAAGGAAACTAGAGAGAGAGGGGATTTTCTCTAAGGAAACCGCCTTAGAGAATATCTTATGGATGTGTTTTAATCCTCCTATGGACGCCCCTGTATATAGGCAGAGGGAGGTGTGCCCTCTCCTTTGGGTGCCCCATGTGGGACTAAACATATAATAGAAATAGGGGGAAAAGGCCTCGCAGCCGACTGGGCTAGAGGAGGCCTATCATAGCTCAAACAACAACATTAGCTAAGGCTGCCAGTAGGGTGGGCCGGTCGCCACCCATGGCCTGGCAAGCGCTATGCCCAGCGCTGCATCCAGGCGGCCTGGGTGGGCCAGATTCACCTCGACAGCCCAGCGAGGCACCTGGGTGGAGGGAGGAGCGGCCGGGTGGGCCGCCTCACCTCACGCGTGGCCCGCTAGCCAGCCCTGCTCATCTGCCCGCCTAGCTCCCCCACGAGCTCCCTTTGGTCGGGGTTGAGCAGGCCACAGTGGCGGCATGTAGCTGTTGCCTGTCCCGCGTGTCGGCAACTATCTACCGCCCACGCGTGTGTGGGTTAGTCAAACTAGCCATGTTTGCTATTTGTTCCATCTTATTCCCGCGGCTTTCCTCTGGGATTTTGGCCTAATGAGAATGTTGCTTCATGAATATTAATTTAAATATTTTTAATATAAGGTATTTTACAATTAACATATAATAAATGCATATTATAAATTACCATTTATCTAAAACTCCTTTCGGTCCTTTCCTTTCTTTTTTTCTCCGAACAACTTCGGATCTCTCCAGAACAATTTCAGTTTCTCTCCCTTTTGTGATTCCTTCTTACATGAAGATCTCTAAGCGTCATAATTCCCTTAAGCGTGCATCCCTACGGTTCGGGAATGTCATAGCCATGATCTCTATCAATGATCAACATCGGGTCCGGGACGCTCACGTTGACCCCTATGCACTCCACGAGTCACCATCGTGTCGAGTTCAACCATGTCTAGTTCAACCTCATTACTAACAAATTCTACTTTACTCATTTCGATAAGTGATATCCATGTGATCAAGTCACATGTTGTGCAACATATAGATATAACTTATCTGAATCAGCCCAAAGTATCTTCCATCACACGGATGTACAAACCCCACTCTTGACACATACGCCTCAACCTTCCCCTTCGAGTAGCCGATCACACCTTTATAATCATTGTGCTACAGAGTGACATTTGATGCTTTCATGGAACTCTTAACAAACAGTGATTAAGTATAGTTTCACGGTCTAAGGAACCAGTCACTATGTTTCTGATAATTGCAACTATGAACTTTGTGATATGGTCGTGTTGCAACAATCATCCGTGGAAACTGTCCATCACATCATCTTCTATGATATGACCTCATTGTTAGTTGGCTTTAATAGCACCATGATCAGGAAACCTTGATCATCAGCTTCCCAATAAACTAGTTGAATAGAGGCTACTAGGGACCTGGTTTGGTTTACATATCACACATGTATCAATGTTTCCAATTGATACAATTATAGCATGATATAAAACTATTATGAACTAATGAGATATGATAATAAACTCCTTTATTATTTGACTCTAGGGTATATCTCCTTCAAGAATATACTTAGATACTTGAGAAGGACTAAGGAAATGTTCTCTTATATGGAGGTGACAAAGAGCTCGTTGCAAGGGGTTCCACCGACGCAAGCTTTTTCACTGATCATGATGATTTTAGATCTCAGTCCGCTTATGTGTTCACCTTGAACGAGGGAGCGGTGAGCTAGAAAATTTCTAAGCAAGATACGGTTGCGGACTCTACAACAGAGGTGGAGTACATAGAGGCATCAAATGCTGCAAAGGAGTGTTTCTAAATGAAGAACTTCATCTTAGAGCTTGGTGTGGTTGCAAGTGCACTAGAGCCAATAGAGATTCATTGTGACAACAATGATGCCATCGCTCAAGCAAAGGAACCAAGGTCTCACCAAAAGAATAAGCATGCACAATGTTGATTTCATCTCATACGCTAATTCGTGCATCATGATGGTGACATCAAGACGTGCAAAATTCATATAGATCTGAATGTGGTAGATTCGTTGACAAAGTTACTCACACTTGCAAAGAATGAATAGCATCGAGATGCCATAGGTGTTAGAATGCTAAATATAAACTAGATTATTTACTCTAGTGCAAGTGGGAGACTGATGGAAATATGCCCTAGAGACAATAATAAATGTGTTATTATTCATATTTATGTTTCATAATTAAGTTTATCATTTTGTGCTATAATTGTATTAGTTCCGAATAATGTGTATTTGGAGGAAAACCGTAATACATGTGTGGGATGATAAACACCATATAAAGATATCACTGCTCATGCCTCTGTGACTAGTATATATTTCAATGATAGTTTCGGTTTCCTGACTATGGGCAAAGTGAAAATGTGATTGTGGTGTTGACAGTGACATATGTGATCTGAGTTGATGGAGAAGAACGATGATGGATAGACCCAAACATGAGATACCGTGAAACGCATCATCAATATAATTATCAGTTTAATCTCATAAGACATTGTATTACCTTTACTAGAAATCGTTTGACCACGAGACACATGTGAACTTGGGAACAATATGGACGTGGCAAGATTCTCCAAACGTTGCTCTTAGCAGAGTGATTATAAAGTTGATACTTGTTCATATCAGATGCTTCACCGATCATTTACATGGCGTGATTGTCGGAATTAATACTCCCGACGATGGAGAGATACACTTTGGGCCTACTCATGTACTATGGTGTTCTTCATCGTCTGGCTGGACACATGATCATGTTGTTGAACGCAGGAACATAGATAGTGCGGGATGAGTAAAGAGTACATGCCAGGAAACAAGAATAACCTAGGGTTACATCTCGGGCAATGTAAAGTATTGATGAATAAATACGATATGTATAGGACTCAATACTACGGTTCACACGATAAAGAACTTCGTGTTATTTGGAGGGATTGCTACTTGTATCAAGACACTGATAGTAATCATTGTCATCGGAATGAGTTCCGAACATGTCCGCAAATATCCAAACCTACCCGGGCACACACTTAAGACGTCTATGCCATTTAGAATGTGCATGCAAATAATATAGTTGGATGAAGTAATTCCGAAAGGAATTTTTGGAGCATCTCCGAATATTCCGGAGGACATCGAGATATCACTAAGAGTGGACGGAATGGTTCTAGACATTAAAAGAAGACGCTGGAATTATTTTAGGAAGGTTTCGAATTAATTTGGGGGTTCCCGGAAGGTAATTCGGAAAGCTTTGGAATAAAATTTTATATAAATAACAAATTATTATTTATTAATATCCCAGTGGGTCCCATGGCCCGGAGGGCCGCATGGGCCCACTGGTCCACATGCATGTGGGGGGAGGAAGTCCTGGCTGAATCAGCTAGGGCCTCCCCTATGGCTAGCGGGTGGAGGAGGTGGGGCAGGGAGAGGCCATGCGAGGGGGAGGAGTACTCTCCGGTCTCAAATTTTTTCCCCAAGTTGGATTGGGAGGGAGTCGTATTTGATGCGGACTTCGTATTGGATATGGACTTCCTCTCTCTCTCATATTGATGGAAGAAAGGAAAAGAAGGATTCCTTGTAGGATACGGATCCTAGTCCTACTCTTCTCCATGTAAGAGGGAATCCGCCTATATATTGGAGGGAGAGGGCCAAGGGAAAGACACACAAATCCATACCCTACCCCAAGCCACCGCCACTGCCGTGCCAAAACTATCGTCATAGCACCGCCGCCCGCCACCGCTTTAGCCCGGTCCTCGTCCTCTTTTTCGCGCCATCGTCTTCCTCGCGTGGAGGAGATCTTCACCAACGTCTGCAACTGCTCCTACTTGGAGAATAGAGTGTTGCCGGATCTTCATCTACATGTTCCCACTTTGCCCATGAGTTTTTGATCTCTCCTCGACGCGGTGCCATCTTTGTTGCACGTGTGGATACCGGTGGAGGTGCAACACTTGGAGAACTAGTTCTTCGGAGTAGTCCATGGGATAATACATCTCCTCGCGACTTGCTAAGGCTTGTTGTGGGGATCAATGCACTATCAACCTCATTATTGACAAACTTCAGCTAGTTCGATCAACGAGGGTATGTTCTGTTACCTTAGTGTTGCATTGGATCTTGGTTATGCGCTAGAATTTTTTTGTTTTCCATAGCATGTTCCCCAACACCTGGCTCGGTCCACTAACTGGTTCCCTTGGCATTGACATGCGTGTCATCTTATTCCCTTTCCACGACGATCACTAAGCTGACCACCTGGGTAGTGCCAGCAATGTATAGTAGTAATGGCTCCCTAGGTTTAGGATCCACGAGGACCGGAGGGGAGGAGAGGCAACATTTCAGATCCTGGAATGCAGCCTCCTTCTCTAGTGTCCATTCTATTGGCCCACCCTTCTTTAGTAGTTTGAAGAAGGGGAGGGCCGCTCTCCTAGTCGGGATATGAAGTGTCTGAGGGAGGTGATGCACCCGTTTATACGCTGGACATCCTTTATTTTCTTAGGATCTTTCCCGGTGTGAAACCAGGAATCCGAGCAACTTCCCTAAGGAGACCTCGAAAATGCACTTATCGGGGTTGAGCTTGAGGTTGATCTTACGTAGGTTATTGAACATTTCGTCCAAATCACCGAGAAAGGTTTGATGATGCTTGGCTTTCACTACGATGGCATCGATGTAAGCTTCCGTGTTGAAGCTGATCTCTGCCCCCAAACATGCCTGCATGGCACGCTAGAACGTGGCCTTGGAATTCTTCAGCATGAATGAAATGTAGGTTTAGTTGAAGCAGCCCTCTAGGGTGATGAACATCGTTTTCTCTTCATATTCTTTGGCCATCTTGATCCGATGGTACCCGTTGAAAGCGTCGAGGAAGCATAAGAGACCGCATCCTTCGGTGGAATCGATGATTTGGTCGACTCGCGGCACTGGGTATGGACCCTTTGGGAAGGCCTTGTTCAGGTCCTGAAGTCTATATACAGTCTCTTGCTGTTGATGTGATGTTTGGCCACCAGGACGGGGTTTGCCACCCATGTTGGGTGCCACACTTTCCGGATGACCTGAGCGGCCTTCAGCTTCCAAACCTTCGAGATGATGGTGTCTTTCTTGTTTTGGGCTTGATGTAGAACCTTCTACTTTACTAGGTGGGCTCCCGAGCTCACCACCAGATGGTGCTCCATCACCTCCCTTGGAACCCTAGGTAAACCAGGGGGCTCCTAGGCGAACACATTAGTGTTCTCCCGGAGGAAGGCGACGAGCGCGCTTTCCTATTTGTTGGTGAGGCAGGCTCCAATGGTGATGGAGAAATCTCTCCCTTCGAGTAGAGGGAAATTCTTGGTAAGACCACGGTCCTCAATCAGGCCCTTCTTTCGCATGATCGAAGCACCCAACGCGTCGAGGTCTCGTGGTCCCTAGGAGACTACTTCTATGGTCTCCCGGTATGACTGCTCCATGCAAAATACCACATCTTGGCGGGTCAACCTTGACAGTTATGACCCCTTCATAGCCTGGATCTTCATGGTGCTATAGGAATAGTGGGTGACTACCATGAAGTTAGCCAAAGTGGGTCATCCCAATATGCAATTGTAAGGTAGAAGAATAACTATGACATCGAACATGATGTTCTCCTTGCAGAAGTTCTCGAGCATCCCGAACGTAATGGGTAGGGTAACCTACCCCAATCGGTGGGTCACCCGCGGGTTAATTCCTTGGAAAGCCCCTGTCAGGGAGAGGCGTTCTGCAGGGATCTGTAGCTGCTTCATGAGCTGGGCAGATAGGAGGTTTAAGCTCACGCCTCCATCCACCAGCATATTGGTGACCCTGACGTTGCTGATGGTCTGAGAGACTACCAATGGTAAGATCCCCACGCTTGTGCATCGGTTAGTTGATCTTTAGCGTCAAAGGTAACCAATACGGCCAACCATTTTGAGGGGCATTGAGCATCCACACTCGGGTGCCCAGTGCACACCTCCCGGGAAAGTCGTTTGACGACACTATGCGAGGGGAACACCGAGGTGCCCCCATGCACGCAAATGACATCCCATGGTCGACGATTTATCTGAGCGCGTCCGCGTGGTGCCTCGCGATGGGTGTTCTACGAGGATCTGGCCAGGAAACGAGCGAGCTACAAGTTTACTCGCCCGAATGTCCTAGACCACTTCCTCTCTTTAGCCACAACCGCTAGGGGAATTGTAGCACCCCGCGAAAACAATACCAGAAAAACCGGTTGATTACTACTCTGTGCATCATCATGACATCATGCATATTTTTGCCTAAAACTATTTTCGCTAAAGCCTATGTTATTTTCTAATTAGCCCTCTTTCAATTTAAAACCAAAAACCTCGGTTTGTCCGGATCTTTTATATTTCTAAACAGTATTTGCAAACTTGTTATAAAAATAAAACAAATAAATAAAAATATTTTATCGAGGGAGGAAGCCCAGCCCGTAGGCTAGGCCACCTACTACCCCGGCAGGCCCAGCCCGATACCAAACTCTAACCCTAGACTTAATCCTACCTGATCTACTCATGAGCCACCACCCACCACACACTCCACCTAAACCCTAACCACCAACCCAGCTACACCCGCCTACCGCACCCCACCCCGGTCGCACCCACATAGCGGCAACCACACAGTGTGCATGCACCCGTGAGCCACACCCACGTCACACCACCACGCATACACGCAAAACAATGCGACCCGCACGCACATGACACACGCCGCCGCCACGCCCTACACGCCAACGCACCCAGAACTCACGCAGGCCGTACGCAATACGCGTACATTCCCCACGATCGCGTCCCCTCCATGTGAACCTGGCCCCATCTACTTGCCTCGCCACTCTCGCACGTGACCCAGCCCCCACACCCATCTCTCCCCATCATCGTCCTTGCTCACCTACCTGCGCTGCTCCTCCTCCTACCTCGCACCGCGCTGCCATTCGCCGCCTCTGCCCTCCTCCCTTCTACCATGCCACCATTCTGGCCGCATCCGTCGACCTTGCCAGGATCCCAAGCTTCATCGCCCGTCCACGTGCCTCCCGAGCCCAAGATCGCCTCCTTGATCCCCAAGGCTGCTCTTGTCCTGTTCCCGAGCACATCGCGCCCGTCGGTGATCTCGCATGTCTTCTGAGCCCTCACCGCCGCCCGTGGCCTCCGACCCCGTGCGCCTCCGGCCGCCCCGCTCCAAACTCGCCCCGCCCCTGCGCCCGCACGCATGCCCGCCGCCGAGACTGCCCTCGCCCGCGAGCTCCCACCTCGCCATTCTCTACTACCGCCCGGAGCTCGTCTACCCCGATGACCCTAGCTCTGACAACCTTGTCCTGCACCACACCTCGTTGCTCTACCCCACCGTCAGCAACTAGAGCGTGTCACCATCCCCGCCATGACCTCCTAGGTGTCATACTCCACACTTCCTCGGTGGTTTCCTGCTATTGTTGTTTTGAATCAATCCCTAGTCCGATGTGTTCCAAGTACGAGATGTGTGGTGATTTGTTGGTGTAGTAGTGTACATATGGTGTGAGTGGTGGAGTGAGGCGATGTTGATGATGTGTCTGCTCAAACAGTGTGAAGCCGTATTGTCCATATCCACGGATCTATGTACATGTGTCTCCATCAACATCTTCTGAAGATCTGGGTACCGGTGCAAGGTCATTAACATCGCTAGAAGCCGAAACCCCAAGTTCGACACAGAAGAGGATAGCGACGCCAAGATGTACTTCATGGATTAGATGGATCGAAGCTCTCCGTCCTAGAAACCAAAGACCCTGGACCCGAAGCTCGACCTCGAAAGGCATCCTCTTCCTCTCGGATCCGAAGATTAAACCTGAACCCAAGATTGTTGACCCTAAAGGTGCGACCCAAAGCCCCTATTTTAGTAAGACGATATTTAACTTGTGCATCTTAAATTATTCCCGCTTGCATACATCTCATCATGTCGTTTGGGGGCATTTAGCTGATTCAGTTAATAAATAAATATGGAGTGTATATGCGGGCTATCTAAACATTTGTGTAGTGAACCAAGGCTGCGATTTGCCTTTTTAAGTCAACATTTAAATTATGGGGTATCTAAACAACTTGAACCTTCTAATTAATTGTCAAGATCCCAATTCCACTTAATATTGCTTAGTTGCATCGCACCTTTGCCATGTCATGCATCATATCATGAACATGCTGGATATTTTTCTGTAGTATTAAATAGTGCATTAGGTGTGTCTTTTAGTCTTCTGCTTCTTCACGGATTAGGACGTTGAGTTGACGCGAGCTTCGACCCGTTCTTCGGATGTATCTTCAGCTATGTTTCTAGGCGAGCATTCTCCCCCTTTCTACCTATTTTGCATTTATAGTCTTTACTTACTCATGTTGATCTATTGCTATCCTTGTTATCGATGCTTTAGTTTCCAAACCATTGATATCCCCTGCAACCTATATTTCCTTGGTTATTTCCTATTACCCGTTGTTTGGTAGATAGTTGGCTTTGTGAGTCGTAGTTGCTTGCTTAGGTGTTGGTTTGAGTTGTCGAGTTCCACCGTTGTCGGGAGGTTTGCACATGCTTAATGGTGGAGATAATCACGGTTCTACTTATAGCTTGATAATTAAATGTTCAAAGTAGATATAATTAATGAAGAGGCACCGGTGGGTAATAGTTGAGATCTGGCTCATATCCCGCCCCTACTGTCCACCTAGGACCTAAGTTCTTGACACCTGTTCCGACACCGAGAGTGCTAAACACATGTTGGGTGTATGGGAACCCCTATATTCTTATTACCTCATTTCAAAGTACTGTACTGGGGCCACAAACTAGTTTGGGCCATTATTACTATCATGTACTTATGCCATGCTTTACTGCTTTATTTACTACTGTTGATCGAGGAGCGGTTTACTACTATACTGTTTAGGACCAAATATGGATTTTTTTTGCAGTATCGACAAGCCTAGTCACACTTTTGTGTTCCCAGTCATTTACAGCCAATGACCCAAACCCTGGGTCCATCTCTGAGCCGACCGAGCTCGTTTTGGCATGATGTCTACGCACTTCTATTCTTGTAGACAGTTGTTGTGCCTCCAAGTGCAGAGGTTTGTAGAACAGCAGCAAGTTTTCCCTTAAGTGGATCACCCAAGGTTTATCGAACTCAGGGAGGAAGTGGTCAAAGGTATCCCCTCTCAAGCAACCCTGCAATCAAGATACAAGAAGTCTCTTGTGTCCCCAACACGCCCAATACACTTGTCAGGTGTATAGGTGCACTAGTTCGGCGAAGAGATAGTGAAATACAAGTGGTATAGATATAAGATAACGGTGCTAGAAAATACTTAGATGGCATGGAAGAGACTTAAGGAAAACTGAAATAAAGATAGAAGCAAGCAAACATGTAATAGATCTAGTTGCAAATGGTGTTTCAATGTTTAGAAACAAGGCCTAGGGATAATACTTTCACTAGTGAACACTCTCATATAAATATCTTCTCTTTATTATACTACTCTTAACTACTCTCCGGTTGAACAATCTAATCGATGGCAGGGCTATAACAGCACACCTCAAAGTAAGCCTTTCTGAAAGGATTATTTTCTCCTTATGTTTTTGGTGCTGATGACAACTCCTTTTGTGGTTTAACCGTTTGTCCATGTTTCAGGGTTTATCTTCTGTCATGCTCGTGGATGTTGTTTCTCAAGGAAGACTTGTAGTCGATAGCGCTTATTTTCACTTTCTTGTTTTATATTTTAGGCTACCGTACTATCAAGAGGGAGTCCATCTAGGAAGGTTGTGGGAAATCAACATTTCATGCACAGACCATATATGCACCTCCACCGCCATCCCAGTTTTCATGTGAGAGAGTGATTTCTGCTGAGTTGGAGGGTTTTCTGCCTTGACCGGTATTACCGGCCAGGCAGCGGTAGTACCGCCCAGGGGTTTTTCCTAGGGCTGTTCGAGCGGTACTTCCGACTGAAGTTCTGGTCCTATTTCCGACGAAGAAATTTTCGGTTCAGTAAGACTTCTGTCTAACTTTGCCTATTTGTCGGAACTAGCACCGGATTTTGGATCGGTAGTACCGGCCCGACCAGCATCTGCCCCCCCTGAGTGGTAGTACTTCTTCCTGACCGGTAGTACCGGCCATCATCAGTCACCAGTAGTTCCGGGTCCAGTTCTAGACCTAATTGCGATGCTGGGCAGTGCGGGTCAGTTGACCTTCTGCCTCGCACTGTCTATTTGACGGAATTAAGGGCGGAACTTGGACCGGTACTTCCGGCCAGCCCATTTGGGTCCACTAACTGTCTTCTGACCGTTACGTAGCCTGAACTGGGCCGGTGGTAGCTCGCCCACCGGTACTACCGGTCCGGCACCGGTAGTACCGATGGCATCGGGGCTGGGCAGAATCTGCCCGTTTGAAGGGGGGCTATTTAATCCCCCTTCTTCCTCCTCCCACCTTATCTCTTGGTTCTCTCTCTCCACCATTTTCACAAGAGCTTGACTTGACTAGATCTCTCTCCCCACCCACTCAAATATCTTGATCTTTTGAGGATTGGGAGAGGTGACCTAGATCTACACCTCCACCAAAGGAATCTTGATTTCCCCCACTCATCCTTCATGGATTTCATTTCTTGGGTTCTTGGAACCCTAGACGGTGTAGGGCATCCTCGGAGCTGGGGCATTTTTTGTAAAGCTCCGTGGTGTCGTTGAGGGCCTTCAAGTGAGTTGTGAAGCCTCCCCTCAACCTCGTTGTAAAGGTTTTCGGTTGGCGCCTTCAAGGTCACCGGTTAGTGGATTGTGAGGCCACCTTTGTGGTGGTGCTCACCGGAGAAGAAGGTGAGGCCTTTGTGGCGCTCGGGTGACCTTGTGTGGCCCCGACACCTCTCCAACATAGACGTAGCTTCTTTGGAAGTGAACTACGGGAATTACATCTCCGTGTCCCCTTGCTGGTTCTTTCGCTCCACTCCTTTACTTCTTGCATTTACTCTCTTGTTTACCTTTGTGTTACTTGTCATTTAGGTTTTTCACGTAGTTGCATCTCTAGTGAACCTTACCTTGTGCTAAGCCTTAAAAGTAGGATAAAAGATTAAAAATTGGTAGTCTCCTACTCACACCCCCTCTATTCGACCTAAGTGGGCCTTTCAATTGGTATCAGAGCCTCGGCTCTTACTTCGGGCTTAACCGCCTAAGAGACAATGGCCGACGAAGAGGGAAGTGTGGGTGCAGCCACCAAGAACTTGGCCTCCATGGATGACCTCAATCGATCGGAGACATCCATGATGACCAAGTTTGAGGAAATTATGACTCTTTTGCAATCCCTTAAGCCTACCCCCATGCTAGAAACCCCTCATGATGCATCTCTTGGCGCCGAAGCCCCCTCCGCTCCCGTGCAAGTGGTTGCCCCCGGGGTGATTCCCGCGGCAGCCCCAAAACACTTGGGTTTAGGCTTTGTGGCTCAAACCACCAAGCCCCCAAGCGAGAGCACCGAGGGGCTAGGTGAGTCCTCCTCCAAAAAGGGAGATAGGGATAAGGATTACTCGGCGGTACCACAACCGTTCAAGTATACGCCGGACCCTCCCCTTCCCATACCGCACATCATACCTCAAGGAGCACCTCCCATACTAGATACTTCTAACTTCGCCAATTGGCAATATCTAATGCAATCTCTTATCTCCAGCTCCTCTATTGAATTGATGAGGATTGTGGAGGAAGGTTTCTCTCCATATGATGCTAAGAAGTTGACTCGTGCCGAGGTCGTGGACAAGAAACTCAATGCCACTGCCTTGGGTATGATTCAAAAGGCATTGACCCCCAAGGACTTTGCTCACATTCGCCAATTCTCCACGGCCAAAGAAGCTTGGGATCATCTCACCGAGTTGTATATTGGAAATGCGAGTATTCAAAGCTCCAAGTTTGATGAAGCCAACAATGAGTCTGATGGCTTTGCAATGCAAGATGATGAGACACCCAAAGACATGTATCGTCGGCTCAAGGTTCTTTGTTGTACCTTGAGGGACCTTGGAGCTACCTATGTTGACGACAAGTTCATGAAGAGGAAGTTTGTTCAAGCTCTTCTTCCCTTTGAGGAACAAAAACTCAAATCTATCAAGGGGAGAAGCAACTACCATACCATGTCCTCTCAAGAGGTGCTGAGTGAAGTTATTTCCATGACCATTGCCAAGAAGAATGCGGAGTCAGCTCATGCTCGTGCTTATGGATCTCAAAAGTTGAACCTTGCCTTGAATGCTCAAGTGGTGGAAGTTGATGAAGACGACAACTCAAGTGAGTTGTCTCAAGAGGACATCAAATATGCTTTCAATGAGCATTTGGCTCTAGCATCAAGGGCGTTTTGTAACAAACTGGGCATGAAGTCAAGGTCAAGGGACAACCCAAGATTCAACTCAACCATGAAGACTCCAAAGTCTAGATCTTGTTACAATTGCAACGACAAGAGTCACTTTGTAGCTCAATGCCCCTTCGAGAATAGAGAAGACAATGGAGGCCGCCTCATTTGCAAGAACAAGCCAAGACCTCCTCATCCTTTGAACAAGAACTTCCACAACAAGAACTTACCTAACAAGGAAAGGGCGATGGTGGTCCATGAAGAGTACTTCTCGGGCGATGATGATGATGTTGAGAATGAAGGTCAAGGTGGAGAGATCGTGGGGGTTGCCTCTATTGCTACTTCATCTACTCCACGAGTGTCTCTCTTCGACTCTCCAAACGAGAACTTCACCAACCGTAACCAAAAGTGTCTCATGGCTAAGGCCACCGAGGTAACTCCCGCTTCCAAGTCCTCCCGAAATGAACTTCCCTTGCATGATCTAGAGGGTTTAGAGGTTAAGAAAGAGATGGTAAGCATGTGTGAATCCATGGAGCATCTAGATGATGATACTAGAATGTGCTTTGAAACACTTGTAAACCAACTTGATCAGGGAAATGCTAGATGAGAAAGAAGAAGTTATTGACATGTTAGGTAAAAATGAGAGAGAGGCCGCCGATGAGATTGCCTCTCTATCTCAATCTCTGGAAGATGAACATAACATGAGAATAACTCTTGAAGAAAGTGTGGCTAAACTTGTTGATGACCATAATGCCGTTACATTGAAACTTGTTAAAGAACGAGATCATGCTATTGCTTCATTGAATGTCCTTAAAAATGAAAAGGTTGAGTTTGGTGTTGGTCATGAATGCCTCAAGGACTTTGAGAAACTCAAGGAGGAACATCGTGCCTTGGAGAGTAAATTCTCAAGTATCTTTGAGGCTCATAAGCAACTCCAAACGCAATTAAATAATGAACATTCAAAGTCTTCCGCTATGCCTATTGTGCATTTGTCTTGTTCGTCTAACCCTTGTTGCAAGCATGAGAATCTTGTTGAGGAGAACAAGACATTGAAAGATCAACTTGCAAAAGGGAAAACCACTATCAAGAGGAATAACAAGAGAAGGAACAAGAAAAGGAAGAAGAGCAAGAACCTTGCTCTAGTATCCTCTCGTGGTTCTACCATTGTGGAAAGTGATATCTTTGCCAGGAAGAATAATCCTTCCTACATTCTTTGCAAATATTTTGATGGTCATGTTTATGCTAAGTACATTGGAACATCTTACACTCATGATTATCATTGGAACATTTGGGTACCTAAGAACCTTGTGACTAACAAAAGGGGACCCATTCCAAAATGGGTACCTAAAACCAAAGCTTGATTTTCTTGTAGGACTTTGCTTCCGGAGGTGCAAAATGGGTGCTTGATAGTGGAGCTACAAGCCATATGACCGGAAGCAAGTCAATCATGTCAGAGATTAAGCCAAATTTTACCAATACTTTAGTCTCCTATGGTGATAAAACAAGTCCTCAGGTATTGGGTTTTGGTAAGGTGGTAGTAACCCCGGATGTATCCTTGGTGAATGTCATGCTTGTCAAAACCCTTGGCCACAATCTCCTTTCCGTTCGTGCTCTTGCTATCATGGGTCTTTCATCTTTCTTTAATGAGCACTCTGTGGTCCTCATGTGGAGCAAGTATCTCATGGTGGCTTTCGTTGGATACGTAGAGCATGACTTATATGTAGCCATCTAAACATGCTATATGTCTCTATGCGAAAGCTGACGTGGGCTGGTTGTGGCATCGCCGCCTAGCCCACGTTAACATGAAGGCTTTGCAAAGTATCTACACGGGGGGCCACAGCCTTGGACTAAAAGACATTTCCTTTGCCAAAGATCGTGTGTGCAGGGCTTGTATAGAAGGGAAGATGCATGAGAAGCCTCACAAGATCCTTAATCAAATCACCACTGAATGGTGCTTGGAGCTTCTTCACATGGCTCTCTTTGGGCCTCCCTCTCATGATAGTCTTGGTGGGAAGAAGTATTGTTTGGTAATTGTTGACGACTTTTCACGATACACTTGGGTCTACTTCTTCAAGTTCAAGAGTGAGACTCAACAAACCGTCATCGACTTTGCCAATCAAGTGCAACGGAAACTCAATTCCACCATCCTCACCATTAGAAGCGACAATGGGACCGAATTCAAGAACTACACATTGGATGAGTTTCTTAGTGATGAGGGGATCAAACATCAATACTCTACTCCCTATACCCCTCAACAAAATGGTGTTGCGGAAAGGAAGAACCGCACTTTGATGGATGCGGCCCGGATCATGTTGGCGTAATTCAAGTCTCCATATAACTTTTGGGCCAAAGCCATCTCAACCGCTTGCCATGCAACCAATCGCCTCTATCTACGCAAGAAGAAGAACAAGACTCCATATGAGCTCTTCACCGGTCGGAAGCCAAATGTCCAGTACTTCCGGGTGTTTGGGTGTAGATGCTTCCTTCTCAAGAAAGGTGTCCGCTTATCAAAGTTTGAATCTAGGGCTCAAGAATGGATCTTTGTTGGGTACTCAAATCAATCCCATTCCTATCGAGTCTACAACAAAGCAACGAGAAGGGTTGAAGAATCTAGCAATGTCGAGTTTGATAAAGATCATGAGTCTCTTGTGCGGCAAGATGGTATTTGTGATCCAAGTGATGAAATTCCTCCCCAGGCCATAAGAAGAATGGGTGTGGGTTTCTTCCACCCCATTGAGGATCCCCTTGTGGCCGAAGGAGAAGGACCAACCTCCACTCAAGCGGAGCCTTCACTCTCACAAGACCACCTTGCTCCTCAAGGTAAACTTATTGCTTCTCAAGATTCTTCAAACTCCTCTCAAGATCTTCATGGTCATGACTCTCCAAGTTGAAGTCTACCTCAAGTTGATCAAGCTCCACCCCTCCAAGGTTGCCAAGCTCCTCAAGTCAATGACTCTCAAGGTCAAGTTGAAGAAGGTCAAGTTGACAATGTCCAAGGTCAAGCAAATGTCTCTCCACCAAGTGATGATGTCTCTCCCTCGGTTGATGTTGATGAAGATGGTGATCAAGTTCGTTCATATAGTCAAGGAGGGAACTCGAACCGTGGTGATGATCAAGTGGTTGCTCAAGAATCTCATCTTGAGACCCAAGATCGACGTCAAGCATACCGTCTCGCCAAGCTCATCAAAGATGGTCATATCCTTGATAATGTTTATGGAGATTTCAATAGGGTCTCCACTACTAGGAGACAACTAACCTCTTTTAGTTCTCATCATGCGTTTATTTCTCATGTTGAGCCCCAAAAGGTCTTCGAATCTCTTGAAGATGATGATTGGCTCGACGCTATGAACGAAGAACTCCACAACTTCAAGAGAAACAAGGTGTGGACTCTTGTGAAGAGACCCAAAGATTGTCAAAATGTGATTGGGACCAAGTGGATCTTCAAGAACAACAAGGATGCAAATGGTATAGTCGTCCGCGACAAAGCAAGGTTAGTTGCCCAAGGATACTCTCAAGTTGAGGGCATAGACTATGGTGAAACTTATGCTCCCGTTGCTCATCTAGAATCCATTCGCATGCTTCTTGCCTAAGCTACCCATCATAACTTCAAGTTGCAACAAATGGATGTCAATAGTGCTTTTCTTAATGGTCCCCTAAAAGAATTGGTGTATGTCAAGCAACCTCCGGGCTTTGAGGACCCCCTCTTCCCGGACCATGTCTACAAACTCGATAAGGCACTATATGGTCTCAAGCAAGCCCCTCGTGAATGGTATGAATGCCTTAGAGAGCTTTTGTTAGGCCGTGGTTTCGAAGTAGGCCTCATTGATCCCACTCTTTTTACTAAGAAAGTTGGAGGAAACTTGTTCATTTGCCAAATCTATGTTGATGACATTATTTTTGGGTCTACTAACAAAGCTTTCAATGAGGATTTTGCTAAGCTTATGACCGACCGCTTTGAGATGTCTATAATGGGGGAGTTGGAATTCTTTCTTGGCTTCGAAGTCAAACAATTGAGGAAAGGTACTTTCATCAACCAAGCTAAATATGTCCAAGATATTCTCAAGAAATTCAACCTTGATCAAGTAAATGGAGTCAAAAATCCCATGCCCACAAAGGTTAATCTTGATCTTGATCCCAAGGGTAAGGATGTGGATCAAAAGCTTTATCGCTCGATGATTGGTTCTCTACTCTATTTTTGTGCATCTCGACCGGATATTATGTTGAGTGTGGGTATGTGTGCAAGATTTCAAGCCGCGCCAAAGGAAAGCCACATGGCGGCGGTCAAGAGAATCTTTCGATATTTGGTTCATACCCCTAACTTTGGGCTGTGGTACCCAAAGGGGGGCAGCTTTGATCTCATTGGTTACACGGATTCGGATTGGGCAGGAGACAAAGTGGAGATGAAGTCTACCTCTGGTGCTTGTCAATTTCTTGGGAGGTCTTTGTTGTGTTGGTCCTCGAAGAAGCAAAACTGCGTGTCTTTGTCCACTGCTGAAGCTGAGTACATCTCGGCCGCGAGTTGTTGTGCTCAATTACTATGGATGAAGCAAACCTTGAAGGATCTTAGACTCTCTTTCGACAAGGTGCCACTTTTGTGTGACAATGAGAGTGCTATTGCTATTGCTCACAACCCAGTTCAACACAACAAGACCAAGCACATTGAGATTCGTCATCATTTCATTCGGGATCATGTTGCTAGAGGAGACATTTCTTTGGAGTATGTTCCTACCAAGGCCAATCTTGCGGATCTTTTCACGAAGCCACTTGATGAAGCAAGGTTCCGGGAGTTGAGGCATGAACTAAATATCATTGATTCAAGCAACATGGCTTAAGTATCTTGCGCACATACCCGAGTCTCAAAGAATATCTTGTTTGGGTGTACGCATGGTTTTAGGGGGAGTGTGGTTCCCGAAATGAGCCAACCCTCCTCCTATTATGCACACATTAATGTATTCATTCTCTATGGTCTCTCAAGGAGAAAAAATGAGCTTAAATGATGAGTTTTGGTAATGAAACCAAGATACATCTTCGCGGTTTCAAGCCAAGTATACTCATATATGGTGGCCTAGGCCACCGACTTTGTGTTATTTGGCTCGCAGTCTTTTTTGAGTTTTATTCTTTCTGGTTTATATTTTCTTCTCAGTTTATGTCTTTTCAGTTTTTGCACAAGGTCTTTTTCCCTTGCCAATCATAATCTGGAGCTTGCTTTCTCGGAATCGTCGGTAGTTCCGGTCGGAACCGGTACTACCGGTCAGGGCCAAAAATTCTCTCAGAAATTCTGCCCTGATCGGAAGTACCGCTTCTCCCTGAACTTCCGGTGTCGTCGGTAGTTCCGGCCCCCGGCCGGTACTACCGGTCGAGGGGGGTCCCGTTAAGTGACGGGCCAAGGGGGGCATGGGGTCATCTTCCCCATTTGCCTCCCCTTGACCCCATCTTACCACCCCTCTTCCCAAAGAAGCTCTCCACGGTGACGCCGCCGGCCACACCGTTTCCAGCCATCCCTCCTCAGATCGGCTCCGTGGGATTCTTCCCTTCCTCGATTACCCGCCATGGACCCTGTTATTTGCTCCTCTCATGCTCCATTCATGGAGATTTGGAAATTTTTGTGCTTGAGTAGGACATGCCATGTCTAGGGCCCTTCTTTGGCTAGAACTGCTATGTGAATTCTTGGTAGGGCTAGGATTCGACTATAGACTGTTTTGCCTCAGTACATTGTCCAGATTTCATCAATTTTTGCATCAAGTTTAAGATCTGTGATTTGAGTTTTGAACTGCCTTGCTCGTGCCCTGACCGGTACTACCGGTGTGGATCCGCCGGTACTACCGGCGTGGTCATCTCACCGGTACTACCGTTGAGGGCATGACTGGTACTTCCGGTGCGCCCCATGCGACCGGTAGTTCCGGCCGCCAGGCGGAACTTCCAATGCACCAATTGCTTTTGATGTCTGTCTTTGTACTGTGTCAATCTAGTCTAGTTGTTTTTCGTTTTTCTTCGACCTTGTGCACTTATCCTCGATTTCCTTCCTTCTTTTTCCCTTTCTCTCAGGGCAATGGGGTTCCCGTGGCAGATCTAAGCGGTCTCATGCTCCCTCTCGTGGACCGTCTAACATTGATGAGGATGATCTTGAGTTTGTGCGCCCTTCCAGTCATACTGCTCGTCAAAGGGCTGCAGCTGAGCATCGTGCTGCTGCTGCGGAAGGCAAAAGGCCTGTTCTGGCAAGTCAAAAGAAGACCACCTCTGGACCGGATTCGAGCAAGAAGAAGATTTCCTCTTGGCCGCAGCTTGCTTATGAGGAGTTTCGCAAGATTGATCCCTATGTTGTTCCTCGTGACCGCCTGGCTCAGGATCCTTTCTTCCACACCATGCGTCAAGCTAAGATCTATTATGAGGTTTATGCTACCAAGAAGAAGAATGTTTGTGCCCCTCAGAAGCACATCAATATTGCAAAGATGGAGAGCAACCCTGAGTACTTTGGTGAAGCACTCGATATGTGCAGGAGGTTTGGGCTAATCAAGCTTATGCAGCACCGTGAGAACTTTGATGAGAGGGCCATTGCTCAGTTCTACTCCACTCTCTACTTTGATACTGACCCTGTTGATCGAACCATGAAGTGGATGACGCACAATAAGTATCTGTCTGCTAAATGGTCTGAGTTTGCCACCCTTCTTGGCTACCCTATTCTGGAAGGCAGCCGTGCCAATGGGTGGTGGGTGCACAGGGGGAAGGCCTCCAAGCCGGGAATTCTTGAGCCTCTTTACATTGAGGGCCGGGGCGTACCTGGAAATGTTACCCATCTCCTTCCCACCTATGACATCATGCGCAAGGTCTATCAGAACACGATTGCTCCCAAGGTAGGTAACTTTGATCAGCTTCATGCTTTCCAGATTGATCTCATGTATCAGACTTACCGCCACAGAAACTCTCATGAGCCCCTTGATGTTATGGATTATATGTTTGAAGAAATCTGGTCTGCTTTGATTGAGAAGAGGTCTTGTCCTTATGCTCCATACATCCAAACTCTCATCAATGCCAAATGGAGGGAGGCAACTGGCTCTATCTACCCTCAGGATGCTCTCACTATTCATGAAGAAAAGACTCTCCGTGTGATGAAGCACAAGATACCTCGCTCTTAGGCTGGAAACGAAGCTGCTCCTGGAAGGGCTGCTTCGGATGCTAGTGATGGGGACCGTGCTGAGGCTTATCCTCCACCCCAACTTGCGAGGCAGCCCTCTTGGGCTAAGAAGCTGCTGAAGAATGTTAAGAAGACTTTCTGCTTCATTCAGGACCGTGAGTATTAGTCCTATATTGCTCAGAGGCACAGTGTTTGCCGGGAGAAGGCCATCATGAGGAAGCTTGATATTGTTGTGTCACCTGAGTCTAGCTCCGTCACCGCGCCCAAGGATGAGTGGATCAACACACATTGCAGATGGACTGATAGTGATGACGAGCCAGAGATCTCCAGTCAGTTTCCGCCCGCTTGGAACAATGCCTCTTGGGACCCTGAGCCGCCTCCTCTGTTCATTGCTGGGTGGGGCGCGTAGTTTGGCTACTTTATCCCTTTTTGGCGTCTTGATGCCAAAGGGGGAGAAAGTGCTCCGTTAGGATCACAGGATTTGCATGGGTTGTGCCACGAGCTCGCTTTTTCTTTGATCCTTTTATGCTCGTGCACACTTTATTCCGTTGTGTAATGTTTGTGGACCTCCGTTATTGTCTGTGGACCTCTTGTATGGATGCTACCTTGTTGGTGAATCTATGTGGTAAGGTATCTCTGTGGTATTCTTATGAGGATGTGTGGTGGACTATTCTTTGTTGTCCAATCTTTGTCTCACCACAATTGTGTTGGTGCAAGGTATGAGCTCCACTCTTTTCTCTTTTACTTCCTTACACCCTTCTTGGTCTATCTCGGTTGGGAGAGCTCTCTCCCATGTCTTCAGGGGTATATAATCCTTTGGTTTTACTACCTATTATTCTTTGTGCAAATCTTGTGGGGTTGTCATCAAGCACCAAAAAGGGGGAGATTGAAAGGATTATTTTCTCCTTATGTTTTTGGTGCTGATGACAACTCCTTTTGTGGTTTAACTGTTTGTCCAAGTTTCAGGGTTTATCTTCGGTCGTGCTCATGGATGTTGTTTCTCAAGGAAGAGCTTGTAGTCGATAGCGCTTATTTTCACTTTCTCTTGTTTTATATTTTAGGCTACCGTACTATCAAGAGGGAGTCCATCTAGGAAGGTTGTGGGAAATCAACATTTCATGCATAGACCATATTTGCACCTCCACAGCCATACCAGTTTTCGTGTGAGAGAGTGATTTCTGCTGAGTTGGAGGGTTTTCTGCTCTGACCAGTATTACCGGCCAGGCAGCGGTAGTACCGCCCAGGGGTTTTCCCAGGGCTGTTCGAGCGGTACTTTCGGCTGAAGTTCCGGTCCTATTTCTGACGAAGAAATTTTCGGTTCAGTAAGACTTCTGTCTAACTTTGCCTATTTGTCGGAACTAGCGCCGGATTTTGGATCGGTAGTACCGGCCCGACCAGCATCTGCCCCCCTGATACGTTCATTTTGCATCACTATTCTATGTCTTAATTAACTATTATTCATTGATATATTTCGTATTGAGAGGTGATACTTATGTTATTTCATCTATTTTTGCATGGTTGATGACTTTTGGAGCTTGGACCGCTGCAGTCAGGATTCTGACGGAAAAGGTGCTGTTTGGAGGCAAAATTCGCGAAGAATAGAAAATCCAAGAAAATATACGGAAAATCCTATTTTTCCAGAAGACTCAGGATGCCATAAGATGAAGTGGAGGTGGGCCACAGGGGGCCCACACCACCCCATGGCGCGGGCAGGCCTAAGCCGCGCCAGGGAGTAGTGTGGCCGCCCTGGCCCACTCCAGCCTCTCCCCTCTGGCGTATATCATCCTCCCGAAACCCTAAGACTCGGGGAGCAACCATAGAAAGATTCCGCCGCCTCTGCGGGGCGGAAAACACCGAGAGAGAAAGATCTCTCCGGCAGATAGATTTCTGCCGGGGGAATTCCTTCCCGGAGAGGGGAGATCGTCGCCATCAACACCACCATCAAGTTGGACTTCATCGGGATCATCATCATCACCACCATCATCACCATCAGCACCCTCATCACCATCTCCATATTGCTGTAACAATTGCGTTGAATCTTGCATAGTTCATAGGGGAAACTTTCCCGGTGCTGATTACTCTTTGTAGTTGATGCTATTGAGTGAACCATTGAATTATTTTTTATGTTCAGATTGTTATACATCATTATTCCATCTCTGATCATGATCCATATGATGTCTTGTGAGTAGTTCGTTTTGTTCTTGAGGACATGGGAGAAGTCTTGTTCTTAGTAGTGGAATTGCGTTGAGAAAGATTCAATAGATTGTTATTTAAGTTGTGGTGTACTTCTTCTAGTGGTGTCATGTGAATGTCGACTACATGACACTTCACCTATATGGGCCTAGGGGAATGCATTGTGTATTTGGCTACTAATCGTAGGGGTCGCCGGAGTGACAGAAACCTGAACCCCCGTTAGGAAACCATTGCACAAGGGACGTAAGGGTCTTAGAGTTTAAAGCTGTGGTTAGGTTTTACCTTAATTACTTTCTTGTACTTACGGATCTTTGCAAGGGGTATAATCACAAGTATGTATTAGTCTTGGATGGGGCGGTACATTAGCACAGGTTCACCCACGCAACACTTAGCAAGCTAAAGAAGATTAATCGACTATATGAAGCGAAAGCGATTGACAGTCTTCCCATGTGTCCTCGAGAACGTTTGGTCATCTATAGAAATACAACCGGCTTGTCCTTTGCTGCATAAAGGATTGGGCCACTTGCTTCATTCATTCTTACTGTCTTTTATTTACTCGTACTTTGTTTACTTGCTTTATCGAAAACCCCTAAAAATCCGTTTGCTAAGTATTTGCAGAGAATTCCTGATCCATACCACTAGCCAGCACCTTCTGCTCCTCGTTGGGTTCGACACTCTTACTTATCGAAAATACTGCGATACACCCCCTATACTTGTGGGTCATCAAGACTATTTTCTGGCGCCGTTGCCGGGGAGTGAAGCGCTATTGGAGAGTGGAACTGGTAAAGGAAACTTCTACTGTGAGTGTTGTTTACTTCTGCTAGTTGCTTTATTTTCGTTATGGATAATTCACTGAGTTTCTTATTTGGTAATGCTACTACCACTGCTAAGGTAGTAGATAAGCCACCGCTTGCTGAGAAAGATGTTTTCAAAATACCTACAAGAATTATTGATCGGGTTATGGATAACTAGTATGTTGGGGATGGAACTATCCATCCCGGTGATCATTTACTCTTTATACACGAATTATGCGGGTTGTTCAAGTGTGTAGGTATTACTACAGATCAAGTTAATAAGAAGTCTCATTATCACTGAAAGGAAGAGCTGAGGACTGGTATAAGCTGCTGAAGAATGGTCAAGCTCTAGAATGGGAGGAAATAGTGTCTCTCTTTTATTCAAAGTTTTATCCTCCTAGTGAGATTCATAAAGATCGGAATAAAATATACAACTTTTGGCCTCTTGATGGAGAGAGTACAGCTCAAGCTTGGCGGAGATTGAAGTCACTAATGCTCAAATGTCCCATTCATGAGCTCCCCAACAATATTATTATCAACAACTTTTATGCAAGGCTCCCTCTACATGATAAAGATTTATTGGATGCTTCTTGTGCTGGATCATTCACTCGCATGGAAGAAGAAGCTAAATGGGACCTTCTAGATCGTATTCAAGACAATGCTGAACCTTGGGAGAATGACAAAGGTAGAAAGTCAGGTATAAATTATGATTACGAATGCATTGGATCTTTTATGGAAACTGATGACTTTCAAAATATTAAAAATGCTTATGGTCTAGACTCTCAAGCTATTGCTTCTTATTTTAAGGCTTTTGCTTCCTACATTGAAGTGCCTAAAAAGAAGTGGTATAAGTATCATGAACCTTATAAAGATATTTCTAAGAGTGTTCCTGCAAGAAATACTGAAGTTTATACTGCTAATCATGCCTTGCCTAAACCTTATATTGAGAAAGTTCCTTTCCCAGTTAAGATGAAGGAACATTCTATGATAGCTAGTATGGTTAATGAAAGTATGAATAAGGCTATTGAACCTGATTAACAAATGGTTGATGAACCTATTATAGCAAATGTTAAAGACTTTGTCACTAAGTATGGGGAAGAGGGACACACTATCCTTTGTAAGGATACCTCTAATATTGTTTCACAAAGTAGTGTTATGAGAGCTAGTATTCCTGTGTTTTCTGTTAGAATAAGTGATCTTTGCTATGATAGTCCTTATGATAGCTATATTGTTAAGTTTATGCATGATACTGAAAGTTATTACGAGAGAGGGAAAAGTGTTCTTATGCATCTCAATAATATCAAGTTTTCCCGTTTTATGCTGAAATTTTTTATGTTGCACTTCTTTTGCCTTCTTATGCAAGTTTCCTTTGGTTTCAATAACTTGTTTGTTTACAAAATCCCCTTGCATAGGAAGTGGGTTAGACTTAAATGTGTGTGTGTTTTTGCTTCTTAATGCTCTCTTTCACTTCAATTCATATCCCTATGAGAGCTTCTTCAAAATTATCATGCCCATCTTAATGGCTATAAAGAAAGAACTTTATGGGAGACAACCCAGTTTGTTTTTGCTTTTAGTTTATTTTTGTTTCTTTGAGTCTTGGAAGTTATTATCTCGGTAATAACCGCTCCTTATCCGTTTTGTTTGGTTTTTGTGCCAAGATCAACCTCTAATGAGAGAGAAGTAAGATTTGGGGAAGTTCTGTCCCGAAACAGATTTTTTGTGCTTCACCATAAAAATTCGTGAGAGATCTCTGTATGTCAGATTGACCTGTAATTTTTTGTGCTTCTGCCCCAGGTTGTTATGTAACTTTCGTTAGTTCCGCACTTTTTGATTTGAGCAACAGAAGATTTTCGAAAAAATTGATCTTTACCTACTGGTCTGTTTTGAGAGATTTTCCCAATCTTGCATTTGCTTCTTTATTCGATTTCCTTTTTGAATTCTTTTTGGGTTTTCGGAAGGAGTTTCTACAGTAGCTTTTGTTTTGATGGTTTTCAGTTGAAAGTTGAACTCAAAAGGTTTTGTCACTTCATTTATACTAATGTTGCTAATGAGAACTGTGTGAAGTTTTGTGTGAAAGAAATTTCCAGGAAGTGGAGATAATGGTGTAATAAGTAAGAGAAAGGTTTTATGACTCAAGTAATGAGTGTATGAAGATGAATATATTGATAATTCAAGTGATGACTCCGGAAGGATCCACTAAATACCAAATTCAGAGACCTGCAAAGTCCGTTTCCAACTAGGTAACAGTCTGGTAAGAAAAGTTCCACGAAAATACAATCCAATTATATTTTTGCAGTTTTCAGTCAATAAGGAAAGCTACGAAGCGAAAAAGGGACGAAAACGGAGCCAGGGTGGCCCACACCACCCCATGGCGCGGGCCCACCCCTGGCCGCGCCACAAGGTGGTGAGGCCACCCAAGACTCCGCCTCCGACTCGTTTTCTCCTAGTACCTTCCTTTTGATATGAAACTTCGTAATATATAACCCCCCGGATCCCCCGAGGTTTGTATATCGTGTTTTCGTCGTGTTTTTGTTTTGATCTGTTTCTGCCAAGACACACTCTTTGAAGGCTTAGAAGCACAATGGTGTCTGCCAAGGATAAAGGGAAGGAACCCATGGAGGAAGACCTCCAAGACCCCGGGAAGGAGATCAAGAGTGAAGGTGAAGAGGAGCAAGGACAATGTCCGCACACCGGCACTACCATTGCAAGCATTGGAGTGGTGGAAAATCTAGCCATTGGAGGGAAGCCTCCTCATCACCGTTCAGATCCCTGGTCACTTCCTCCACGCACCAAGAATCCTTTCCATACCCTTATCCATGAGCATCAATACCAGAATATGCCCAAGGGGAAATTACCCTCCAATTGGGATTTGCCTCGTTCTAGCCATGCAGGAGAAGAAGACTTCAAGGAGTAAGAGTGGGGAAAGAATAGCAAGAGCTAGGATTCTCAACACGACATGATCATGAGCCGCATTGAGCAAAACTCACAGCTGATTCGTAATCTCACCTTCGAGATTGAGGACTTTGGGAAACTGATCAAGGAGCTCATCAAGAGAATACCACTACCACCTAAGGAGTAATTCGTCATCAGGTTTGGCATCCCCTTGGTTTGTTCCAAGCTTGGGGGAGTGCCGCGATATCATATCACTATCTTCTATCTTTTTACCTTATTAGTAGAGTCATATCATGAATAGAGGAGTTATTATGTAGTATGGTTTGCATTATGGAAGTGTCCCCTCTCTCGTTAGATATGTATCCCTTGGTGTGAGTTTCCGTTATGGAACATTAATCAGATGTTCTATCTTTCACTCTTTTCCTTAGCTTATATTAGTTTTAAATTCGTGGTTATATGATGGATCTTGTTGTTAGTATTGGTAGCACTTTGGGATCATTGAGTTAATTTAGTTGGTTTTGGCAAACCTGACTTGGTCAATAGCAACACCCTTTTTGAGAGTTGAAAAGAAAAAAAATGATAGAAGTACTCTAGAAGAAAATAATTTCATCAACTTTCTTTCTTGACTTGCTCATAAGTCTAGTATTCTCTAGTTAAGATCTTTTGTGCTTCCAAGGAAGATTGCATGTTTGTCTTTATAACTTTTATGTTTGGTTGTTTCCTTCAACTCTTGTACTTGCTACCCAGCCTTGCTAGCCAAAAACCTGTACTGAGAGGGTATTCTTCTCGTGCATCCACCTCCTTTAAACCAAAACCTTTGCCATTTGTGTCCACCATACCTACCTAGTAGCATTATTGCTATTCCAAGTAAATTCTTGTTTTATCTACCTCCCAAATTAAACTAGTTATGTGAAAATTAGTGATTAAAGCTCTCACGAACTTGATGGCACACTTTACTTTCTTGCATTTAATAAACTTGAACCATTGGGTCCTTCTTTGTTGCGTATATGCTTGCGCTTTATGAGTTGAAGTTAGCCGAACCATGTATCATGGGGACCGCTTTCAATACTTCATTGGTACTTGTACCTAGTTGATATCATGTTCTTTTGCTTATGGATCCCGGCAGTGTGAAATAAAAGTGGAACTTGTAAGATCATGGAGTTTATATGTGTGTTAGAGAAACGCCTGGGCCGCTAGCGTAAGCCATGCCTAATCCTGGTGGAAACTTGCAGCATAACTGTAGTGAGCATTCTATGAAGCATCCTCAATAAAAACCTATGCGAATAGCAAATAAAAAGATCGCTGAGATGCTCACTGTCTGCTTGCCTTGTCATTTTGATTATGGGATAGCTCCTATGTCATGTGCAAGGGGTACCCCGTTGGCGGTTCTCAATGATACGCATGTATTTACAATGACAAGAGCTTGCTTGTGACTGAAGTTGAGTAGCATGAGGATCGGTACTCATAAGTAAGGGGCATAAGATTTCAACTTATAACTTGTCAAGCATATCCTCTTAGTTGTGTCACTTTAACCTTAATCACCTAAAGATGCCTATGATAGGGGCAATGAGAGCTGAAAGCTAGTAAGTATCATAATTTTTGGGAGCTCTTTATGAGACTTGTAATCCCTACTTCCCTCTTTGAAGGGCCTTTCTTTTGCTTTGTAGTTGAGTCAGTAAACCTATTCCCTTCTATCTCAGCAAGTACTTTGAGTTGATGTGTTTCATTCATTCACATGGTGATTTATTCAATCATGTTTCTTATGTTCCTTGTTTTGCACATTGCTCTTATCTTGAAGTTTACTACTTTGAAAGATTTCATTGAAAGACCAGCTATTTGTGAACTCCAGCAAGTTATCAACTATTCTTCGACCAAGAGCTAAGTTTGCCATTACCAATTATGATTCACTTTATGTATCTTTATTGTGTTTCCTTTACTCATTACAAGCTGAGTTATATAATAGTGAGTTGTCTTCTATTATGATCTATGTATTAGATGAATGTGATGCTTCTTGTCCGTATTCTTTTATCGACTCTTCACTCCATAAACCTGAGGCCATGTTTATTGAGCTCAGTTTCGCTTGGGGACAAGCGAAGTCTAAGCTTGGGGGGAGTTGATACGTCCATTTTGCATCACTATTCTATGTCTTAATTCACTATTATTCATTGATATATTTCGTATTGAGAGGTGATACTTCTGTTATTTCATCTATTTTTGCATGGTTGATGACTTTTGGAGCTTGGACCGCTGCAGTCAGGATTCTAATGGAAAAGGTGCTGTTTGGAGGCAAGGCGAAGATCAGAAAATCCGGGAAAATATACGGAAAATCCTATTTTTCCAGAAGACTCAGGATGCCAGAAGATGAAGTGGAGGTGGGCCACAGGGGGCCCACACCACCCCATGGCGCGGGCAGGCCTGGGCCGCGCCAGGGAGTGGTGTGGCCGCCCTGGCCCACTCCAGCCTCTCCCCTCTGGCGTATATCATCCTCCCGAAACCCTAAGACTCGGGGAGCGACCACAGAAAGATTTCGCCGCCTCTGTGGGGCGGAAAACACCGAGAGAGAAAGATCTCTCCGACAGACAGATTTTTGCCGGGGGAATTCCTTCCCGGAGAGGGGAGATCGTCGCCATCAACACCACCATCAAGTTGGACTTCATCGGGATCATCATCATCACCACCATCATCACCATCAGCACCCTATCACCATCTCCATATTGCTGTAACAATTGCGTTGAATCTTGCATAGTTCGTAGGGGAAACTTTCCCGGTGTTGATTACTCTTTGTAGTTGATGCTATTGAGTGAACCATTGAATTATTGTTTATGTTCAGATTGTTATACATCATTATTCCATCTCTGATCATGATCCATATGATATCTTGAGAGTAGTTCGTTTTGTTCTTGAGGACATGGGAGAAGACTTGTTGTTAGTAGTGGAATTGCGTTGAGAAAGATTCAATAGATTGTTATTTAAGTTGTGGTGTACTTCTTCTAGTGGTGTCATGTGAACGTCGACTACATGACACTTCACCTATATGGGCCTAGGGGAATGCATTGTGTATTTGGCTACTAATCGTAGGGGTTGCCGGAGTGACAGAAACCCGAACCCCCGTTAGGAAACCATTGCACAAGGGACGTAAGGGTCTTAGAGTTTAAAGATGTGGTTAGGTTTTACCTTAATTAGTTTCTTGTACTTACGGATGTTTGCAAGGGGTATAATCAGAAGTATGTATTAGTCTTGGATGGGGCGGTACATTAGCACAGGTTCACCCACACAACACTTAGCAAGCTAAAGAAGATTAATTGACTATATGAAGCGAAAGCACTTGACAGTCTTCCCATGTGTCCTCGAGAACGTTTTGTCATCTATAGAAATACAACCGGCTTGTCCTTTGCTGCATAAAGGATTGGGCACTTGCTGCATTCATTCTTACTGTCTTTTATTTACTCGTACTTTGTTTACTTGCTTTATCGAAAACCCCTAAAAATCCGTTTGCTAAGTATTTGCAGAGAATTCCTGATCCATACCACTAGCCAGCACCTTCTGCTCGTCGTTGGGTTCGACACTCTTACTTATCGAAAATACTGCGATACACCCCCTATACTTGTGGGTCATCACCCCCTGAGCGGTAGTACCGCTTCCTGATGGTAGTACTGGCCATCATCGGTCACCGGTAGTTCCGGGTCCAGTTTCGGACCTAATTCCGACGTTGGGCAGTGCTGGTCAGATGACCTTCTGCCTCACACTGTCTATTTGACGAAATTAAGGGCGGAACTTGGACCGGTACTTCCGGCTAGCCCATTTGGGTCCACTAACTATCTTCTGACCGTTACGTGGCCTGGACTGGGCCGGTGGTGGCTCGCCCACCGGTACTACTGGTCCGGCACCGGTAGTACCGACGGCATCGGGGCTGGGCAGAATCTGCCCGTTTGAAGGGGGGCTATTTAAGCCCCCTTCTTCCTCCTCCCACCTTATCTCTTGGTTCTCTCTCTCCACCATTTTCACAAGAGCTTGACTTGACTAGATCTCTCTCCCCACCCACTGAAATCTCTTGATATTTTGAGGATTGGGAGAGGTGACCTAGATCTACACCTCCACCAAAGGAATCTTGATTTCCCCCACTCATCCTTCGTGGATTTCATTTCTTGGGTTCTTGGAACCCTAGATGGTGTAGGGCATCCTCGGAGCTGGGGCATTTGTTGTGAAGCTCCGTGGTGTCGTTGAGGGCCTTCAATTGAGTTGTGAAGCCTCCCCTCAACGTCGTTGTAAAGGTTTTCGGTTGGCTCCTTCAAGGTCACCGGTTAGTGGATTGTGAGGCCACCTTTGTGGTGCTGCTCATCGGAGAAGAAGGTGAGGCCTTTGTGGCGCCCGGGTGACCTTGTGTGGCCCCGACACCTCTCCAACGTAGACGTAGCTTCTTTGGAAGTGAACTACGGGAATTACATCTCTGTGTCCCCTCGCCGGTTCTTTCGCTCCACTCCTTTACTTCTTGCATTTACTCTCTTGTTTACCTTTGTGTTACTTGTCATTTAGGTTTTTCACGTAGTTGCATCTCTAGTGAACCTTACCTTGTGCTAAGCCTTAAAAGTAGGATAAAAGATTAAAAATTGGTAGTCTCCTATTCACCCCCCTGTAGTCGACCTAAGTTGGGCCTTTCACTTTCCCATCTAGATAACCCCACAATGTCACCTTGAGCACTAGATGGTCCCAAAAAACACCACAATTTCATAAAGACATCTAACTCCAAATATAACTCATAACAAGTATTTGTAATCTCTAGCCTAAGTGCCACCATGGTGTGCACGCTGTCACTTTCACACACATGGGGAGAGCAGAGATCTATTAAAGCACTTGAGTAGCAAGGTAGATCTATAGATTACAAGCTCATGATCTCAATAAGATCATGCATAGAGAGTGAGATGAACACATAGCTACCGGTAGAACCCTTAGCCTCAAGAGAGAACTACTCCCTCATCATCATGGGAATCAGTAATGGTGATGGAGATGGTGGTGGAGATCGATGGAGATGGCTCCGGGGGCACTTCCCCATCCCATCAGGGTGCCGGAACAGAGACTTTCTGTCCCCCGAATCTCCCCTTCGGTGGCGGCGGCGCTACGGAAATTTTCATGCCTGGAGGCTTGACGATTTAGGGTTTTTGCCTCGGGAGGAATATATAGGAGAAAGAGGCAAGGTCGGTGGCCGGCCAGGGGGCCCACACCATGCCCTGGCGTGGCCTGGGCTGGCCCTCTAAGAACACTAGCTACTGAAGCACTTCCCTCAAAAAGCTTAATTCCTCAAAAGAACTCAAAAAGGAACCAACAAGAAGCAAATGCAAATAATGGCAGAAATCTATCAAAACATACTAGCAGGTAAAGGCGAATTTTTTAGAAGATCTTCTGTTTCTCAAATCGAAAAGTGTTGAACTAACGAAAGTTAGATAACAACCTGGGGCAGAAACAAAAAAATTCACGCCTCCAAAGGATGCACAGAGATTGTACACGAATTTTTACGGTGCAGAACATAAATCTCTTTCGGGACAGCAACATTCCCAAGCATTACTTCGCTCTCATTAGAGGTTACTCTTGGCACAAAAAGCAAATAAAAAGGATAAGGAGCAGTTATTACAGAGGTAATAACTTCAAAGACTCATATAAAACTTTTGGGTTATGTCCAATAAGTACTTTTCTTTAATGCCTTTAAGTTAGGCATGATAGTTTAAGAAGATGCTCACATAAGAAATATGAATTGAAGTAAACACTACTAGGAAAAATGTTATCAGTGGCGCACCAAAACGCTTTCTGTGGCGCATCTAGTAGTCGCCACTAAATTGTCGCCACTAAAATTATATTTCTGTGGTGCATATAGCCATATGCTCCACAGAATCCTTTTTTTCAGAATTTCAAAATTTTCAGAATCCGGTACAAATACAGGTATATAATAGGTATATTACAAGAAATACACAAAAATTAACAGAAATTCACAGAAAAGCTGCACACAGCAGTACAAATGTTCCAGTTCACATATAATACATCAACAAGCACGAATGTTCACAAGTGTTCATCAATCACATCATGTAGAACCGAATAAGTGTACAAGTATAATTCACAAGTGTTCATCTCACTCACATAACTTACAACCGCGCGATGTTGTCACCGCCTACCTTAGAACAAAATGTAGTACACCGTAACCGCGATGCCGGTGAGGAGGAGCGACACCAAGATCTTCGTCCGGTTATTCTACCACACATGTCTCCTCCACTTGGCCACCGCCTCCTCTCTAGTCGCATATCCCTTGTAGCTGTTGCCACTGAACTTGTCCACTTGTTGGTGGCAGTCCACCCGCTCCTCGTAGACACTTGGAACCCGACCCTTGTACACAACGTACGTCGGCATCTCTATTGACAAGGCATATTAGTACATCATGCAAATATATATGTTGACAAATATTAGAGCAAGGCATTCATAAAGTCAAAACAATGCGTCGGTGAGAATGAAAGAAACACGACAACATGTCCGACACAATAACAACGACGGTTTCAAGCTAGGCAAGTTAAGTTTTTCGACACACACTACATGTCCACCGATACACACGCACTGTCGGTCAAGTAGCCTTCTCCTCGCAGGGCGCCGGGAATGGCTTGTACATGTCTTTTGTCGTCCACGTCCTGAAGTCACCTACGCCTTGAGGCGGGTTTCGATCTCCCTCTTGGTGAACGACCTGGGCTGGTGTAAGAGCCCACCACGTGTGTTGACCTATTCCATGATGATATGTGACAGCTTCACCTGCGTATCATGGAAGTCTTCCCTAAGATCAGGGTCACTGATCCCATGCAACTTTTGGGCCCATCCTTGGAGAGAAGATGGCAGCGTTAGCATCTCGCAATCCCAGACAAACCCTTTGAGGTGATGGCAAACGTAGAAGGCCTCGTTCACACTGTCAGACGGCTGCTTGACGCAGGGGAACTCGAACACGTGCTTGAACTTGTGTCGGCCATCATCCCTGTAAGCCTCCCCCTTATAGTTGAAGGGGCCTCCCTGATTGGCATAGCCCTCGATAGCATCATCCAGAACGCTCCTTACTCTGGTGTAGTTCTTCCTCCTCGCACTCCCCGAGTCGAAGTAGGTGGCAAGCGAATACCTCATGGAGAGGACGATGAGCGTGCAGTACTTGTCTCTGCGCAACACACAATGTGGAACGGGATGTTGGAAAAGAGCAATGGAAAGAAATACTTATGTGTTACGACAGCGGTAGGAGGATGTGTACACTTACTCGGGAAAGAAAGGCACAAGGATGTTGTCCTTCCTCTTGCTGTCCATCAATAGCTTCTGAAGGTAGGACTTTGCCTGGGCCCGGGTCCTTGTTCCTTCTTCCATCTGGCTATCTCGCATGTAGTAGGGATCCTCTATCGCGACGAACTGGGTGTCCTCTCTCTTGACCTTCATCGACAGATTGAGCGCGAATAGGCGGACCAAGTTATAGTCCAGCCGTCTCGAGTGGAACAGCTTGAATATGTCCTCGTAGGCTATGAAGAACACATCCGCAGGGGGCATCGGTGATGAAGCCCACGGCCTCCGGCACCTTGGCGGTGAACACCGGGTAACTCGGGTCCTTGTCCTTGAGAAGGAGGCCCTTCAGTGTCAGGATACCTTCATGCAAAGTCATCATAGCTCCCGAAGCCAGGCGGCGCAGTTCCGGAGGCAGTATGGGCTGACCAGCTTCGTGCACTCTGGTCAAGCCATCCTCGCGGGGTGGTACAACGTCGTCCCGGTAACGGATCGGAGCGGGCTGGCTCGCAGCCTTGTCCTTGTTCCTATTCGGCCTCTTCCTCACCGTCTTCCTCTTCGCATCAGCAGCCTCCACTTGTGATGCTAACCCGTCACCGGCCGTCCTGTGGAGTGTGTAAGGGCTGAAAATGATTCCGGCCGATGGAGGTTGTGTCTCGGCGGCCGGAGGTGTCTCCTGAGAAAACCCACGGAAGACCAGACGCTTCTTGGGATGGCTAGCTTGATCGCGGAATGATGGTTCTTTAATGAGAGGAGGCATGAATGGTCCTTTGCTGGCGCTGGTGGCATTGACGTTGACCGGTGCATCATCATTATCATCCACCTCGATTTTGGCATCGAAGGCCGCCATGTCCACGTCATCCTGGGGTGGTGGCGATGTCGGTTGCAGTGTCACGGCCTTGCCTTTAGGCGGGGGCGATGGCGGTCGAGGAGCAACCACGCCCTTGGCTTCTTGTGGCGCCGGTGTAGACGCTCCCAAGAGTCTCTGGTGATGGCTTGTGGTGGCGGCGACGACGACCGGTGCAGCAGGAGGCTTCATCCTTGGCGGCCGGACAACCGAGGTGGCACCGGTGGAGCAAGACCCAATACGAACTTGGGTCTTTGGCCAAATCATGGGATAGCCATGGCAACCTTCCAGGGTCAGGTGCTCGTCGGCTCCCGGAGGTTGCATGGGAGGGTCCATGTCTTCGCGGCCCCCAACACCCGACCCAACTCGACGCGCATCACGACATCGTCCATGGGCTTGCAGTGCATCGTGCGGTTCGCCGGTTGTATTAGCTTACCCGTGGTAACATCCTTCAACTCGCCACCGGGAGCCTTGTGCAAGAGCACGCATGGAGTGTCCTGAGGCATACAGATATGCATCATGAGATGGCAGCCAATCAAAGGCATTAAGTAGAGCACACTGACTAACTACTTATTTTAACTTGGTGAGGGCGGCGAGCTCGGCTATTGTCGAGACACGGGCGGCCGGTGGCTAATCCTTCTTCTTCTCCTTCTCGGGTGCATTAGGAAGCATCGCCGCCGGCCGCTGCTGCGCCTTGGTAGTCTCGGCAGGAGGGGGCAGCTCCGGCGCATCCAACTGCATCTGCTGCACCGCGGGGGTGGAGGGCGGCGGGGTAACCATGTCTGGTGACACTTGGTGGCTCGAGGTACTGCTGCCGACGCTGGGCACTTGTATTGGCCCCACCTGACCGTCCGCATTCCATTTTGCTCTCCCCTCCATCAGCCGACGGGGTAACATCTCGAGGATCTTCTGCTGCACTATCGCGTTCACCTTGTCCTGGCCCACCTTACTAGCCTCCAGATGCGCGATCTTCCGCTTCAGCTCTTCCTTCTAGGCTTGATCCTGAGCCGCCGACTGGGTCCGCCTCTCCTTTCTCTTCTTGGCTTCCTCGCTGTAGTACTCACGGAACTTTGTGCTCATACCGAAGCCAGAGATATGGCCAAATGACGTGGGGGGGGCTCGGACTATGGCCTCCCCTTGAAGGCGTTGGTCACCCTGTTGAAAATCGTGTCCCACGGCTCCGTCGAGCCCTGGGACGAAGAGTCCGGCGCCTCGCGCGTAGCCTTGATTTCAGCGTCCTGCAGATAAGGAAAGGTGAAACAATTTGGGAACTTTCCTTCATTATTCAAAATGAAAGCAAATGGACCGTGGGTAAATTCCTTACCAACTTATTCTCAAACTTCCTCACATCGTCATCGTCCGTGACGAATTCCTTGGAATCCTTGTCCAGATAGTAGCGGGCCCGGACAAAGTTCTGGGTCTGCTCATCCGTGATTTTGAAAAACGGGTTTTCTTTCCCGAGACGCTCAACCTCGGCGTCCTCCCTTGCCCATATGGCCTTCTTTCCCCTATAACCGCCGCTTCCACATCGATGGTTACCTATGTTCTGTTCCCGCATTTCCCGACCCCACTCCGTCCATGCCTTCGCTTCATCAGTCTCCATCTCCGCCTTGAATATCTTGAACTCGTCTTCATCAATCATGGGCTCACCCTTCTTGATCTTCTCCCAGCTTTCCTTTTTCGCGATCTTGTTCTTCACCCGGGTTCTCCAGCTGCTCAAGGCATTGGCCATCTTCGTGATGGCTAACCTATTCACCTTATTGGATTTTTCCAGTTTGTCGGTGTACGGGGCTGGGAACTTGTACCGTCGGTGTAGCTTCTTAAGGGAGTTCACCACCAACCTCTCATTTGCTTCACTTCTCAGGTCCTTCATGTTGATCGACATGCTTTCCCGGATGATGCACCCGAGTTGCATGCCGTACCCGGCGACAACATCCGGAGACTCCAACGGAAGGCCACTTTCCGAGACCAGACTGATCTCCTCGGTGGTGTCGGCGAGCTTTTGCGGCTTCCGATCCTTCCTCAGCTTCTTATTCTTCTTAACAGACGGGTTGTTGGTGCCGCCATCCGTGCGGTCCCCACCATTGGTCGTGCGGCCTCCGCCATCGGTCGTGCGGCCTCCACCATCGGAGGTGGTCGCATCCTCCTCCTCGGCTTCATCTATCTGGTAGTCCTCGTCCCCCTCTTGATCATCATCCCCATCGTGGCCCGCAATAGCTGCCACGTCCTCATGGTGAGACTCCGCCGCCTCGTGTTGCGTCGCTGCCTCCCAGAAAGTGAGGTTCGCCGCTGTGTCTTGGTCTTCGACGCTCATGGTGGCCTTAGAAGTGCCGGCCCCATCGGCGGCCTATATGTTTACACACTTCTAAACAAATTAAAATAAGGAAGTTAGTATTAATTAGTGTTGACAATATTTAAAATGAGCTGCCCATTTCTCCCGAAGTGTCAATTCACTTCCACTTCGGTCGAGAAATGGGGCTCATATATCAAAAAATTACTAAGTGTCGACCAAAAATTCGGCTGACCTTCGCTAATTTTTTGACATAGGAGCCACATTTCTCGACCGAAATGGATCGAAATCAACATTTCAGGAGAAATGGGCAGCTCGGGTGATTTCCCTACAAACATTTCAGGAGAAATGGGCGTCAAAAACCGCTAAGTCGGCTCCGAGGTAGCTAGTGTCTCTTCACAACAACTTTCTTGCCCTTCTTCTTCATGGTAGAATACTTTAGGCCGGCCACCTTGAGATTTCTTCTCGTGTACGGGCAACCTTTAGCCGGTAGGGTGGTCTTCCTTCTTACTTTAGCATAAGTAGTTGGCTTGTCGAAGTACTTGTCGAATTCCTCTTCGATCTTGGGATCACCGTTCTTGTCGATGTCTTGCTTGTTGGTGGGTCCTTCCATTCCGATGATGCTCCTCTTGCCCCTCCTCACGACAACACGGTTGGCTTTGCCGGGTCGGTAATCAAGAAGCATTGGTCAACTTGGCTAGCAAGCACCCATGGCTCATTTTTCATGGAGGAGTTCTTTGATATGGCATCGGGTATAACCATGGTGGTGAAAAACCGGCCATCTTTTTCGACGCTCTTGGCCCATCTGACACAAAACATCAGCACCGTCACTCTGCAGTAGTCGAGTTCCCCTATCTCCTCGATCCTTCTGTAGAATCTCTCCTTGACATTAGTCTCGTCATCGGCATATGATAGCATAGTTACTCCTGAGTTTTGGTATTCGCTATTCTTGTCCTTCTCCTCGGTGTAGAATCTATAGCCGTTGATGTTGTACGTCTGATAGGTCCTAACGTTGCACCCGGGGCCCTGTGAGAGTGAGAATATGAGTTTCTGATCTTCAATATAAGGCACCGGCATGGGACTTTCCAGTAGCCTTTTCTTGAACCATCCCGTGAAGCTGGCGTTCTGCTCTCTGGTTACGTCTCCCTTCTTCCTCAGCTTGCCCAGGTTGGCGAGCTTCTGCTCGATTAAGGTTTTGTGCTCATCCACCTATATGTGTTGTAGCGCGACTCGGTTTGCCCTATCAAAGTCGGAGTGTTCGAGTTTGATGCCGACGTGGAGTGCGCGGTAGCCCTCGTGGTGACCAAATCCAGCGAGCCTCCCGAGGTGCTTCCTGGTGGGCAGACCGACATCCTGGTTCTCGGTGGTTAGGTAGTTCTGGCAGAAGGAGATGCACTCGTAGGTTAGAAAGCCCTTGGCTATGCTTCCATCTGGACAGGACCTGTTGCGAATGAATCCTTTGATGACACCGTTTAGCCTTTCGAACGACATCATGTTGTGTAGGAACGCCGGCCCGAGATGGATGATGTCATCCAAGACATGGACAAGCAGATGCACCATGATGTCAAAGAATACGGGAGGGAAGTAAATCTCGAGCTCGCATAGTATCTCGACGATCTCTTCCTGTAGCTTGCCGAGCTGGTTCACGCTGATAGACTTCCTAGATATGACATCGAAGAAGTTGGAGAGGCCAAACAGCGTCTCACGGACATGTTCGTCCATTATCCCTCGGATCGCAATAGGGAGTATCTGCGTCATCAACACGTGACAGTCGTGAGACTTCATCCCACTGAACCTCTTCCTCGCTATGTCTAGATATCTGCTTATCTTCCCAGAGTAGCCGTGGGGAACCTTGACTCCTAGGAGGCAACGGAAAAACCTCTCGAGCTCCTCCTCGCTTAGAGTGAAGGATGCAGCTTTAAGAACCACCTCATTCTTCTTAGCCCTTTTGTGGCGACCCTAGGTCCCTTCCGTCTGTTTATCGTCATCGTCGGCATTATCACTATCGGGGTACTGAAGTTCCTTCTTAATGCCAAGCAATTTTAGGTCGCTTCTTTCTTTTGGCCCATCCTTGGTCCTATCCGACATGTTCATCAGAGTGCCGAGCAGGCTCTCGGTAACGTTCTTCGTGATGTGCATCATATCGAGGCTATGGGGCGTGTGGAGGACCTTCTAGTAAGGAAGGTCCCAGAAAACGGACCTTGCCTTCCATACTCCATGCAGCGGGGATGGATGTTCCCTCGGCCGCTTCTTTCCTGGTGCAGGGCACTCTTCCCAATTGTCTAGAAGCTCCTTGATTTCTTCGCCGCTCAACGGTCGACGTGGGGCATTATCGAGCTCGTCTTTGCCATTGAACAGGTCTCCGTGTTTTCTCCACGGGTGATCCTTGCGGAGCCACATTCGAGTCCTTTGGAACATGGTTTTCGAAGATCCAGGATCCCTCGGCAGCTGCAGATGTGGGGTCTTATCCATGCACCTGACACATGCATAGAATCCGTGGTTCACCTGACATGCTACATATCCGTAACCAGGATAGTCCTGCACCGTCGTGAGCAACGCAGCTCTTAGGTCGAAATAATCTCCAGTGTAGGCATCCCATGTACGTGCCGGCGTTTCCCACAGCGTCGCTAACTCCTCTTTCAGGAGCCTGAGATACAGATGCATGTTGACACCCGGTTGTTTTGGCCCCTGGATAAGGATACTCATGTGTACATACTGCTGCTTCGTGCACAACCAGGGGGAGGTTGTACGACCATACAAACATGGGCTAGGTGCTGTGCGTGCTACTCTGGTTGCCAAAGGGATTGAGTCCGTTGGTGCTCATGCCCAGCCTAACGTTCCTTGGATCGAGCCCGAACTCATCTTGGAATTCGATGTCCAGCGCATTCCACTGGCTAGCGTCCGCGGGGTGTGTCAGGATCTTGCCCTTTTCCGGATCATCTTCCGGCTTCTCCCTCTTCGCGTGCCATTGCATCAGCTCTTCTTCCTTAGGGTCTACGAAATACCGCTGCATACGAGAAGTGATAGGAAAGTACCACACCACTTTTCGGGGATCTTTCTTGTTCCCTCTCTTGTACCGTCCCTGGCCGCACACCGGGCATGCGGTTCTATCCTTGTACTCGTTCTGGTAAAGTGCGCAGTGTTTGATGCATGCGTGGTACTTCACGTACAGTAGGTCTAGTGGGAAAACTACTTTCCTCGCCTACTCGATACTTGTTGGCAATGTGTTGTCCTTGGGAAGACGAGCGTGCCAGAATTTCATGTGAGCGTTGAAGCTAGTGTTGGTCCATTTGTGCTCCGCCTTCATCTGCAGAGCCTTCAGCGTTACACTCAAGCGTGTATCCTCGGCCGGCACCCAGGATACAATGGAGTCCTCCCGTCTACCTCCATCTATGCCAGCTTGGCTTTCTCAATAGCTGCAGCTCTCGTGTTGGCCGTCTGCTTGAGGAGTATTTCTTGAAGATGAGGGTCCCGCAAGGCCAAAGTTAGCGGCATGTCCGTGCTCCCGTCTTCTCCTCCGCCACCACCACCATCTGCTCCGGCATCGTCTCCTTCATGATGATCGTGTCTGCCGGCATCTCCTTCTTCATGATGATCATGTTTGTCAGCATCTCCTTCGTCATGATGACCATGTCTAGGAGACCCTTCGTCTTCTCCCCTGGCCTCTTCTTCATCACGGCCACCGCCATCTACCGGCGGCTCCTCATTCACTAAGAAGCCAGGCATGAAACCGCGCGTGAACAGGTGAGACTCTAGTTGTACGGAATCAGGGTTCATCCACTTCGGCACGGACATCTTATCTTGGTCATGTTGTTTCGAACCATGTCGGCTACCGCGTCAGCCTTGTATCTAACCACCCAGCATTCACTCATATGGATGACCATGGTCGCCTGTGCGCGAACATAGACCAAATTAAAGAGAGTATGTTAGAACCATGCACACACACGACGCGCACACATACATGCATGCATGACCGCCGGGAAATTTCGGCATGACCTATCCTAAAAATAGGACGTATGGCTAGTGCAAAAATTTGCCGAAATGGACGTGAATGAACATTTCGGCAAACCTCCATGCACCCGGCGGCGGCAACATGCATTCAAGCACAACACAAGCTCCTTCCACAAGCAAACATGTATTCAAGCACAACACAAAGCGAAGGAATATCGTCTCGCCATCGCACACCACCCGCGGGACCATCTTCACCTACAAAACATCCATACAAACCACACCGAGGCCCGTCGGCCACACAAAACATGCATCACACAAGTACCCATGCACACACGCCTCACAAATCTACAAACCAAATCTACACCAACCCCATATGCATAGTGTAGCAAGATGGGGTGGGATGTGTGGAGGAGGAAAGTATGAGTGGTTTACTAACTTTACAAGTAGGAGTAGCTACCCCTCACAAGTACATGAACCAAAGTAGGTCTAGCTATCAACAATGGAGGTGAGTATGAGAAAAATGGAGTGGGAGGGAGGAGGGGGCCGAGCTAGTTGGAGGTGGTGGGAAGAAGGGAAAGGGTGGCTGCCACATTTTTTAGATCTGTTTTGCATATTCTGTGGCGCATATGGCAAATGCTCCAAAGAATGTCAAAATTCTGTGGCGCATATAGCTACATGCGCCACAGAAAGTGAGAATTCCGTGGCGCATATGCTATATGCGCCACAGAATTTTGACATTTTGTGGCGCATATATCCATATGGGCCACAGAATTCTGGCCTGTCCATGTGCTGGGGTCAGGCCCACATGGGCCCACAGGAATTCTGTGGCGCATATGGCTATATGCGCCACAGAATTCTCACTTTCTGTGGCGCATATATCTATATGCGCCACAGAATTGCAGGAATTTTGTGGAGCATTTGCTACATGCGCCACATAATTAATTTTAGTGGAGCATTTTTCATATATGCGTCACAGAATTAAAATCTACCTATAATCGTTTTCCTAGTAGTAAAAAGAGAGCATCAAGAAGAAAATTCAAAACACATTTAAGTCTAACCCACTTCCTATGCATAGGAATCTTGTAAATAAACAAGTCATGAAAGCACAAATAAACAATCATAGTAAAGCAAAACAAGTGGAACTTCAAGACTTTCAACATAAAGAGGGGAAACTTAATATTATTGAGATACATAAAACCATGTTTCCCTCTCTCATAACAACTTTCAGTAGCATCATGAATGAAATTAACAATATAACTATCACATAAAACATTCTTATCATGAGCCACATGCATAAAAGAATTAATACTCTCCACATAAAAATAGTCATTCTTATTAATCGTAGTGGGAGCAAACTCAACGACATAACTATCATTATTATTCTCATCACCATAATCATCAAATATAGGAGGCATATTGTAATAATAATTAATTTTCTCCTCCATAGTAGGTGGACTAAAAATATCATACTCATCATTGTAATAATCATATATTGGAGGCATAGTATCATCAAAGTAAATTTTCTCCTCCGTGCTTGGGGGACTAAAAGTATCATGCTCATCAAAACTAGCTTCCCCAAGCTTAGACTTTTCCATAGCATTAGCAATAATGCTGTTCACAGAATTCATACTAATAACATTACTATTAGCATGCAAATGAAGTTCCATAGGTTTTTTAATTTTCTCTTCAAACACTTCATGTCATAACTCAAGATAAATACTATAAAGCTCTGTATTTTTGTTGTTGTTTTCCATTAAGCCTAACTAGTGAAAATAAAAAACAAGAAACAAAAAGACAAAATTGCAGAATCTAAAGGAAATAACTTCAAGCACTCACACCGGAGGATGTGAGTACCTTTTACCTTACAACGGCGCCAAAAAATAGGCGTTTGCCGTGGGAGGTTCTTCTTCTTTAATCCTCCGGTGTGAATACCTTTTACCTTACCTCCCCGGCGATGGTGCCAGAAAATAGCTTGATGTCTATGCACTTCTATTCTTGTTGACAGTTGTTGGGCCTCCAAGTGTAGAGGTTTGTAGAACAGCAGCAAGTTTTCCCTTAAGTGGATCACCCAAGGTTTATCGAACTCAGGGAGGAAGTGGTGAAAGGTATCCCCTCTCAAGAAACTCTGCAACCAAGATACAAGAAGTCTCTTGTGTCCCCAACACACCCAATACACTTGTCAGGTGTATAGGTGCACTAGTTCGGTGAAGAGATAGTGCAATACAAGTGGTATAGATAATTATAAGTGGTAACGGTGATAGAAGATAACTTGATGGCGTGGAAGAGACTAAAAGCAAACTGAAATAAAGATAGAAGTAAGCAAAAATGTAACAGATCTAATAGCAAACAGTGTTTCAATGTTTAGAAACAAGGCCTAGGGAACATAGCTTCACTAGTGAACACTCTCATATAAATATATTCTTCTTTATGATACTACTCTTAACTACTCTCCGGTTGGACACTCTAATCGATGGTAGGGCTATAACAGCACACCTCAAAGTAAGCCTTTCCCATCTAGAAAACCCCACACTATCACCTTGAGCACTAGATGAGTCCAACAAACACCACAATTCCATAAAGACATCCAACTCCAAATATAACTCATAAAAAGTATTTGTAATCTCTAGCCTAAGTGCCACCATGGTGAGCATGCTGTCACTTTCACACACATGGGGAGAGCAGAGATCTATTAAAGCACTTGAGTAGCAAGGTAGATCTACTTGATTACAAAGCTCATGATCACAATATGATCATACAAAGAGAGAGAGAGATGAACACATAGCTACCGGTAGAACCCTTAGCCTCGAGAGAGAACTACTCTCTCCTCATCATGGGAATCAGCAATGGTGATGGAGATGGTGGTGGAGATCGATGGAGATGGATTCGGGGGCACTTCCCCGTCCTGGCAGGGTGCCGGAACAGAGACTTTCTGTCCCCCGAATCTCCATTTCGGTGGCTGCAGCGCTGCGGAACTTTTCGTGGCTAGAGGCTTGACTCTTTAGGGTTTATGCCTCGGGAGGCTTCTTATAGGCCAGAGGGTAGGTCGATGGGCGGCCAGGGGGCCCACACCATGCCCTGGCGCAGCCTGGGGGGACCCGCGCCATGGGATGGTGTGGCCACCCTATGGCCCCTCTCCGACTCTCCATCTGGCTTCGTGAGTCTTCTGGGAAAATATCAACTTTGGCTTTTGTCCGGTCCAATTCCGAGAATATTGATTTTCTGACTTTCCTGGAACCAAAAAAGCAGAAAACAGGCAGCTGGCACTGTGGAACTTGTTAATAGGTTAGTCCAAGAAATCTTATTAAAAGTACTCCAAAGGGTGGACAAAACACAAGAAAGTAGATAAAACCCACCATGGAACATCAAAAATTATAGATACATTTGCAATGTATCAATGCCTCCGATTCAAACGAGATAGGCGGTAGGTTTTGGCGGTCGACTGTGATTTTGAATGTAGAGATTGTCCAAAGAATAATTACAAAATAGGCCGTTCTCCCTCTATTTCGGGATCCAAGTCAGGGAGAGTGATTATCTACCACGCGTATGAAAATGCAGATCTCCGATACAGGGATGTTTATTTAACATAACAACAAACAAATGTCTGAAGTAGCTCTGATTCAAGCATGTGAAAATGGTGTGCAACCAAGGTCTACTAATTATTTAGGTGTCCACATAGACTCTTCTACAGGAAGCACTAACTAAATGGTAGTACTAATTCAGATGAAATAAAAAGCCTGCTACAAAACAAATACTCCTACTAGAGCATACTATCAAAACACAAACACCAGCTAAACTCTATGTAGAACACATAAAACGAGATTTCATCATGCATACACTACTATATAGAGAACACCATTTTATCATATAAAACAATGTTTTATCAGATGTGACTATACCACAAACAAAGGTGCCACCATAGTTCCATTAGCTACCAAAACAAATAAACATCAGATTGCAGCTCCAAATAACACAACCTAGGCAAACACATGCTTGCCCAAACAAGCCTTGCTTGTTCATCCTAGTGTTATTTTCATCTCCTTGATGTTGCAGTCTGAATCAGCTATGTTGCTGACATGACTTCCTTTTTGTTTCTTTGATTTAGCACTTCGAATCACGTCGGTTGCTGAAGGAAATGAACAAAATAATCAGCAAAATCATAGGTGCACAAAAATGCAAGGGTTGCACATGCATGACTGCACTAACCAGGTGTCATAATGTAGGGATGTAAAGTACACCAACGTTTACAAGATCATAACTTCTTAGACTTCATGTTGCTGAGATCTAATTCGAATACTCCCTCCTTCGCCCATATAACCACCATTTCCCTATCCTCAAATGCGCAGAGTAACCTCACTGCATCTTTTCCACCATATGGCCATGATTTCTCAAGGCCAAGGAGAGTATCCAACTCAACATTTATATGAGGCACCCAAGCTTCCCATTTGCATGTTCATGATCTTGCATTAGACCATGTGTTTAGAGTGAAGTCTCTTATAACCGCAAGGGCAACATATCCATTATGCCCCTTAGCAATGACAAAATTGCGTCTAGAAATATCATGTGTCTCATGGGGGCACTCAATATAATACAATTTTGTTGTCACGTTATCCAAGGCAATTATATATCTAGAGTTCATTGTTGGCCACCACAAAATCTCCCCTATGAGAGTTGATGGCATGCAATCAATCTTAGCCAGCATTTCAGCAGGTTCAATCTAGTCCTCCCATTTTCCTAACTCTGATGAGTACCTCTGCACTAGTGCTTGGTTACCATTGGTTACTATCCAAACAACCCAGAAATTGTTGCAAGAGTGTGAAGACAATGGCCCATGATTTCTCGAACAGAGAATTGTGCCGCTATCATACTCACGTCTCCGCCAAATTGGTGGTTTTGGTATCACTATTTCACTTCTGCTGATTGGATCTCATGCCTTTATCATGTTGGACCCTTCCGGATAATGAAGTAGCACCCTACCATTGCGACATCCGAGTACATATGGTTTGTAGGCTTTATGTACTTCCACCAGCCTGTTCAGCTCTTGGAAGATGGATTGGTCAACATTATGATCTGTTAAGAATTGAGCGTCCTCGGAGTTGTTGGTGAAAAACCTAAGTAACGGCATTCCTCTATTGTGTGACAGGGTTAGCCTTTTGAAATCGTTGCTTCCCCTGAAGTCCATCCAACATTTTTGGGCGACTGATGCCCTCATTATGCAGGATGGGTGCGGAGGAAGCCTGACAAGAATCTGGACAAATACATCGCCTGGCAAGTCGTTGATTGTTGCATATGTTCTTCCACTGAAGCTGGTAGGATGATGCAAATAGCACAAGTGCATCATCATAATTAAGTAAATAACACAATGCACAACCCTAAAAAAGAATTAAGTAAACACCCAAATGCATCATAGAATTTGACAGGAAAATTTATCATCGAAATTTCCTAAACTACACCCATCTGAAAAACTACCTAAAAAGTAGAGTGTATCAACAAAATAACCTAAGCAGCACAAGGAATCAACCAGATTAGTATGAAAGCACCGAAAAATGCTTTAGCATGTCGAAACTGGGAAAAGGGAATGAAGAACTTTTTTTAGGTCATCGGGGAGGAGAAAGGCCCCCACCTGAATTTTCTGGTTTTATCATAAAGAAGGGGAGAAAAAATAGACGCATCTTCAGTGACTTGGTGAACCCAGGTCTCACGGTGACTTGCCCGAGGATGCACCTTCCATCTTAGATCAAACGTATGACAGTAGCTCAGATTTTGAACTAAAAAGTAAAACTATTCAAAAAAATTGACAAAAAATTAGTGAATCATCGTTGCCTAGGTTTTGAATCCTATAAAAGTATCATCCCATGCGGATCACTAGTTTGTGATTAAACAAATTTTTATGTTCCCATTTGTCGTCGGATTGATGACAAGTACGCCATGAGGGGGTCCTCGAGGCGTGCGGAAGAGAGGGGTGTGAGTCGTACGGTATTCCGGGACGGTGAGCACACAAGTTTACCCAGGTTCGAATCCACCGGCTTTGGACGGACCCCCTCATGGCGTACTTGTCTTCAATCCGACGACAGTTGGCACCCCATGGTGGAGTCAGGGAGAAAAAACTAATATCCACTGCGTCCAGAAAAAACCTCTGAGCAGAATACACAAAAGAGGGAGGAAGTCAGGGAGACAAAATCCAACGTAGAACTTACAATGGGGTCGACGAGTTCTGAGCAGATGGAGCAGGCGCCGCCGACAAATGATGAGCCACAGCCATTGATGCTGAAGAAGCACAACCACGAGCTGATGCATTCCTAGCATCCCACGCAGCTGTCTCTTTGGCAGCGGTAGGCAACATAGCCGAATTTGTTCCAGCAGGAGCCGACGAGGATTTCGACTGCGCCTCCATCGCTTTCCAAGCATCACTAAACACTGCCAAAGACTCCGATGTGGTACAAGCATTTGCCTCCGGATCAGCTTCACATGTATCTGCTAGTGCTGCTTTAACATCCACCTTTGCTTTACAAGCATCCACCAACGCAGCAAATGCATCCGCCAACGCTGATTCCATTTCCTGTAAACTCCACCAGCTTATTTAGCCAGGAATTCCCAAAAATAAATGCATTCTATCCTTCAGAAAGCTCGTAATGGATGGAGGTTGAGGACGTACATACCAGCGAATGGCGGTGCGGTGGTGTTCAATGGTGGAGTGGAGGGGACGGTCTGGTCGAGGGAGGGCGGCCAGGCGGAGAAGATGATGATGGGGTCGAGGGGCACATGACTGAGCTTCCTCGAACTCCAAACTAACTTTTGCCCCACTTTTTTGTTTTGCAAACCCCGCTTTTTTTAGGGGAAACCCCTGTTGTATTAATAGTAGCAACCACATGACTGATACAAGTTTGTGCACTTGTGTTGCTCAGTTTCCCGCCTACAGACATCAAGTTTGTGCACTTATGCGTGTGATACAATGAATTGCTGGGCAAAATATTCCAGGTGGTAGAAGCCTGCCCTTTCTATGACATCAAGATCTAGAGTTCAAATATCGACCTGAAATTCCACAATATATAACTACAAGTTTTGGTTTACTACCACAAACATGCTAACAAATCACTCGCAATTGGCATTAACATCATCATTAACAGATCTCAGAAGGAAAAAATTGAAAGATAAAAACCACCGCAAGTTCGAATAAGATGATTATTGTTGCCAAATATAGCCACATAAAGCGAGGTCCAATATATGTCATAATAGTACATCAAATACATAGATTCATGGACACCACAGACCAGCAGAGCAAAACAAACAGTTATATTACCTGACTTAACAAACAGTCATCCTCACAAGAGACACAAACCCTTCAAAAATGAAAGTAGAGCGATCAATATGGTTTACAAATTTCCTCATTGTTTGCATGATCAGGACTGTATGGGCGTGGAGAATCTCGAATTTCTCTTAGGGTCTCATCTGCTTCTAGAGCCGAATTGCAAAGATTATTAGCTCACATTCCCACCTGTTCCAAGATCCGGTCATACACCTGGCCAATCAACTCATCACCATCCACATCAGGCAAATCGGGAACTAAGTTGTCAGCCATGAACTTTCGAAAATCAACAGAAGCATCATAAGCAACTGAAATTGATGTATTCTATCCTGCTATCAAATCAGTTATCCGCTTAGTGGATGTGGACACTTCTTCCTTCAGGCGCCTAATATGTCCGTCTTGCTGTTTCGCTTTCTCTTGAAGGCACGAAATCATGTGTCTATGAACTTTGTATTTCTCTCGGAGATGGGAAATTGTCAAATCCTTGTAGTGACCAGCACCATTACGCCATGAGCAATATGTGTAAGGTGGAAACTATAGATAACAAATCCAAAATTAAAGGAGATTCTCATTTCAAAAAAATTAAACCAAATTCTCATTTCAAAAAAAATCCAAATTCAGCTGCACACATCATGCAAGCTCCACAGTGGTACCGCAAATGGCAAAGAACCATAGAGGCATATTACCCAAACATGGGAAATAGAACTGACATGAAAAGGGTCGTACTTCAGGGTTTGCCTACTTAGTTGGCACATGAGCAGTCCTGGCCTTAGTAAGTGGCAATAGATCAGAATGAGTTTGTTTCTGCAAATCATGATGCAACAAAAATAATTAGTATATTTTAGGGGACATTTTAAGTAATAAAGTGCTCTTTATCGAAAAAAATGTTCTCGGGGACAAAGCATAGGTTACTGAAATTCCAGCAAAGCAGCTGGATACATAAATCACTTGTCACTAGATAATGCCTCCTCCATGGGTGGGACATGCGCATGATGCTAAATAAAATGCAGCAAAACTAGTAAATTTTTGGAAAGAACACATTTCCTTCACAATGCAAAGAAGGATATGTGCATTAATCTAATGCCAAGGATTGTGTGTGTTCCCCTTTAACAAAAATATAATCTAAAGAACTCAGCAATGTAGGACACCAACAAACAAAAATATGTTTATGAATGATATGCAGGAAAGTACATCTGCATTTTTCAGCAGAGGACCGTTCTGTGAAATAATAACACTTCTTGTTAATGTAGGCAAGCTTGCCATCCTCAGAAGACTCTTCTTAGAAGCATATACTTACCTATTTTCAGTGTACCTTATAACTAATTCCATGGCTACATCCATGGTGATCCCAACTTCCTAATGTGGCATATAGATCTACTATTTCAAATAGCAATCACCTAAAAAACTATTCGGATAGTTGCCAACTCATCGGAGATTGCACTGATGTGATGGAAAGGTGGACGCTACTGGGTAAATAAGGTGCACGATGGGGCAGGTGCACAAATGTGCAAAAAATGTAGCGTTACTCGTATATAGATAGAGATAGCAGTAACACATAAACTAGATCAATTAGTAGTAACCACAAACCCTAGACAAGCTGTAAGCAGACTGTCAACTACTCCCATATTAATTAACCTAGTGTAATTTAACGTGGCGATACTATGAGATGGTGAGTACTAGTAAACAAAAGGTGATTACTTAATTATTAGTGGAATCTACAGCAAGCCACCAAAAGCATCATGAGCATGCTAAATATCTAGATTGTAGACCATACTTGGTTAAGAACCTAATGTCCAGCTCTAATTACCCAAATCTAAGAGCATCTATCCTATTTACGATTGAGAGCAGTGAGTTGGAGACATCCCTTAACTCTACAACCATCTCCTCAGCATGCATCTGATGGCGCTCCTGCTCCTCCTCTTCGAGGTCAACACGGATCTCGAGCTGTAACCACAGCGACATCATCGCACCCTGCAGCGAAAGTGAGTGCGGTATATCTACCCAGTGGACGAACGTGCAGCACTCACATTCATAGTTACAACTCAAGAACCTGCAGCTGAAGTTCGTTCCCTCGAACGTGACGCGGCAACGGGGCGCCAGGGCGCAGTCGCACCAAAGCCGGAGATCCACATCGGTAACGATGTCGTACCACTCTGCATCTAACATTCGTGCCGACATCTGAACCCAGGAAACATCGTCGATCGATACGAGTAGAATAGAGAAAAACCCTGAAAGGAGAGAACCCATAAGCTGAATTCGAGAAAATAAACTGAGACCGTGAACTCTGGCATACTTGCCCTAACCCGGCCGCCTTGCGCATCAAGATCCCCCGTCGTTCACCGGACCGGCATGACTGAATCCGCCAACATTGCTCGAAAAAAGAGCACGCGTTCAAAGCCTAGCGCAGAGGCTTCCTGGAGAAGGAAGTGGTAGGGGAGCCAGTCCTCACATTCGCTGGCTACTACTCCGTATTGGATTTAACTCGACCACTGATAACCGGGGACCGCACTAGAGAGCCCGTGGGCCCCCAAACATCACTCACCTAGTTTGACTTGTATTACATGGAGTACTTTTGGAAAATAGATCAAAACTCAATAAATAAATAAATAAACCAAAGGCCGCCTCTCTTTTTGTGAAAACCCATTACAAAATGGAGACGCTCACAAATGTGTACACACACTCACCCCTATGAATGCATGTACGCAAACCTTACACCTATGAGCACTTCAGAAAGACTGGATCTTAAGACTGATCCCGCGGGGCTTGAGCTTGACGAAGTCACCATAGGCACCTCGCTATATATTCACTAGAACGTCGCCTCTCACTACCCTCATAACCATCCTTCAAAGTCGAGCACCGAGGCTTCATGGCAAAGGAAGTGCTAGGGGTCAGAGCTTACATTCGCTAGCTACTATGGGATGTAATTGAACCACTAATAATGTGGCCCCTTGGTAGTGAGCCCATACACCCTAGACACTAGGGACCATTACAATTAATTTGGGAAAACTGAGCAAAACTTAATATAAATGGAAGGCCCATCTCTCTCTTTTTTGCGAAAATCCACTACAAAACGCACACACTCACAAATGCATACACACACTCACCCCTATGAACGCATGAACGCACATCCTACCCCTATGAGCACCTCCAAAAGATTGTGTCTTTAGACTATCCAGTGGGGGCTTGAGCTTGATAAAGTCACCATAGGCACCTCGCTATCGACGGGAATGTCGCCTCCTACTGCCCTCATAACCATCCGTCAAAGCTGAGCATCGAGGCATCATTCGAGAAGGAAGAGCTAGAGGAGTTAGAGCTAACATTCGTTGGCTGCTATAGGATAAAACTAGACCACTAATAACAATGGGGCCGCATGGTAGTGAGCACATAGGCCCTAGACATCAGAGCAAGCACGGTGTCAAGTCTTAAACATATGTCTTAACGGTAGAGTGGGTAGTGCTAACAAAAAGATTCTTCAAGGTGATTCTAATGCTAGACTTATGTCTAAGAGAATCAATTGGGAGGGCCCACTAGTCAGTGGATAACAGACTGTTTTTCTTTTTATCATGGTTATGTGGACCCACTTCAGTTCTAAATGCTGGAGAAAAAGTAGTTTTCATAGCTTCTTCATTACAATGCACACTCCCTTACTATATGTAGCTTAGAAATTTACTAGCCTCGTGTCTAAGTAAATTTTAGGTTGCTTTGAAAGTTTTTCAAAAAATCTTTTGGAGGTACCCATCGGGGTTTCACAATTAATATATGAGAAACTATCCAACAAGAGTTTTGACAACAAGTTGGATCAAGACTCGCAAATCCAAATATTTTGCTAAATGTTGGATCTTCTTTTCCATTCTTAGCATCTAGAAAGATTCTACTAATAGTCTTGATGAGAACAATGAATGCTAGTATGCGCAAACCTCAAAACACACACTTTACTGCTCAGTTTTAGGGTCCTTGTGCTAAATGCATGGACTTGGATGCAATTTTCATTTTTTATGAGGTCCTTAATATGTAACTTGTACTTCCACCGACCGTGTTCACTCTCAAGCACCTCGCTCCTACGAGACCAACAATTAGATCGGCCATTCATGGTACTTCTTATTATCTTATCTTTATCTTGTCTTATCTCTTACAATACCATACCACACACTACATATAGTGTACGGGTTATCTTTGAACATTAAACATTGGATCAAGACTGGCAAATCCAAACATTGCTAACCGTTGGATCTTCTTTTCCATTCTTAGCATCTAGAAAGAATCTACTAATAGTATTTAGCACGATGACCACTCGTATGCGTAAACCTCTAGCTCAAAACACACACTTCATTGCTCAGTTTTTGGGTCGTCCTTGTGCTAAATGCATGGACTTGGAAGCAATTTTCATTTTTTATGATGTCCTTGATGTAAATTGTAATTCTACCCACGTGTTAACTCTCAAGCACCTCGCTCCTATGAGACCTACCATTAGATCGGCCATTATTCGCAGTACTTCTTATCTTATCTCTTGCGTATAATACCATACCACTTCATATAGTGTACGGATTAACTTTGAAACATTGACGATAGGATCAAGACTGGCTAATCCAAACATTGATAACCGTTGGATCTTATTTTCAATTCTTAGCATCTAGAAAGACTCTAATGATAGTCTTGAGCATGATGACTAGTATGCGCAAACCTCATAACACATAGTACTTCATTACTCGGTTTCAGGGTCCTTGTGCTAAATGCATGGACTTGGATGCAATTTTCATTTTTTATGAGGTCCTTGATGTAACTTGTACTTCCACCGACCGCTCGAGCACCTCTCTCTTACAAGACATACCATTAGATCAGCCATTCGCAGTACTTCTTATCTTATCTTTATCTTGTCTCTTATCTCTTACAATACCATATATACCACCACTACATTGTGTAGGGATTAACTTATTTTGAACATTGACCGTTGGATCAAGACTGGCAAATCCAAACATTGCTAATCAAGACTTTTCCATTCTTAGCATCTATAAAGATTCTATTGATTGTCTTTAGCATGATGAACACTAGTATGCGCAAGCCTCAAAACACACAGTACTTATTTACTTGGTTTCAGGATCGTTGTGCTAAATGCATGGACTTGGATTCAATTTTCAATTTTTATGAGGTCCTTCATGTAAATTGTAATTCTACCCACCGTGTTAACTCTCAAGCACCTCGCTCTTACGTGACCCACCATTAGATCGGCCATTTGCAGTACTTCTTATCTTATCTTTTATCTTGTCTCTTATCTCTTACAATACCATACCACTACATAGTGTAGGGATTAACTTTGAACATATATATTAACCGTTGGATCAAGACTGGCAAATCCAAACATTGCTAACCATTGGATCTTTGTTCCATTCTTAGCATCTAGAAATATTCTATTGATTGTCTTTAGCAGGATGAACTCTAGTATGTGCAAAGCTAAAAACACACAGTACTTCATTGCTTAGTGGCAGGGTCCTTGTGCTAAAATGCATGGACTTGGAAGCAATTTTCGATTTTTATGAGGTTCATGATGTAACTTGTACTTCCATCGACCTTGTTAACTCTCAGTTACCTATCTTCTACGAGACCTACCATTAGATTATCCATTCGCAGTACTTCTTATCTTACCTTTATCTTGTCTCTTATCTCTTACAATACCATGCATACCACCACTACATAGTGTAGGGATTAACTTATTTGAACATTGACCGTTGGATCAAGACTGGCAAATCCAAACATTAATAACCGTTGGATATTGTTTTCCATTCTTATCATAAAAAGATTCTACTGATAGTCTTTAGCATGATGAACACTAGTATGCACAAAGCTCAAAACACATAGTACTTCATTACGCGGTTTCAGTGTCCTTGTGCTAAATGCACGGACTTGGATTCAATTTTCATTTTTTATGAGGTCCTTAATGTAACTTGTACTTCCACTGACCGTGTTAACTCTCAAGCACCTCGCTCTTAAGAGACCTACTATTAGATCTTCCGTTTGCAGGACTTCTTATCTTATCTTTATCTTGTCTCTTATCTCTTACAATACCATACCACTACATATAGCATAGGGATTAACTTTGAACATTAACCGTTGGATCAAAACCAGCAAATCCAAACATTTCTAACCGTTGGATCTTCTTTTCCATTCTTAGCATCTAGAAAGATTCTACGGATAGTCTTTAGCACGATGAATGCTAGTATGCGCAAACCTAAAAACATAGTACTTGATTGCTCAGTTTCAGGGTCCTTATGCTAAATGCATGGACTTGGATGAAACTTTTATACTTTATGAGGTCTTTGATGTAACGTGTACTTCCACTGACCGTGTTAACTCTCAAGCACCTCGCTCCTACGAGACCTACCAAGGATAAAAGAAAATGCAACCGCCCTAATTATCACACAAACTGGACCACAGTTTCTTATACGTAATACCCAAGTTTTTAGTACTAGGATTTTTCAAGCTGCCTAGCTAACTTCACGCACTTCAGTGACTTCTTGTCAATTTAACGAAATTAAGTCAAATTTTACCTGCAAATAAGTGTGGTAGATTGCTCTTGAATTAAATGTGTTTTCGGAGGTAGATGTGTGCATCTTATTGTAGTAAACAATGTCGTCGGTGTGAGTTTCCAACTATTAGGAAATAATAAATTCTCAATTTTCTGAGTGATGACAAGATGATTCTTTTCCATAAATAAAGTCCGAAGAATATGGATCTCAATGCAATAAGCCAAGCTTCTAGACATAATAGCTAGGTGGATGCATGTGTTTTTATTACGATTCCCATTTTATGAGTTTTCAAGGTTCCTAGCTGACGTCGTCCACTTGTTAAATGACTTTATGTCGATGTATCAAAATAAAAGGTCAAATTTGAACTACAAGCAATAAATTGTAGGTTGGTTTGAAAGTTTTATGTAAAAAGATTTTGGGGGTACCCATCGAGCGGCCAATTAATATATCAGTTGACGATTGGTTCGACTTCTAGCTACTATGATTTTGCATATTGAAAATTTTGAACCCTTTTTAAAAACGATCACATGAAATAAGGAGAGAGGGGAAATGATTTTTCTATTCTCTATGGTCAACAGACAAGCTTGAGGTGCTACTTAGGCTTAAAGATAACTTTATAGTTTCCACTATGTATAATGTGAACCTTAGCGGATGCCACATATTAGGCCTTATTAATGTGTGCTTTTTCTCTACTACTATAATGGAACAGTATTGAATTGGATCCATAGCACCAATCCTGACCATTGTGATGTTGGATCCAATTGTTCAGAGCAGTTGGATTCGTGTTGAATAGTACTGATATGTGAGATTCGACACATTTATGATGGTTTTATTGATGGTTTTCTCCCGGATTTGATCGTTTCTAGCTTTACCTAACGCTAATACTTCGGTAGCAAACAAAACTTGGTTTATAATGTGTGTTTCAGGTTCCGAACGTCAACAAAGGGTTTTAACTAGAGAAACACAATATTCAGGAGAAAACAAGCAAGTCCCTCTTAGGAAGAAATCAAGGGAAGCATACAGAGGCTTTAACGAGCAACTATACGGCAGGGATATTTTTCCGGCCGTATAGTTCCCGTCGTATAGATGTCGCTGCCTCTGTCTTGTCAAAAGGAACAACTTCCGTGAAGGGACCAGGGACGAAAACACAACACAACAGCCGCCACACCATCTAGAAGGGAGAAAGAAGAGATCCAGAGAAGAAGGAGGAGACGTTCTTCATCTTGCTCCACGATCTTTGACCTCCTAGCCACTACACCCCCTTAGCCATTACTTGTACTTGAGAGAGAGAGAAATCTTCACCTTACAAGACTAGGGTTTGAGATTGTTTCTTCCCATCTTGAATTGTGTTGGATTACTTTTCTATTCTTATTGTGGATCTCCACGGTAATATCGAGAAGAACTCCCTTTATTTAATTATATTGATGATGCTTTCTTCTCTCATGTGTGAGTAAGTTCCTTTGGTGTGGGAGATGTAAGGGATTGGTGAGATGTGATGTGCCTTCATATATTTTCCATTAGTTTGTGATTGATTTTACTTACTATATTATGTGTGCTTGACTATCTGTGGGATGCCAAATGCTTGTTGTCCAAATAAGGGCCCAGACAACATGATACTCTGTTTTACATGTATAGGATCTTGTTCGCTAGCAGACCGGCGACCCCCGAGTGACATGGGGATATCAATGGAAAAATAGTAGACTCAAGGATAATGAGGAACCACCGTTCTTATTGCATTAGTCCGATCAAAGGAGCTTAATCGCTAAGCAACTTGAAGGGTCTTAATCGTCTAGTGTGTGGCCATGGTTTTGGTAACAGACTAGTAGGATTATTGAAGTTGGGATGAAATCTACCAAGATGAGTTCTGGCTAATTATGGGTTGCTCTCCTACACATATACTTATAAGATTACAATTGTTACATTTAGCACTTGTCCATCTGGCACAGTCACTATCACGATGAACTGTATCTCCCCGCGCCTTTTTCGTCATCTGCAGAAAACAACAAACAACCGAATCGTTCTTTACTTTTATGCTATTTATTTCTAAAGTCTACATTTTAGTTTTATTTAAATACATCCAGTTTAATCCAAATCTCATTCTCATTTTTACACTTGCAGTCAATTCACTCTAAGACCTGTGACAACTTTGGGTGTGACAGAGACTTCACCAGAAACACTTACCTTTTGGCTCCCTGCGGGATCGATATCTACACTTCGAAACTAGCTACAAACGATCTGTGCACTAGTAGACATCAAGCTATTTTTTGGCGCTGTTGCCGGGGAGCTAAGCGCTAAGTGTTTGTCTCTTGAGATTTCAGGTGTTACTACTACAAAAATGTTCTCCCTAGGAGACAAAGGGTCTACACGCTCTGGTAGGACCTATTTACCAGATTATATTGATCGCATGCCTTCTCAAAGACGCGGGGAAATTATTTAAAAACTTTTAAGATCGAATAAAGTTGAAGTGGAAAACTTGAGTGATATAATGGAAATCATGTCTATTTACAGGACAACTTCGAAGAAACCTAAGAAAACTTTTGAGAATATAATGCTCCAAGTTTAGAATTTCTTAAGCAACCAATATAACTTCCTAACCATGGAGTTAGAGAATATCGATTTGATGACGGAATTACTAAAATTTTGCAGGAAAAAGATTTCAGTGGAAGGGAAGATGAAGATCCAGGAAGACATCTTAGAGAGTGCGACGATGTGGTAACATCACTTGGCCCAAAAGGTTTGCCAAGAGATTTGTCTCGTCTAAAATTATTTCGTTGGTCTCTTGAAGGTAAGGCTCTAGACTATTTATATTCTCTCCCTCGCCATTACATTAAATGTTGGGAAAACTGCATTGTCAAATTCATAAACAGGTTTAATCCATTTAAAAAGGTAACTGAACTAAGAAAGAATATAGGAAACTTTAGTCAGAACATGGGAGAAAACTACCCACAAGCCTGGGATAGATTCTTTGGAATGATCAATAGTGTTCCTAATCATGGCTATTATGAAACAACTATTTTCCCTTTATTCTACCATGGTCTTAATACTCAATGTAGAGAGTTGCTTAACTTCTCAGCGGGAGGATCGATAAATACTTTAACTATTAATGAATGTTCAGAATTAATGTCTGTTAGGGCTAAGAATGATTCTTTATATAATCCTGATTTCGGCACTAAGCTGGAAAAAGGGATACTTCGGATAACTCCTGATCTTATACCCGAAGTACGCAAAGCAATGAAAGAAAAACTTATACCTTCTGAACTTGTTAAGGAAAACAAAGTAGACTTGTTACAAGTTTAAACTAATGAAGATGAAACTAGGAAAGTTTTTCAAGAATTAAAACATCGACAACAAAATCTCAGAACAACCTCCATAAGCACTTTCAAAAACATAAAAAGATTTTTGCGAAACTCACAGAAAATTATGAGGAGATTGTCCAAGAAATTAAATTATTTCACAAGTATCTTAGTATGATTGAAACCCAGTGTGAGAAAATAGCATCTGGTTATCAAATTTTTCTTCGAGATGATATAAATATTCCTATTTCTACTAATGTTGTTACAAGAAGAGGTGTTGTTGTTACATGAGCATTAGGACCACCGGAATATGAAGCTGAAAGAGAGTGAAAGAAAAAAGCCTTGCTCGAAGCAAGCCAAGAAGATGATACACTGGTGGATCCTCAAGATGAAACTGCTCAAGGAACACAAGATCAAACCAAGGAGGGCCAAGATGATGCACAGGATGACCGTTATGACTCTGATGTAGAGACGGTCGATCCAAGAGAAGAAAAAGAAGTGAGCAACAAAGATGAAGTTGTTGTAGTAGAAAAGAAGAAAAGCAATAAGCAACAACAAAAGAAAGCAACAAAAGAGCCTGACCCCCCACAAAAGGTAAAAGAAAAGAATAAGAAAAGTGAGAAAAAGATTCCTTATCCAGATCGAAAAAAGAAAGCACTAGATCAGGTAATCTATGATTCTTTTACAAAAGCACTTGGTGACCTTCGTCTAGAAATTCTGTTTGTGGATGCAATTAAAGTTCCTACCTATTCTAAATTCCTCCGTGATATTCTTAGTAGAACGAAAGAAATAACTGAAACCATTGCCATGGTGACTAGTTTTGTGAATATTCCCTAGAGGCAATCATGGTTGATGATATTTCCTAAAGTATTCATAAAGTAAAGTTGTCCTTATATGAACATCAGATATATATCACTGAATGCGTGATTTAGTTGTGGAACTATATATTCATGATTGTTCATATTAGATTGTCCTTGGTCGTTGAGGTTGTGCTGGACACACAACTTAGACCAATGTGCAAGTCGGCTGATGACACGGTTCCACTTGTCATGGGCATGGAGATGCTATTCCGACTTACACTAATTCGGTTAAAAGAGTTTAGCGAGTCGGACTGAACCACAGTTGAGATGCAATGAGCATGTTGTCATTTGCAGTCTCAAGCAATGGAATCCTTCGACCTGATGTGATTGCATGATCCAAGTTGTGGATCGCCAACTTAGGTTCTATCAAACGTTGTTCCGTAAATGGGCAGTTATAAAGGTAGAGTTCGGGTCGGTTGTGAAGAAAGCTGCGTGACGTGGATTACCAAGATGGGATTTTCCCCTCCGTAATGGAGAGATATTCTCTGGGCCCTCTTGTGTGATATGATTCGGAATGATGGCCATGCGCTACTCAGTTAAGTGTTAACTGAGGATTCAAACTAAGATTTAGTACAGTGAATCACATATCATGGTATGAGAAGAGAGTTAAGCTATTAAAGGGATGGCAACTACTCGCCCATAGCTTGACAGATATATCGTGAGGCAAAGGGACTTGGACGAAACTCACATTGAAGGTTCGTCTTATGACTTTACGACACTTGGGAGTTGGCACGTCTTGCTAGAGGCTGCTACCATCTATCGACTTGAGACCGAGTGTTCATGGGAGTGAGTTGGACTCAAAGCCACGACGGGATACTTGGAGGAGTAGCTCATGTCGTGTCCAGGTGTACGTGAACCTATAGGGTCACACACTTAAGGGTAAGGAGCCCATGTGGATTAGATCCATGTGGAGATTGGAGTACAACCTAGATGGGCCTCAAGCATTGAGCCTAACTAGGAGTGTATATAAGTGGAGTGACAAGGGATAGTCCCTGACCAAGCCGTCACTTTCTCCACTTCCATTTCGGGCTAGACAGGATCTAGCAATGCTCTGTCCGAAGCTCCTTCCTGTATGTGTGGATACCGGTAGAGGCATTGCACGTGCAGCACTAGAGACAGGGAAGCTTGAGGGGATCTGACAAAGGAGTTCGTGGGATTCGGAAGGGCTGTCTAGGGATCGTTTGGCACTGCTTCGACGCGCTACATCAACTTCCGCATCTGCTTGTTTAGCGGTAATCTTGTGGCCTATAACCTGAGCTGGATCTTGGGAGTTCTGCGTTAGGGAAAAAGTTTTTTTTATCTCTGCGTGGCCCAACAGTGGTATCAGAGCAAAAGCTTCTGGTTTTAGGCTCTAGATCTGCGCGTATGTGATATGCATGAGGTGGTGGATAGGATCCACTTAGGGTTTCGGTGATTGATATATGAGATAGATCGGTTTTGTGCAAGATTGATTGGATCAATCACACTCGGGGTGCATGGAAGATCAGGTGCGGATGATCAATGAGATTGGTCAGATCTGCACAGGGATCTGATTTGGGTAAAAGTGTTTTATCCAATGAAGGAATCCATGGTTCGGAACGCAGATTAGATCTGTGATTTCGGAAAAATCGTCGGGACCACCGACTTCGCCCTGTCGTAGCGCATTAGATGTAGCTACGAGGTTGACAACGCCGGTAGATATCATATCTATGCATAAATTGTTTTTGCAGGAAGTTGTGAATGGTATGGCTTATGTGCATGTGATGTGTGTAATCCATACGTGATCTGTGTATCACGGGTTTGTCAGCCGGTTGGAGCCAAAGTGTTGTCACTATTATTGTATAACGACCTACGTGTCAGCATGAGATGTCATCTTCTTGTATATTCCTTAGTTCTAGTGTAGCATGTTTGGAGGACTTGAAGAACACTACAGCAAAAGGCATGACGAACAGGTTCATGGAGATGGAGATCACCATGAAGAGAGCCATATCATTTCACATTATAAATGGATTATTTTGTGTGATTCTTATGTCTCTAGTTTTACCTCTGTGACATAGTGGTTAAACTTTAATCCCTCAAAGAAGGTCTAGTCGGTCTCCCTGCTAGTGTTGAACCATCACAAGTCGGACATTCTTGGTAGTGGGCTCATAAAATTGAGGTTCTGCCAATTCTTTTCGACTAGATGGGTTCGAGTCAGACTCTTACAGCGGAAGCACCTGGGAAGCTAGATGGGTCTATCACAACAGTTGTGGGGCTCGGGGAGAGGGTGGTCGGGAGCCGGGGCATGAGATGCCACCCGACCAACAGGAGTCACATGAGATGCGATTGGCAAGGAGTTGCCTACCTAGATCACTTGACAGCTAGCGGTGATGCGGAAGCTCACTAGTCGACTTGCTTATTTAGGGTCCTGAATCACTAAGTAACCATCAGAGGGATGTTGGTTCTAGTGGGAGCATAAGTATTAAAATGTTTAATATGCCTGCTGTTTTATGAATACTTGTCTTAAGTGTTTTGCATATTTCTATTGTAGATAATGCTACCTAGTAGCAGTCTCCCTCAGTTGTCCAGTTTTGCTTTGAGGACCATTCTTGAGAAAGATAAAGTTAATAGGACAAACTTCACCAACTGGTATTATAATCTGAGAATTGTTCTCAAACAATAAAAAAGGGAGCATGTTCTAGACAACCCGCTTCCAGATGTGCCGGATGAGAATGCGAGTGTCGCAGCAACCAATGCCTATCGTAGAACATGTGACGAGTCTACATAAATTAGTTGTCTTATGCTTGCTCACATGGAACCGGACTTGCAGCAGCAGTTCGCGAATGTTGAGGGCTACGATATGATCGAAAGACTCAAAAGTATGTTCCAGGCTCAGACAAAGACCGAGAGGTATCAAGTCTCTCAAGCTTTGCTAAGTTGTAAGCTTAAGGATGGTGATCCACTGAGTCCGCATGTGATCAATTTGGTTGGTTACGTGCAATCTATAGAAAGGCTTGGCTACCCTATTAGCGAAGAGTTCGCTACGGATATAATTCTGAACTCTCTTCCTAGTGTGTATGGTCACTTCATATCGAACTACCACATGCATGGTATGGATAAGAATCTCACTGAATTACATGGGATGCTTAAGCAGGCAGAGGTTGATCTCAAGAAAGGTACTAGCCAAGTGTTGGTGGTACAGAATAAGGCTAAGTTTAAGAAGAGTTCTTGGACTAAGAAGAAGAAGGCTAAGTCAGGAGGTAATGCTCAGGATGAGATCCCAAGCGTTTCCTCAGGGACTAAGTCATCTCCTTCAGCCGGTTCCACTTGCTTCTATTTCAAAGCGGATGGCCACTAGAAAAGGAATTGCAACAAGTATTTGGCGGATAAAGCCAAGAGTGGAGGTGTGACTTCCAATTCAGGTACACTTGTTTGCAATGTTATAGACCTTTATCTTGCTGATGCACCCGGTAGTTCTTGGGTATATGATACCGGAACAGTCATTCATATCTACAACTCGTTGCAGGGACTGGTAAGAACTAGGGGCGTAGCAAGAGGCGAGGTTGACATTCGGGTCGGCAACAAAGCAAGAGTTGCTGCGTTGGAAGTCGGCACGATGCAACTTCATTTACCCTCATGATTCTTAATGGAACTAAATAATTGTTATTATATTCCAGTGCTTAGTTGAAACATCATTTCTGCCTCATGTTTGATGAGACAAGGCTATGAGTCTAATATTAAGAACAATGGTTGTTCTTTATATTTGAATGATATGTTTGACGGCTTTGCACCCGTTTAGAACAGGTTATTTATTTTGAATCTTGATGGTGGGTCGGTCTATAACGTAAATGTGAAAAGGTTAAAACCAAATGATCTGAATATGACTTACTTTTGGCACTATTGAGTTGGTCATATAAGTTGGAAACGCATGAAGAAGCTCCATGATGATGGACTCCTAACTTTGTTCGACTGGGAGTCGTTCGAGACATGCGAATCCTGCCTTCTAGGAATGATGACCAAGACACCTTTTGCAAGGAGTTGTGAAAGGGCATCTGACTTGTTGGGACTGGTACATAGTGATGTATGTGGTTCAATGAGCGCGTCAGATAGGGGTGGTTATGAGTACTTCATTACCTACACTGATGATTTGAGTAGATATGGATATGTCTACTTAATGAAACATAAGTCGGAAACCTTTGAAAAGTTCAAAGAATTCCAGAATGAAGTACAGAATCAACTCGGCAAGAAAATAAAGTTTCTTTGATCGGACCAAGGAGGCGAGTACATGAGCCATGAGTTTGATGACCATCTGAAGAGTTGTGGAATAGTTCCTCAGCTCACTCCACCAGGTACACCGCAGAGGAACGGTGTGTTGGAATGGCAGAATAAGACCTTATTAGACATGGTATGATCAATGATGAGTCGGACATATCTACCTTTATCATTTTGGGGTTATTGTCTAGAAACGGCGGCGTTCACACTAAACAGAGTACCATCGAAATCGGTTGAGAAGACACCACATGAGATGTGGACAGGCAGGAAGCCAAGTTTGTCTTTTCTTAAGATTTGGGGTTGTGAAGCATTTGTCAAGTGACTTCAGTCGGACAAGCTTGCAGCCAAGTCGGATAAGTGCATTTTCGTTGGGTATCCAAGGGAAACCTTGGGTTACTAGTTCTACAACCGAGAAGAGGGCAAAGTGTTTGTTGCTCGGAATGGTGTCTTCCTTGAGAAAGAGTTTCTTGGTCGGGAAGTCAATGGGAGTACGGTGCGGCTCGAAGAAGTTCGAGAGGGACCGGTCAGTAGTGATTTGGTGAAAGCCTTGGAGGTTGAACCAGTCGTGGTAGCTGAGCCGGGAGCTGCACCTACACTGCGAAGATCGGAAAGATTGCGAAGTGTTCGTGATGTATTACTGTTAGACAGTGATGAGCCGACAACTTATTTGGAAGCGATGGTGGGTTCTGATTCTGAGTCGTGGCTTGGAGCCATGAGATCCGAGTTAAAGTCCATGGATGATAATCAACTTTGGAACTTGGTTGATCTGCTAGATGGTGCAAGACCCGTCGAGTACAAATGGGTATTTAAAAGGAAAACTGATATGGATGGAAACGTTTCTATCTATAAAGCACGGCTTGTCGTGAAGGGGTTCAGACAGGTTCAAGGAGTTGACTATGATGAGACTTTCTCACCCGTAGCGATGCTTAAATCAGTTCGGATAATGTTAGTTATAGCAGCCTATTTTGACTATGAAATATGGCAGATGGATGTCAAAACGGCTTTCCTTAATGGAAAATTAACCGAGGACGTGTATATGATACAGCCCAAGGGTTTTGTCGATCCGGCTAATGCTGACAAGGAATGCAAACTTCAGAAATCCATTTATGGATTGAAGCAAGCATCTCGAAGTTGGAACATTCGCTTTGATGAGGTAGTCAAATCGTTTGGCTTCATCAAGAGTGATCATGATTCTTGTTTATACCAGAAGTTTAGTGGGAGAAAAGTAAACTTTCTGATCTTATATGTGGATGACATATTATTGATTGGAAATGATGTCCAGATGTTGCAAGAAACCAAGGAATCATTGGAAAGGAGTTTCTCAATGAAGGACTTGGGTGAGGCAACTTATATACTAGGAATCAGGATCTATAGAGATAGATCCAGGCGGCTCATTGGATTGAGCCAAAGTACATATTTGGACAAAGTGTTGAAGAAGTTCAACATGGAATCGTCTAAGAAGGGGTTCTTACCGATGTCCCATGGCATAAGACTTAGCAAGACTCAGTGTCCTTCGACGACTGATGAGCGAAGTAGGATGAGTGTGATTCCGTATGCTTCGGCAATCGGGTCCATCATGTATGCTATGATTTGTACTAGGCCAAATGTTTCCAATGCTCTAAGTGTTGTGAGCAGATACCAGGCTGACCCTGGAGAAATCCACTAGGCAGCAGTTAAGAACATTCTTAAGTACTTGAGAAGGACTAAGGATCTGTTCCTAGTTTATGGAGGTGGGGTTGAACTCTATGTAAGGGTTACACGGATGCGAGTTACCTTACTGACTCAGATGATTCTCGTAGCAATCTGGGTACGTGTTCGTTATGAACAGAAGGGCTGTGAGCTGGAAGAGTTCCCAGCAAGATACCGTGTCTACATCTACAACATAAGCTAAGTATATTGCTGCCTCGGAGGCAGCAAAGGAAGCTGTTTGGATCAGTCATTTCCTAATCAATCTCAGTGTGGTTCAAGGCTCGTCCAATCCGTTAGACGTGTATTGTGACAACAATGGTGCTATTTCACAAGCCAAGGAACCTAGACAACACCAGAAGGACAAGCATATACTCATGCGATACCACCTGATTCGCCAGTTCGTGGATCAAGGTGATATGAAGTTATGCAAGGTATACATGGATGCAAACGTTGCAGATCCATTGACAAAGCCACTTCCACAGCCTAAGCATGAGGCGCACGTAAGAGCCATGGGCATTACATGCCTAGACATGTGATGTCGGGATGATTGACTCTAGTGCAAGTGGGAGACTGTTGGGAATATGCCCTAGAGGCAATCATGGTTGATGATATTTCCCAAAGTATTCATAAATTAAAGTTGTCCTTATATGAACATCAGATATATATCACTGAATGCGTGATTCAGTTGTGGAACTATATATTCATGATTGTTCATATTAGATTGTCCTTGGTCGCTGAGGTTGTGCTAGACCCACAACTTAGACCACTGTGCAAGTCGGCTGATGACACGGTTCCACTTGTCATGGGCATGGCGATGCTATTCCGACTTACACTGATTCGGCTAAAAAGGTTTAGCGAGTCGGACTGACCCATAGTTGAGATGCAACGAGCATGTTGTCATCTGCAGTCTCAAGCAATGGAATCCTTCGACCTGATGTCATTGCATGATCCTAGTTGTGGATCGCCAACTTAGGTTCTATCAAACGTTGTTCCGTAAATGGGCAGTTATAAAGGTAGAGTTCGGGTTGGTTGTGAAGCAAGCCGGGTGACGTGGATTACCAAGATGGGATTTGCCCCTCACTAAGTGTTAACTTGGGAGTCGGACTAAGAGTTAATCAAGTGAATCACATATCATGGTATGAGAAGAGAGTTAAGCTATTAAATGGATGGCAACTACTCGCCCATAGCTTGACAGATATATCGTGAGGCAAAGGGACTTGGACGAAACTCACATTGAAGGTTCCTCTTCTGACTTTACGGCACTTGGGAGTTGCCACGTCTTGCTAGAGGCCGCTACATCTATCGACTTGAGACCGAGTGTTCATGGGAGTGAGTTGGAGGCAAAGCCATGACAGGATACATGGAGGAGTAGCTCATGTCCTGTCTAGGTGTACGTGAACTTACAGGGTCACACACTTAAGGGTAAGGAGCCCATGTGGATTAGATCCATGTGGAGATTGGAGTACAACCTAGATGGGCCTCAAGCGTTCAGCCCAACTAGGAGTGTATATAAGTGGAGTGACAAGGGATAATCCCTGACCTAGCCATCACTTTCTCCACTTCCATTTCGGGCTAGATAGGATCTAGCAATCCTCTGTCCAAAGCTCCTTCATGTATGTGTGTATACCGGTAGAGGCGTTGCACGTGCGGCGCTAGAGACGGGGAAGCTCGAGGGGATCTGACGAAGGAGTTCGTGGGATTTGGAAGGGCTATCGAGGGATCGTTCGGCACTGCTTCGACACGCTACATCAACTTCCGCATCTGCGCGTCTAGCGGTAATCTCGTGGCCTGTAACCTGAGCTGGATCTTGGGAGTTCCGCGTTAGGGAAGAAGTTTTGTTTATCTCTGCGTGGCCCAGCAACTAGTTATCCTGCTAATGGGAAACTATTGTCTAAATCAAGAGATCCCGGAATACCAACTATTTCATGCTCAATTGGAAAGACTAATATTCACAATTCTTTGTGTGATTTAGGTGCAGGAGTTAGTGTAATGCCATACTCCCTCTATAAAAGGTTAGGATTAGGGGAGTATTCCCCTACTACTATCACTTTATAGATGGCTGACAAGTCCACTAAACAACCCATTGGTATGATTGAGGATGTTCTACTTAGAATAGATGAGCATGTACTAAACAAGTATTCCCTCTTATTTTATTATTCTTGAAATGCCAGAGGATGAAAAATTATCTATAATACTTGGAAGACCTTTCCTTAGTACTGCAGGAGCATCAGTTGACTGTGGTGAAGGAAAAATAATCTTCAATGTTTATGATTCTGAAATCATCCGGTATTTTCCAAAGAAGCTAGAAGCAGGAGAAAGATATATTCCACCAGCAAAACGAGTTCATGTGGTAAGTGCCTTTGATAAGGGGCAACCCAAGGTAAGAATTCGAGAACAGAGAAGGGGTTGAGTTATTCCACAATTCTTAATAAAATGCTTAATGGGAGTCAACCCATCACGTCAATAAAATAAACTAAAGAATAAAAAGTTCATCACATTCCTACAATTTTTTCACAGACATTCTTGCAGAAGCGCGCCCTTGAAGATGCATCTGTCAAAAAGTAGTAGAAACATTGATTGAACAAATGTAGAATAAGTATAAAAATAAAAGTTTGAGTTATTATCTACAAAGGTTAAAATTCTGCTCATTACATGCTGATGTTGGTCGATAGTTTCTACTATCATTTTCTCTGTTAAACATAAGGTATTTTGTTGAGTTTCGGGATAAGAAGGTATTCTCGAAGAAATAGAAATTTTTTGATGACTACGAATGGTTTAACGACCAACTATACGGCGGGAATAAAAATTCCGGCCATATAAATCCAGTCATATAGATATATTTGTCATCAACAATGTTCTTGCATGGGCACAGAGAATTTAACGACCAACTATACGGTGGGAATAAAAATTCTGGCCGTATAGCTCTAGTCATATAGATATCGTTGCCTCCATACAATTTCTTCTCAGAAGGTACTGACTGTTTAACGACCAACTATACGGCGGGAATAAAAATTCCGGCTGTATAGTTCCGATCGTATAGATATCGATGCCTGTTTTTGATAATTCATCTCGAGGAAACAGACGGTTTAACGACCAACTATACGGCGAGATCATTACGATGCGGCTGTATAGTTTTGTCCGTATAGGTGTGTTCTGCATAAAGAAACCCTAATAGGCGGGGGCGCCACAACTATACGGGCAGAACAACATATCCCGCCCATATAGTTCTGGCCATATAGTTCGACACAACCACAAAATCGGGCCAGGGCGGCTAATTTCTTCCCCTTCCTCATTATTTCGCTCATATTGTCTCTCCAAACCTCTGAAAACCAACCTAGAACTCTTGATTCTTCGTGGATTTTGTTCGTTTGAATGGGGGTATCTATGCTTTATTTTTAGATTTCCATGGTTGAAACTCTAACCTTGATCTAGTTGATGAACTCATGCTTGTCCAGCTTTACCTATTGATTTCTCACATTAGGATTGATTTTTTCCACGTAGAATGGTTCGTATATCATGTAGAAACTATATGCCAAAGGTTTTATGGTGAAATTTTTTAGTGCATCAAGATGAACAAAATCGGTAATATTTTTCACAAGAGCAAGCACCAACATGGCGAGGGCTCGGGGTCCCAAGCCAAGCGCAACCCCAAGTTGGCGACAGTTTCATCTAGGAGGGTGCGACCCACACGCTGGGCCAAGCACAGCTTTCTCACCGTGGCGGGGTTGAAGGTAGACTTCGACCTCATGTGTAACAAGGCCAGGCTAATAGTGCTTGGCTACGCAAGCCACTACTCCTACACCGAGCTTACCTATGAGTTCCTTGCCTCCTTCTATGACGACCACAGGGAGAAAGGTTATGCGTGCACAGTAAGCTTCACAATGAACCGGAAGCCCTATGAAATAACGTTTGAAAATTTTTGCGATGCTTTCGGCTTCCCTCATGTCGGGGAGTCAACTGTTACTAACCTCTATAGCTCACAAGTGGAGAAACTTGGGAGGCTATTTCTGTTAATGGTGGAATCGAATTCTACCAAATGAAGATGTCCACTATTTAGAACCCAACAATTCGCTACCACGCCTTGTTCCTTGCCAACACACTATTGGGAGGAGGTGATACTGGTAATGCGAACATGGCAATGATCATCAAGGCTCTCTTTCCCACTGCACCACAAAGCCCCAGTCCTGGAGCTCTACTCATCCTACACTTTTGCCACCAAAGCAACAAGACGAACGGTGATATTCGCATTGGTGGATTGGTAACCCACCTTGCCCATGAATTAAATATTATATTACCTATTATGCAATCTGTCGATGTCTCCAAACTTATGGACTTCAAGTATTTGACTGCTTGTGGCTTCCTTGGTGTTTACCAAGCTAACCGGAGGATCCCGGCATATCAGTTTGGTTATCTTGGTGATACACAAGGTTAGCAGGTTCTGTTGCCCTGTCCGCAAGCCTTCTCGATTGTGGATAAGGACATTTGGATCCTCACCAAGTGATGGAGATCATGGCTGAACTCTAGCTGGATCAAGAGGAAGATGAAGAAGGAGAGTAGCAGGATGAGGATGAGCAGGAGCATGAGGATGAGCAAGGACACAACCCTACTTGGGAGGGACAATAGCAGCAGCAAGGGGGAGCCTGGGACCCGTGGCCCAACCAGCCGCATCAGGGGTACAACTACGTCCCCTATCAAGAGTTCCAGCAGCTCAACCAACACGTTGGGGAGATTGACCACACTCTTCAAGGAGTGAATGAAGATGTGAGTGCTTTAACTCACAACTTTAGTCACTTCATGACTCACTTCCCCGACTACTACCAGCAGTATCCTCACCAGCCACAGAATGACGGCAACAACTGAGCCTGGCAATAGCCTAATCTTGGGGGAGGTTTGAAAACCTCCAAACCTTGCATTCATATTTGTATTTCTTCTTTTGCTTTATTTCACTTATTAAAAATTGCATGTTTACTTTCATTTTGCATTCCTAAAACAAAAATACAAAAAAATAGTTGTAACTCTTATTGCAAGTTCATTTCTTTGTTTCTCTCGGAGATTGCTCAATTTCAGGTGACTTGGCAATATGGAAGTACAGAGGGGGTTTGACTAAAATAAGAGAATGAAGAAAGCAAGACGAGGTATCACATTCCTTTCATCACCTTTTCTGCAACCTTAAATTGATCCTACAATTATCTACTCGCTTGCACTAGTCACTCCCCACTTAGCTTGTTATCCTATAAATTCTATTCCTTTGCTAGCTCATTTTTAGCTTTGAAACAATGAGCAATGAACTTGGTTAAAATATATCCTACATTTTTACAACAAGAAAAGGCATCCAAAATATGACTTGAGTCCATGTTTAGCCCAACGAATTTGATTTTAGAACTACTCCATCCCGTTTGAGCTTAATATAAATAGACTCGATAGTACCCTTCAATGAAATTGTTTGATAAAATTGATGCTTCCAAGTACTAGAGATTATGCCACTGATTTTTTAATAATTACTGTAAGATATCGCTTTACGTGTGTCATTACAACACTGTCGTGCTCCATGGGGAACTATTAACTCCTCTGGCCAACGAACGATCTAAATGTGGGAAACCACTTGATTTGGACTATTGAGTTATTTAAATGTTTGTAGGAGCAATCCTATGACAGCTCAAATTTTAGTTTCCTCGTGGTTTCACATTCCAAGTGAAGTTGTAGTACTCCTCTGACCCATTATTGCTCAAGATATTCATTGGCACGGTCACGAGTGCACAACACAGTCCCAACTAACATGTTAAGAACATCGGCATGATTTCTCTATGAAAGAGCTGAAGTTTTTGAAACGCAAAGGAAGGAAAAAGGTTCTTTGAGAGTCTTGAAATTTTGACATGGGAATAGATGAGTTGTTCTTAAATTGAATATTTCGGTGCCAACTTGAGAACTCTTAATTGATTAAAGAAACAAGAGCAAAAAGTTTTCATCTCTCAACAAAGAGAGATACCAAAAGAATTTGTCTCACTTCCCTAGCTAAACTTTTGACACTTGCTTGGGCATATGATTTATTGCTAGCAAGATATACGTGGTTAGGAAGTGGACTCAGTGTAATCTTGTGTTGTATGATCATGTTTAAGATTGTAGGGATTGTGAGGAATATAATTTGACACCGATTCAAGCTTGTAAGTTCTTTTATTTCAGTCTCGAATCTCTGCTATCCTTCTTTATTTCCTTGTCACTCGAGGGCGAGCAACATATAAGCTTGGGGAAGTTGATAGTTGTGAGATTCGACACATTTCTGATGGTTTTTATTGATTGTTTTCTCCCAAATTTGATCGTTTTCTAGCTTTACCAAACGCTAATACTTCGGTAGCAAAGAAAACTTCGTTTTTAATGTGTGTTTCAGGTTCTGTACGTCAATAGAGGGTTTTAACTAGAGAAACACAATATTCAGGTGAAAACAAGCAAGTCGCTCTTTGGAAGAAATCGAGGGAAGCATACAGAGGCTTTAACAAGCAACTATACGGCGGGAATATTTTTCTAGCCGTATAGTTTCCGCTGTATAGCTGCTGCCGCCTCTGTCTTGTCAAAAGGAACAACTTCCATGAAACGAACAGGGATGAAAACACAACACATCAGCCGCCACACCATCCAGAAGGGAGAAAGAAGAGATCTAGAGAAGAAGGAGGAGACGTTCTTCATCTTTCTCCATGATCTTTGACCTCCTAGCCACTACACCCACTTAACCATTACTTGTACTTGAGAGAGAGAGAGAGATCTTCACCTTGCAAGACTAGGGTTTGAGATTGTTTCTTCCCATCTTGAATTGTGTTGGATCTCCAGGGTAATATCAAGAAGAACTCCCTTTATTTAATTGGGATTTCTATTTTCGTTCCCCTGGTTCGTTAGTTGTACTAAGTTTTCCCTAGCCGCTTAGTTTTTCCTCACTTTTCCCCTCCCTCCATTCTCAAACCCTCACATGCACTCGGACGGGTGGATGTCGTCAGGTTAAAGGCTTGACCGTTACATGCTGATAGGTGGGACCGTGTTGGGCGGGTCCTGTGTTGACCGTTATGTTATGTCACCTCGACCGTTACATGCTGACAGGTGGGGCCGTGTTGGGACGGGTCCTGCATACGTGGTGAATGGTGGGGCCACGTTGGGACGGGTCTTGCATATGTGGTGAAGGGTGGGGCCGCATGGAGACATGTCGGACCGGCCATTCTCGCTCCAAGCCTAGAACAGCTCCCACACCGCCCCTCTACTCCGCTCCCCCACCGTAGTGCCCTCCTACCTGAGATCCCCTCCTACCTTATGTCGTCCTCGGCCCCCGATCCGCCCCCTCCCCTGCCGTAGTGCCCTCCTACCTGAGATCCCCTCCTACCTTATGTCATCCTCGGCCCCCGATCCGCCCCCTCCCCCTAGTCATGGAGCCCACTCCGGCTCCGCTTCCTCCCCCGCTAGATCTACCCCTTTCATGGAACAGTATGCGATGCCATCGGGTGTACCGGTCCTCCCCGTCGAGCGCGGAGAAGATTGGGTGGAATCGGAGGGAGCTAACACATGGATTCCATCTGGGGAAGTATTGTTTCCCTTTGTGGATTGATTATAGGCAGTAATTGAGCGCAAATCGCCGGTGCTCAGCTAACTGCCTTGCTTTTCGAATAGGATTTATCCAGCGCTGGCATTTCGGCTGGCGGTTAAACTAGATACTAGCGTAATTCGTGGTTGTGAATGATATCTCTCTGCATTTTACTTCCCAGCGGTGGAACCTCTATAACTCTTAGAGATTTGAAAGATAAAATATATTCTAAATTCCCCTGGAGCAATGGCGATTCAGTTGATTTGCAATAGTTCAACATTACCAAGCAAAGATTGCTCCCACTAATTAGCGAAGCTAATCTGGTAATGCTTTTCTCTTTGAATACTGCCAAACATTTTGGTTGAATTCGTCTTCATGTGCAACCTAAAGTTGAACACACGGGAAAGAGGGCTAAAGCATCATATGGTGGTAAAGAATCATCAGGTGGTCGGGCATCATGTGTCTCTGCTCTGCTAATAGTGTGCACCCCTATGCTCCTTGGAGGTCCACATCAGTAACATCTATTGGCACTGCGAGTGTAAGCCAAATCGCTCATGCGGCCGATATGGAGGACGAAGCAGAGCTTGGCGAGGGAGCACCTCCACTAGATGATGAGGATGAGTTGATGTTTCCTGAATTGGTAGATAGATTCAGTAAACAGGAACTAGAGGATCAATACATGGAGGAATTGTCCCATGGTCCCAGATTTGATGACACTGATGAAAAAGAGAACAAGGAGAACAATGACAGTCTTGTTTTAGCCAAGTACGATGGTGAGGACTTGCCAGTAATTAAGTGGGACATGAACGATCCTAAGATTTCAGAAGGCACTGTATTTGAAATGATGCGGGACTGTCGTAATGCCCTTACTACATATTGCATCTGCACCAATAATGATTATGTTGTTATTAAGAGTGAGCCAGCAAGGTTCATAGTGAAGTGCCCATACAAGAGGTGTAAGTGGAGGATGCACCCATCCACTATGCTCAGGAGTAGTTTGGTTCGAGTATTATAGCTAGTTGTGTATTTTAGATCATTGTGTAGAATTTATTAACTGTACCTAACATTTTCATTATGTTTCAGATAAAAGGTAACCAGTTTGAACATTCTTGTCCACCTCAAGGGGGATACCCAAAGGACAAAACAAAACTAGCAAAGACTAGGTGGTTGGCATATGCAATCATGGATTGGATGAGAGCGAACCCATCACTTGGTGCAACAGTGCTCATAAAAAAATTTCTGAAAAGTTTAATATTACAGTACCTTACATGACGATGTTCTATGCAAAGGAAATGCCTCTTGATAGGATCAATGGTCCATGGAATGAAAGTTTTCGGTTGCTTTACAACTTCAAAGCTGAAGTGGAGATGGCTACTCCAGGTAGTGTTGTACAGATAGACAGGCATATAGTTCAATACAAAATAAGAGGGAAGACAATGGAGAAGGAGTGCTTTAGAAAGGCTTTTGTTTGTTTCAAAGCTTGCTGGCAAGGGTTTCTGGATGGTTGCAGGCCTTATTTGGCCGTGGATGCAACAACTCTTCATGGTAGATCTAAAGGACAGCTAGTAGCTGCTACTGTAGTTGATGGCCACAATTGGATGTTCCCTGTTGCTTTTGGAGTTTTGGAGATTGAGTCAGAGGAAATTTGGACTTGGTTTCTGGAGAATTTGCGCGACCTTATTGGTCATCCACCAGTACTTACTATCCACACGGACACTTGCAAAGGTTTGGAGAAAGCTTTGGAAGCAGTATTCCCAGAGTGGAGCATAGGGAATGTATGCGACACTTAGTGCAGAATTTTACAAAGAAATTCAAGGGTAAAGTTTATATTGACAACCTATGGCCAGCTTCATACACATGCAGTTTCAGGAAGCATCTGTATCATTTGGAAGTGTTGTATAAACAAAAACCTGCGGTGAAGGAGTACTTGGATGCACATCATGGAATGGTGTGCTCAAGAAGCCAATTCAATGAAATTTGCAAGGTAGACTATGTGACAAGTAACCTTACAGAGAGTTTCAATGCAAAGGTCAATTCATTGAAAGGGCTTATGCTGTGGCAAATATTTGATAAGATTAGGCAGATGATCATGATAAACATTGATTTGCGTCAAAGAATTGCATCAACAGTATATGTTGGCCATCTCATCCTCCCATCTTTGATTAAGGCATGGCATGCCAGGGCAAAACAATTGAAGATGAAATGCATTAGAAAAGGAATGGAGGCTGAGGTAACGCACACTGACAGTAAAGATAGGCAATGGAGGTATCCAGTGAGTTTGGCTGACAAGACATGCCATTGTAGGCAATAGCACCTCCATGGGAAACCCTGCATACATGCATTGTTTTTCATGGGTGTTCTAGGAGGTGAAGAGGGTGAAATTCATTAGTACGTGTCAGAGTATTTCTCCGTTGCCAAATTTAGGGCAGCATATGCTTAGAATGTTCCAACCTTGTTGGGAAAATACCAATGGATGGAAGTGAATCAAGGCTTCAAGCTATACCCTCTAGTTTTTACTAGACCAGCAGGTAGGCCAAGGAAGAATAGGATTAGAGAAAGTCCAGAGGGTGGTGCACCACCTCAACGACGTAAGTGCAAATGTTGTTGGATTCTAGGGCACATTGCTAGGCTTTGTAAAAATGCAGTCGACCCAGCTTATGGAATGGATGATCAGGCGGCAGCAACAAATGCAGATGAGAATGAAGTATCTGAACGAGAGGAGAATGAAGCAATTGATACATTGCAGGTTGAACCAATGGATCAAGAGGAGATTGAACCAGATGCAGGGGAGATTGAACCATATGCAGAGGAGATTGATCCAGATGCAGGGCGATTAAACCAATAGATCAAGAGGAGATTGAACCAAATGAAGGGGAGATTGCACCAAATGCATAGGAGATTGAAGCAATTTATTCATTAGAAGCAGAGTTGAAAAGTAAAGGAATTACACAAGAGGATATTGAAGAAATGATGCCAATGCGTTTTGAACCGTATGAACCAATGGATCGAAACGTGGTTGAACCAATTGTACGACAGACTGAAGCACTTGATTCATTTGATGCAGAGAAAAATAACAAAGGGAACAAACGGAAGAAGCTTATGGTGGACTCCGAGAATATTCCATCCAGGATCACCCGGAGCAAGGTGGTGAACTCCGAAAATATTCCAGCAAAAAACACTAGGAGCAAGAAAAAATGAATTTGAATTTGTATGATGAATTTGAACTACTATCAATGTGTGTATTGAATTTGAACTACTGTCAATGTTTGTGACGCTTCCAAGATTGTATGTTGGATAACCCCATAAACTATGTGTTATTGCAAGTTTCTATTGTCATGCACCTAGTTGCTTAGCACTGCTTAGTTTTGCCCTCGACATGTGGTCAACACATGGGGCTTAGCTAGTTCATGGCTTAAACTATAGCAAACGTTGACCAATTGATCCAAATATTGGCACACTTGTGTATCCTGGATTGATTTACCATATGAAATTGGAAATTTTAGATTTACTTGTAATCAGCCACATTTTTATTTTTCTAAGTGATTAAATTCAAATAAATAGTTTTAGGGTTAGTTTAATTCAAAAAAGAAGTCAAAACATAGTTAACTAAAACCTAGCATCGATAATAGAGGAAAAGGAAACAAAGAGAAATAGACTTCTCCCCTGAACCACTTCTTGGAATGGGCTACTAGTTATGAAGATGCATGGTTTTCTACTCAGTCAACCTCCAAGATAACCCATCCCAAAATATACTTTGTCTAAATGAGGCCAAATTTGGCACACTTGTGTATCTTTGAGTTGCAAACAATATAATGTTGGGCAAGATGGATTATTTTGTCCAAATAACACATTTTCCCTTAGTCAATTTTTTATCTGAGTGCCCTGGTTTTCCTTAGCTCTACTCAGTTTTCCCCTCCCGCTAAAGTTTTCCTCAATTTTTCCCTCCCACTAAAGTTTTCCTCACTTTTCCCCTCTCTCATGTCTTAGTTTGGCTAGCGCTCTGATTGGTCGAGATTTATGTCACATGGATCTTGGCCAACCACCGTTGGATACATCATGATCCGACGGGCTGGAGGTCTCTCTCTCCCGATGGGCGTACCTAACACTACTAGGGAAAACCCTACCCGAGGCGCACTAGAAACCCTATCTGAGGCGCATACGGTATGCGCCTCTAGCGCTGCACCTCCAGTATTTGTTATGCGAGGCGCATATCATATGCGCCTCTAGTATTGGTTATGCGAGGCGCATATCATACTGATATGCGCCTCGCGTATATGAAGTATAGGAAGCAGATATGATATGCGCCTCGCATATGTTGTAAAATGTGCCTCGTATACTACCGTATATGCGCCTCTATTCCGGGATTCCTCGGAGCTCGACCGTCCCATCGAACATATCTCCTAGCTTTCTCCAGGCATGATTCTTGGGAAGCCACTTCCGAGCCCCAAGGAACACGGTTTTCCCGGACCTGGGATATTTCTATAGATGGTGGTACGTTGTATTATCCTTGCACCTAACGCACCCATAGAATCCTTGGACCACCGTCCCTGAGAAGTATCCATAACCGGGATAGTCTTGCACCGTCATGATCACCACCGCTCTCATGTCGAAGTATTCTTGTCTCGAGGCATCCCACATACGGGCTCCTTCTTCCCATAACGTGGCCAACTCCTCTTTCAACAACATAAGATACAGATTGATGTATGTACCGGGTTGTTTTGGCCCTTGAACCAGCATACTCATGGTTATGTACTTCTTCTTCATGCACAACCAGAGGGGGAGGTTGTAGATCCATACAAACATGGGCCAGGTGCTGTGTGTGCTGCTCTGGCTTCCGAACGGATTGAGTCCATTGGTGCTCATGCCCAGCCTGAGGTTCCTTGACTCTTTCCCGAAATGTTGGTAATATTGGAGGTCCAACGCCTTCCACTGGCAAGCATCCGAAGGGTGCCTCAACATTTCCTCCTTTTCCGGATCATCGTCTTCTGGCCTCTTTCTTTCCACGTGCCAGCGCATGAGCTCTGCTTCCTTAGGTTCCATGAAATACCGCTGCAGATGAGGAGTTAGAGGAAAGTACCACACCACATTTCTAGGAGCTTTCTTGGTCCCTCTCTTGTATCGAGAGGTCTTGCACACCGGACACGTGGTCTTCTCCACGTCCTCGCCTCGGTAGATGATGCAATGATTTATGCAGACATGGTATTACACGTGCAGTAGATTGAGATGGCACGCGACTTTCATGGCCTTAGCGATACTAGTCGGACATGTGTTCCCCTTCTTGGGAAGAATATCGTGCCAGAATGCAATGTTGTAATCGAAGCATTCATCGGTCATTTTGTGTTTAGCCTTCATCTCCAGAGCCCTAAGCGTTACATTCAGACGGGTATCTCTGTCGTTGCATCCATCAAACAATGGACTGACCGCGTCTTTCTTCATTTGCTCCAGCTTAGCTTTCTCTCTAGAGGCGGCTCTGGCATTACTCGTCTCCTTGAGAAGAAGATCTTGGACATGAGGGTCTCGCAGCCAGCTTGAATCATCTTCGTGTTCATGCCTGGTGCCACCTTGATCATCTTCGTGTCCATCATGCCCAGCGCCACCCTGATCTTCATGTCCATGCCCGGCGCCACCCTGATCTTCATGATCATCACCTGCCCCACCGATGGCATCTTGATATTCATGATCATGACCAACATCTTGATCTTCACCATTATTGAAATCCTCATCATCATCTTTGTCATCACGTATCCATCGAGTGTAGCCATCCATGAAACTACGTCGGAGCAGGTGCGACTCCAGCATTCCAGAATCGTACCTTAGCAGATACATCATCTTGTAGTCGCAACAAGGACATCTTATCTCTGTCTTGTTTGTGCATGCCATATCGGCCCTCACGCATCTCATCCACCTATCCATGAGGGCTTTGTGGATCAGTGGTCGGACCATGGTCGCCTATGCGCGGTACAAAGATCAAGAGAATAATTACAGCATATATGGACGTGTGGATCGCCGGAAAAACTCGGCATGACCTCCCCTAAAAAGAGGACATCCACGAGTGCCAAAAGTTCACCGGAAAAGAAATGAATCGACATTCTAGCGAAACATTGGCATCTAAAATGAAATCCCTACACAAAGAGAAGCATGCACCACAACACAATCATATAGTCGCGGTTTCGCCGTCAACGCTCATCAGCATGCAAGAAACACCTTCACGCTTCCTCCAGCGACGACTTGTGCAAGAGAGCCGGAGGAGAAGTAAAGGGACATGTTGTAGATCTAGAGGAGGAAGAGACTTAACTTACATATGAGTGTCAACCAATGGAGATTCAGAAAGTTTCTATGGTGAATCAATGTGGAAATGAGGTAGGGAGGAGGAGGGGGCCGACCAAATCTGTCTTTTGGTGGAGAAGTAAGAAGTGAGACAAGTGAGTGGGGTGCATGTGCCAAAAGGTGAAAAAAAGGAGGTGCCAGGTTATGCGAGGCGCATATTGCACCAAATGCGCCTCCTATAATGTAAACTATGTGAGGCACATATACTCACATGCGCCTTGGCTATGCGGCCACCCGGGCCCGTAGGGGTTACTTGAGGCACACTCTGCTGAATGTGACTCGCCTATTATCAAGTATAGGAGGAGCATTTGATGATATGCGCCTCGCATATTGGTCCAGCGATCTCCTCCTGGGCCCACGCAACTTATGCGGGGCGCATTCTACCCTTATGCGCCTCGCCTATCTGATATATTGGAGGCGCGTATTGTCAGAATGTGCATCGCATAATCTGGGGCTGCCAGATTTCGTCTGTACAGAGATTATGGAAGGCGCATCCTACAAATATGTGCCTCGCCTAATTCGATACTAGAGGTGCATGCCAGAGCAGTGCGCCTTGCCTATTTTATAGGAGGCGCATATAGTATAAATATGCCTCAAATGAGCATGTCTCCTATAGCATTTTCTCTAGTAGTGTAACCTTGTACGGCGAGGAGAGCCCGACAGGCTGCATGTCTCTCCCTCCATTTCCTTGTTGCACGCATACCATCTGCATCAACTAGCGCTCAGTTTGGCTGCGCTCTAATTGGTCGAGATGTATGTCACGTAGATCTTGGATAACCACCATTGGATACATAATGATCCGATGGGCTGGAGGTTTCTCCCTCCCTTTCCCTATCGCACATATACCAGCCACACCTTCCTCCCCTCCTATCGATGTACGACGGCGTAGACCTACGTGTGGGGGTCGAAATGGCTTGCGGCAGCATGGATCTAAGTGCGACTGCTAGAATGGCCTGCAGCAATGTGGATCTAACCATCTGAAAGACATCTATGGAAGCCATCATCCGCAACATCAGTGCGACAGCGGAGGTGCTGACAGTGGCCATCGATGAAAGACACCAATGCGAGCCATCATCCATTCACATCTACGGTTGTGGTGCCGATAGTGGTCATCGATGTGACGACGATTGAAGCCATCATCCACAATATCTACGGTTGTGGTGCCGACAGTGGTCATCGATGTGAAGACGATTGAAGCCATCATCCGCAACATCACTACGACGACGCATATGAAGCCCTCGTGAACCGAAGCTGTGGGAGGCAGGCCATGGCCGCGGCTGGCATGTCGAGGTGCATTCGACGATGAAGGCCGGATGGGAGCACTTTGCTCGTACTTATTGGAGTACACATACGACAGGAAGGACGGCTAGCTCACCGTCCAATTAAAATTGGTACAAATTTAAGCCCAATTTGAACCAAAATTCCGTGACATAAAATATATGTGTGGTTTGAATAAATTTGACATGTATTTGAGCCGTGAGACCGGTGGATATGCTCTAAAGATGATTCATAAGTAATAGTACTTGCTTTGACAATCTCCGGTGGGCTTGTATAAATTTGATTGAAATATGTATGATTTGAATCAAAATTGATATGTATTTGAGCAGTAAGGACGGTGGATATGCTCTAAAGCTGATTCATAAGTAGTACTCCCTCCCACCAAAATTAGTTGATTTATATTTTACTAGATTCGATTGTATCTTGAGGAATTTGAGCCAACTAACTTGGATTAACAATCTCAGCCACTAATTTGGAATGGGGAATGGATGCTGCCACCAACGCTGCAACTCTACATGGCAGCCACGATGGCAACGACTGAATAGTCGAAACTGATAGGCCCCAACTTGACCCTCTAGGCATTTGGCACTTCAACTATGGGTAGCTAGATCCAATGGCAAGTGATGGCCCAAAATATATCGAGCTCGTTGGGGAACCCCAAGAGGAAGGTATGAGGAGCATAGCAGCAAGTTTTCCCTCAGTTATGAAACCAAGGTTATCGAACCAGTAGGAGCAAGGAAACACCTCCAAGGTGTTTTTTCCAACTTGGAATCCTGCACAACAAAACCACGGAACTTTGCCCCAACTTACAGTGAGGATGTCAATCTCACCGGTTTTGCTGAAAACAAAGGCTTAAACGTATTGTGTCGAAGATAGTAATAGCTTGAAGAAAGTAAACAGAAAACAGTAAATAGTTGTAGATTGATGGTATAAGAAAGGACCAGGGTCCATAGTTCACTAGTGGCGATTCTCCTTAAGATAGATGACATGTTGGGTGAACAAATTACAATGGGGCAATTGACAAACATCGAGAAAGCATACATGCATATACTAATCATCTTGACTCCTTTGAGATTTGATTGGGCATTACAACATTATACATAGACCGTAATCCAACTACATCTATGTCTAATAATCCATCTTCAGTTTATCATCCGAACCCCCTCCAGTATTAAGTTGCAAGCAACAGATAATTGCATTAAGCATTGCGTGTAAAGTAAAAAAATACGATTATTCTGTGAACAAAGGATTGTTGTTTTCTCCCTAGTAGCAACAACACATCTAGTACAATAGAGATTTCTGTCACTTCCCCAGATTACTAGAGGCATGAACCCACTATCGAGCATAAATACTCCCTCTTGGAGTTGCTAGCATCTACTCGGCCAAGAGAGCTACTAACAATGGAGAGCATGCAAGATCACAAATAACAAATACATGATAGAATCAATAATTAATCTGAAATAGGATCTCCATATCCATCGGATCCCTGCAAACACAAGATGTAGGATTACAAATAGATGATATTAATCATGAACGGATCTCACAAGATCTAAACATCATAGCACAAAGGAGAAGAACCAACCATCTAGCTACTACATGGACACGTAGTCCAAGGATGAACTACTCACGCATCACACCGGAGGCTTGCATGGTGATGAAGAAGGCCTCCAGGGTGAATTCTCCCCTTCGGCAGGGTGCCGGGAAGATCTTCAGATCCCTCCCGATCTAGGGATGGAGATGACAGCGGCTACAAACACTTCCGTGGAATTTTTGATCGGGGTACTTAGGCTTTCTATATCGGAGGCGATATATAGGCGAAAGGGGAGGTCGGGGGGTTCCCTAGGCGGTCACACCACCCCTGGCATGGGCCAGGTGGTTTGGCCGGCCTCTGGCCCCTCTCCGTCTCGTCTTCTGGCTCCGTGTCCCCCTCGGTGAAATATTGACTTTGGCTTCTGTCCTGTCCAATTTCGAGAATATTCATTTTCTGACTTTCCTGGAACCAAAAACAGCAGAAAATATGCAGCTGGCACTGTGGCATCTTGTTAATAGGTTAGTCCAAGAAAGTGTATAAAAATCCTCCAAATTGTGGACAAAACATAAGAAAGTAGATATAAAACAAGCATGGAACATCAAAAATTATAGATACGTTAGCAACATATCAACATCCCCAAGATTAACTACTTCTCGTCCTTGAGTAGGTAAGTGATAAAAAGAAAGAATAATTTTTGAGGTGACATGCACCATCATAGAATTGATCAAAGTATTTGTAAAACATTGATAGTTGGGATCATAGTACTTCAATCATAGCATAAAAGATATAGTTCTGACAATAAGACATAGCAACTATGTTGTAACATGAAAAGGCACAAACAAAAGATTCACGAATAATAATGCTTTGCAAGACGTTTGTTTGTTTGACATAAAGAAAGCATAATGAGAATGGTATTCATCTTTTCCCTCATAGAGTAATAAAACATAAATGCATAGGACACCTTCAAAGTTCATAAGGGTACTAGATACAAATAGTTTAAGAACAAGCAATATCAAACTTATGCATCAATCAACAAGTCTTGGGACAATGTACATTAAACTAAGAATGACCACTATGCTCTCTCAATAGGTACATAAAGATAGAAGATGGAGACTCAACATAAAAGTAACAGAAAGGCCTTCATAGAAGGAAGCAGGGATTCAAGTTTCATAAAGAGTTCCAAAAATTATGGTACTTATTAGCTTTTAGCTCTCATTGCCCCCATCATAAGCATCTTGAAGTGATTAAGGTTAAAGTGAACAAACTATGGAGTATATGCTTGACAAAGTATAAGTCTGAAATATCATGTCCCTTGAATACTAGGGCTGCTCCTCATACTACTCAAGTTTAGTTACCGGTAAGTTCTTGTCATAGTAAGTACATGTGTATCATAGAGAACCGCCAACAGGATACCCATTGCCCGATGATACGGAAGAATACCCATATCAAAATGACAAGGCAAGCAGACAATGAGCATCTCAACAATCTTCTTATTTACCACGGGAAAATGGTGCTTTTTTCTCTCTTTCCTCTTTTCTCATCTTTTTTTTTCTTTTTTCTCAATCTCGATCTATTTTTTATAAGAAGAATCCTTCATAGATTTCTCATTATGGTTACGCTGTAGGTTTCCACCATGATTAGGCATGGATTAGACCAGCGGCCCAGGCATTTCTCTAACACACATACATAACTCCATGGACTTACGAGCTCCCCTTTCATTTCACACCGACGACATCCATAGTCAAAAGAACATGATGTCAACTAGGTACAATGGACAAGTGCAATGTTGAAAGCGTTCCCCATGACAACATGGTTCTGATAATCCCCAACATATAAGTGCAAGAATATACAACATAGATGACACAGTGGTTCAAGTTTATTAGGGGCAAGAAAAGTAAATTGTGCCATCAAGTTCGTGAGAGCTTTAATCACTAGTTTTCTCATAACATGTTTAATTTAGAAGGTAGACAAAAACATGAATATACTTCGAATAGCAAATGCTAATAGGTAGGTATGGTGGACTCTTTGGAAATACTTGGTTTTATTTGGAGTTGGATGCATGAGTGGAACTAACATTTGGTCATGGAGGCTAGCAAAAGACTGGGAGCGACCAACTAAGAGAGAAATAATGGCCATAATCATGCAAAGCGACAAAATATCATTAATTAAAGCATAAACTGATATTTCAAGTCGAAAACTATAGGATCATAAAGTCTATGGTGACTTGGGATAGTCTTAACATGGTGTGAGCAAGCGCCAAGTCAACCCAAATAAAGCATCGAAGGAGAATACCACAATACTATGCTTTAATATGCTAAAACAACGCATGATTCTTTCAAGGCACATTAAGCAATCTCAATTGTTTATAACATGTCATGCTACAGCAAAAATCACTAAGCATAAAGCCAAAACAATATCAAACATGACATGAAAAAGCATAGGACACAGTCAAAAACAAGCTCCTTTTACCACTTAGCATGAACTTTTCCTACTCTTTTCCAAACCAAACCAAACATATTTCAAAACTAATGTATGAATGAGGGGGTCCAACAAATTTATTCAAGCAAACTAAGCAAACAAAGGAAACGAAAACCAAAAAAAACTAAGACGCTCCAAGAACAACACAACTGTGCATGAAACAATAAAAAAGAAGTGTTTGGAAGAAATTAAACCTGAGATTTTTATTGATGAAGAAGGGGATGCCTTGGGCATCCCCAAGATTTGACGCTTGTACTTCTTGGATATTTCTTGGGGTGACATGGGTGGCATCCCCAAGCTTGAGCTTTAGTCCATTATTTATCTCATTACATCATTCTTTCCTTACACCTAAAATTTTTCCTTCATACAAAACTTCACACAATCTTTATTAGCAACATTAGTGTACTCAAGAAAATAAGTATTTGGGTTCAGTTTCAACACAAATAAAACTTCCATTAAAACACAAGATACTATAGCACTTCCCTTAAAAATCTCAATTCACCAAAAAAACCCAAAAAGGAATCAACGAGAAGCAAATGCAAATAATGGCAGGAATCTGTCAAAACAGACCAGCAGGTAAAACCAATTTTTTCGAAGATCTTATGTTGCTCAAATAGAAAAGTGTTGAGCTAACGAAAGTTGGATAACAACCTGGCGCAGAAGCACAAAAAATTATTGCTCAAACCGATGTACAGAGATTTTACACGAATTTTTATAGCGAAGCACAAAAATCTGTTTCGGAACAGCAACTTTCCCAAGCATTACTTCTCTCTCATTAGAGGTTACTCTTGGCACAAAAAGAAATTAAGAGGATAAGGAGCGGTTATTACAGAGGTAATAACTTCCAAGACTCATCTAAAACTTTTGGGTTATCTCCAAATAAGTACTTTTCTTTAATGCCTTTAAGTTAGGCATAAGAAGCAAGAAAAGAATCAAGTGTTCTCAAATGAAGAAGAATTAAGACCAAATTTCTTGCCCTTACCTCTCTTCCTTTTATTCTTAACCTTGCCAAATATATGATTGTTTGGTGGAGAAGAAAAGTGCATCGTGCCCTTTTCCACATCTATTATTGCTCCAAGAAGTTTTCATAGGGATCTTCCAAGTGTAATTTTTCTTTTTCCTACACATTCAATAACAAGATAATCAGTAGAAACCATTTTCCCTAGGATCTTTGAAAACACCCTTTCAGCTATTCCAATGGGTAACATTGTGGAATTATTAGCAAGAAATATTTCTTCTCCTCCTTCAGAAAGTCCCCAAACATTCAAAGATTCATAGATATCTTTAGGCATAAGACAAATCATACATGATATCACAACGAGCATGAAAAGTTTCATTATTTATAACAATCTTTACTGTAGGAAGACATTTTGAGGGTTCAGAAATTATTGGAACATAATCATGATGCTCTCTAATCATATTATAGAATTCTTTTAAACTAGTAGTGCGGGTCTCAGGAGTGTTCAATATAGCAAATATGTTTATAAAGGAAGAATCAGATTTGCTAGGCAAGTTGTAAGTTAAGACCAATTTATTTATGGCTTTAAAAGCTTCACCCTCATTGCATTGGAGGAAATCTCCTCCTACTACAACATCCAAAGCATGTCTATAGGAAAGAGCAATTCCAAAGTAAAAGCTTCTAAGAAAGAAGCTTTGGGTCATTTTAGGTTTAGTTTTTTCATGTAAATCAGAGATCCTAAACCAAGCTTCTTTGAAACTCTCTTCAATTCCTTGTTTGAAAGTGAAAATCATTTCCTCAGGTGACATAGTGATTGGAGCAATTCTAGACATAGTAGCGACATAAGATAGGGACTAATAAAAAAATTGTGTTTTTAATAAAGAAAGCAAACTTATTATAACTAATTTTTTTGTGTTTTTGATAAAGAAACAAGCAAACAAAGCACGAATAATATAAGCAAAACAAAAATAACAAAGTAAAGAGATTGGTTATGAGGGACTCCCCTTGTGAAGATGTCCTTGACTCCCCGGCAACGGCGCCAGGAAAAATAGCTTGATGGCCCAAAATATATCGAGCTCATTGGGGAACCCCAAGAGGAAGGTATGATGAGCACAGTAGCAAGTTTTCCCTCAGTTATGAAACCAAGGTTATCGAGCCATTAGGAGCAAGGAAACACCTCCAAGGCGTTGTTTCCAACTTGGAATCCTGCACAACACAACCATAGAACTTTGCCCCAACTTATAGTGAGGTTGTCAATCTCACCGGTTTTGCTGAAAACAAAGGATTAAACGTATTGTGTGGAAGAGTAATAGCTTGCATAAAGTAAACAGAAAACAGTAAATAGTTGTAGATTGATGGTAAAAGAAAGGACCGGGGTCCATAGTTCACTAGTGGTGATTCTCCTTAAGATAGATGACATGTTGGGTGAACAAATTACATCGGGGCAATTGACAAACATCGAGAAAGCATACATGCATATACTAATAATCTTGACTCCTATGAGATTTGATTGGGCACTACAACATTATACATAGACCGTCATCAAACTGCATCTATGACTAATAATCCACCTTCAGGTTATCATCTGAACCCCCTCCAGTATTAAGTTGCAAGCAACAGATAATTACATTAAGCATTGCGTGTAAAGTAAACATTACGATTGTTCTATGAACAAATGATTGTTGTTTTCTCCCTAGTAGCAACAACACATCTAGTACCTTAGAGATTTCCGTTACTTCCCCAGATTACTAGAGGCATAAACCCACTATCGAGCATAAATACTCCCTCTTGGAGTTGCTAGCATCTACTCGGCCAAGATAGCTACTAACAACGGAGAGCATGCATGATCACAAATAACAAAGACATGATAGAATCAATAATCAATCTGAAATAGAATCTCAATATCCATCGGATCCCCGCAAACACAACATATAGGATTACAAATAGATGATCTTGATCATGAACATAGGTCACAAGATCTAACCATGATAGCACAAAGGAGAAGAACCAACCAACTAGCTACTACATGGACCCGTAGTCCAAGGATGAACTACTCACGCATCACACCGGAGGCTTGCATGGTGATGAAGAAGGCCTCTAGGGTGAATTCTCCCCTCCGGCAGGGTGCCGAGAAGAGCTTCAGATCCCAACAGCGGCTATAGACTCTTTCATGGAATTTTTGATCGGGGTACTTAGGGTTTCTGTATCGGAGGTGATATATAGGCAAAAGGGTAGGCCGAGGGGGTGCCCTAGGCGGTCACACCACCCCCTAGCGTGGGCCAGGCCTGGCTACACGGCCAGGTGGTGTGGCCAGCTTCTGGCCCCTCTTCGTCTCGTCTTCTGGCTCCGTGTCCCCCTTCGTGAAATATGGACTTTGGCTTTTGTCACGTCCAATTCCGAGAATATTCATTTTCTGACTTTCTTGGAACCAAAAACAGCAGAAAACAGGCAGCTGGCACTGTGGCATCTTGTTAATAGGTTAGTCCAAGAAAGTGTATAAAAATACTCCAAAGTGTGGAAAAACATAACAAAGTAGATATAAAACAAGCATGGAACATCAAAAATTATAGATACGTTAGCAACGTATCAGCAAGCAACTAGGGCCCCGCAATGCATTCTCTCGACAACTTTGCAACCGCTAGATAAAATGGCAAGCAACTCGGGTACTGCAATGCATTCTCTAGACCACTTTGGGACCGCTAGATCCAATGGCAAGCAACTCGGGCACCGAATGCATTCTCTCGACAACTCTGGGACCGCAAAGTGACTAAATTAGTAGGAACTAACAACCATCTACTGAATAATAATTCTACACTTTACTACCCCCCCCCCCCCCACCCGCGTGCTTCACTTGAAGTTCATGTCTTAGATTTTCTACGACTTGATCAGATACAACAAGATCAACCTCAGGTGTAAACTTCTCTGTGTAAATAAGCTCTGAATTCTTCCTCAACGGTACGCTTGAGCTCGAATATCAACAGGTTTTTCCGGGCCAATTCATCACCTAACTTGGCAACCATCTCCTCCAAATCCATCCTATGGCTAGACCACTGATTGATTCAGCTTGGTATGCAATGTACCATGGATCATCGGCCTACATAGCACACTGTAACAATCCCAAAACAAACTATATTGGAATCAGTTCGACTGGCCATGTCGGTACTTCAAATTCAATGGTAGTACAAAGGGAAGGAGCTACATGCACTTCCGACATTGTATAATAAGGATAATGTGTCCAGGACATGATCGATTCCCCACCCTCATTGATGTACCCACTACGACTAGACATTGAGGACTAATTTGCACCTAACATTGAGGACTAATTTGCACCTACAATATCGAGGAAATTACGGGAACCGGATCGATTAGGGTAGGCGGAGAAGGAGCGGAGGTCTTAGCAAGCACTACTAGCAATTGCTACGACTATTCGTTGAGCTATGGCGGCGGAACCAAATCCCAGTCGTCATGGGAGGTGAACCTGCCTATGGTCGGTACTGCCCCAACGTACAATGTGTGCGGACGAAATAGGTGTCGGAGCCGTGGTTGAGGTGCAGCGCGGCAGTCTGTCCGATACCGCCTTAGGACAAATCCGGCGACGCGCCGATGCACCGACGATGGCTGCTCTATCCACCGGTTGGATAGGAGCTGCTTGGGGCTGGGAGCTAGGAGTGGATAAGAAAGAGCCGACGTGTCATACACGACCCCACCTGTCAATTATTTCATATTTGCCAATTTTGCATATCTGCCAAACTTTTACTTTGAAATTTGCATATTTGCCACATGACCACCACATGCCAATGACACACAAAATGGCAAATATGCATGTTGCAAAGTAAAACATGGCAAATATGAAAATCCCCCTCCAGCCCCACATGACGGCTCCATCGGTCATTGGCTACGAAGGCCCCACAGAATGGCTCCACATAGCGGCTCCATCGTTCATTGGCTTCGATGGCCCCACAGAATGACCCCATTTGTCATTGGCTGCACCGGCCCACAAGTCAGCGAGAAATGAATGGCTGGTCCGCCATGTATCACGGCCCCACCTGTTAGCATGTAACAGTTCAGGCGATGTAATGTAACGCTCAATGCAAGACCCGCCCAACACGGTCCCACCTGTCAGCATGTAATGGTCAAGCATTTGACCTGATAACATCCACCCGTCCGAGCACATGTGAGGGTTTCAGAATGGTGAGCAGGGAAAAGTGAGGAAAAAGTAAGCTGCTGGGGAAACTGACTACAACTAACAAACCAGGGCACAAAAATATAAATCCCTATTTAATTATATTGATGATGCTTTCTTCTCTCATGTGTGAGTAAGTTCCTTGGGCGTGGGAGATGTAAGGGATTGGTGAGATGTGATGTGCCTTCATATATTTTCCATTATTTTGTGATTGATTTTAATTATTATATTATGTGTGGTTAACTATCTGTGGGATGCCTAATGCTTGTTGTCCAATTAAGGGCCTAGACAACATGATACTTTGTTCTACATGGATAGGATCTTGTTCGCTAGCAGACCTGAGACCCCCGAGTGTCACGAGGATATCACTGGAAAACTAGTAGACTCGAGGATAACAAGGAACCACCGTGCTTATTGCATTACTCCGATCCAAGGAGCTTAATCGCTAAGCGACCTGAAGGGTCTTAATCGTCTAGTGTCGGACCATGGTTTTGGTAACAGACTAGTAGGATTATTAAAGTTGGGATGAAATCTACCAAGAGGAGTTCCGGCTAATTATGTGTTTCTCGTCTACGCATATATTTATAAGATTATAATTGTTACATTTATGACTCGTCCATCTGGCATAGTCACTATCACCATAAAATGTATCTCCCCTTTTCGTCATCTGTAGAAAACAACAAAAAACTGAATCATTCTTTACTTTTATGATTTTATTTCCGAAGTTTACAATTTAGTTTTATTTAAATACATCTAGTTTAATCCAAATCTCATTCTCATTTTTACACTTATAGTCAATTCACTCGAAGACCTGTGACAACTTTGGGTGTGACAGAGACTTCACCATAAACACTTAACTTTAGGCTCCCTGTGGGATCAATATCTATACTTCGAAACTAGCTACAAACGACCTGTGCACTTGCAGACATCAAGTACCTAGAGCAAAATCCACCATATTCTAGAACCATCATGTCATCACCCCCAAAATTTCAAAGCATAGTAGGTTGTATTCTCAATATGTGTAGACAGTTATTATTAATAGACTTAATTTATGCATTTTGGGGGTGGTAACATGATGGTTCTAGAACATGGTGGAGTTTTCTCTAGGTATGTACTCCCACCGTCACAAAATATAAGGCGCCTAAGGATTGGTAAAAAGTCAAACCTTGCTATCTTTGACCAAATATTTAGAAAAAAAATCTACATCTACAATATTGAACGGACATATTAAGAAAATATACTTTATGGTGAATTTATTAATATTAATTTAGTATTATAAATTATTATATTTTTGTGTATAATCATGGTCAAACTTAAAAAATGTTGACTTTTGAATAATACTTAGGTGCCTTATATTTTGGGACGGAGGGAGTACTATTCAACACGAATCCAGTTGCTTTGGAGCATTGGATCTAAGAGCCCAATGGTCATGATTGGTGTTATGGATCCAATTCAAAACTGCTCCACTATAGTAGTAGAGATATCTTACCACTATATAGTGTATGAATAACTTAGAATATTGACCGTTGGATCAAGACTCGTGAATCCAAACATTCCCAGCCGTTGGATCTTCTTTTCCATTCTAGCATCTAGAAGATTCTATTGATAGTCTTCAACATAATGAATGCTATGCACAAACCTCAAAACACACGTCTCCATCATACTAGAATCTTCTCCCTCGTAGCTAATAATAGTTGACTTCTACATGATCTTATCTTATCTTATCTTATCTTACCACAATATAGTTTACAAATAACTTTGAATGTTGACCATTGGATCAAGATTCACGAATCCAAGCATTTCTAGCCATTGGATCTTCTTATCCATTCTAGCATCTAGAATATTCTATTGATAGTCTTTGGCATAATGAATGTTATGAACAAACCTCAAAACACACATTTCCAACATATTAAAATCTTCTTTCTTATTTCTCTAGAGCATGTTATCAAAAATTCCATGTGTTAGGTAGATAATAATCCTTGACTTCTACATGATGATACAAAGTACAAGGACCAAATATACACCCATACTTTATAGATATTGATAAAATTTATAATTTGTTGTGATTTACCAATTATAATTTTATATAGTGATGATAGGTCATATGTCAACTATCCGAGGACGACGATAAGGAGGAGGCCGAGGACGACGACGAGGAGGTCTCCCCCCCCGGAAGATGCGTGCCCGGGTGAAAAAGTAAATGGCATCCAAAGAAAAGGAAGGTAGTGTACTATAATGTTGTCAATGAGAGTTCCGAACTTTTAGGAAAATGATTTTCAATTTTCAAGTGATAGGATTTTTTTTTTAGTAATTAAGTACGCCGGATAATTTGGCTTAGAGTGCACTCACTGTATTCTAGCAAAATATAAATAATTTCCACCACATGTTAGTACTATATGAAAATACTTATTTCAATGTGTGTAATGATACATTGATTTTTTTGGTGGGTGTAATGATATATACTTGAAATTTAAATGATGTACTCTTATATTTGTGTTTGTTTGGACGAAAACTACAAACATGGATTTGGGCAACTTTCGAAAAACTTGCTACACAATATGGTCACAACCATGTATGAACATTGTTCACATTTTAAGCCAAGTTACCAATGTCAAGGTCATATCTGCATTACTTGTCCCGTTTATTGGGATAAATTAAACAAAAGTAAAGAAAACAATAAAAAAAAGTTAAGCACTTATGTATGGTGTCCTCTTCCATAAATGATAAACATGAATTTTGACAAGGTATAAAAACACTTCTTCACAATATGACCAGCGATGTGTTAACATATTTGGGTTTCAAGTTAAATAATGACAAAGGTCTTGTCCATTTCTGGTAGACGGGGTGCATCTTGCCATGGCATACTAATTTTGTTAATTGGACTTTTCAACTTTTATGTATAGAATTTTGTTAAATAATTTTAGAAGTGCCACATATAATTGTTTTTTAAAGAAAAGGCAAAGAGTATGGCTCTGAATGCCACAACACACTAAATTTCACACAAAATAGAGTACATTTCATGGTTAACAAGTTTCATGAATTTTCAAGCCTTCTAGCTAATTTTGCATAATTAAATAACATTTTGTCAATAAAACAAAAGTAGGTAAAATTTGAACTACAAGTGCGTGATAGATTGCTTGTAAATTTTTCATAAATTCATATATACTAATTATTGTACCCACCCAGTCATATTGAAAACCGACTATTGTTTTGAAAGATACAACCTCTTTGTATGAATTTTCATGCTGACACATCTGACTATGTTTCAAAAAAGTGAAAGAAAATAAGGAAACATGCACACAACCTTTTAGTAGTATTAAAAATTCATACTTGTAAAATAGTAAAGATGATTCTATTAAAGTTTCAATACAAGGGACCTGGGCACCTTCACCGGCCCTCCACAATTAACCTTCCTTCCTCTTATCCCCCTTGCTCCTTTAAGACTTTACAGCTATGGCTCCAAAGACTAGAGCTCCCCATGGGAAGAAGAAGAACACCCAAGTGGCGGCGACAAAGGTCCTAGAGAAAAACAAGACATGTCGTTGATACGTTGATAACGTATCCACAATTTTTGATGTTCCATGCTTGGTTTTATCTACTTTCTTATGTTTTGTCCACACTTTGGAGTACTTTTCATATGATTTCTTGGACTAACCTATTAACAAGAGCCACAGTGCCAGTTGCCTGTTTCTCCTGTTTTTGGTTCCAGGAAAGTCAAAAAATCAATATTCTCGGAATTGGACGGGACAAAAGCCAAAGTTGATATTTTACCGGAAGACTCACGGAGCCAGAAGACGAGACGGAGAGGGGCCACAGGGCGGCCACACCATGTGGTGGTGCGGGCTAGCCCTGGCCGCGCCACCAGGTGGTGTGGGCCCCCTGGCCGCCCACCGACCTTGCCTCTTCGCCTATAAGATGCCTCCCGATGCAAAAACCCTAAATCATCAAGCCTCCAGCAACGAAAAGTTCCGCAGCGCCGCCGCCACCAAAGGGGAGATTCGGGGGACAGAAAGTCTCTGTTTCGACACCCTACCGGGACGAGGAAGTGCCCCCGGAGCCATCTCCATCGATCTCCACCACCATCTCCATCACCGTTGCTGATTCCCATGATGAGGAGGGAGTAGTTCTCTCTCGAGGCTAAGGGTTCTACCGGTTGCTATGTGTTCATCTCTCTCTCTCTATGCATGATCTTATTGAGATCGTGAGCTTGTAATCTATAGATCTACCTTGTTACTCAAGTGCTTTAATAGATCTCTGCTCTTCCCATGTGTGTGAAAGTGACAGCGTGCACACCATGGTGGCACTTAGGCTAGAGATTTCAAATACTTGTTATGAGTTATATTTGGAGTTGGATGTCTTTATGAAATTGTGGTGTTTGTTTGAACCATATAGTGCTCAAGGTGACAGTGTGGGGTTATCTAGATGGGAAAGGCTTACTTTGAAGTGTGCTGTTATAGCCCTACCATGGATTAGAGTGTCCAACCGGAGAGTAGTTCAGCGTAGTATCATAAAGAGAAGATATTTATATGAGAGTGTCCACTAGTGAAAGTATGATCCCTAGGCCTTGTTTCTAAGCATTGAAACATCGTTTGCTATTAGATCTGTTACATGTTTGCTTGCTTCCTTCTTTATTTCAGTTTGCCTTTAGTCTTTTCCACGCCATCAAGCTATTTTCTATCACCGTTACCACTTATAATTATCTATACCACTTGTATTTCACTATTTTATATCACCGTTACCACTTATAATTATCTATACCACTTGTATTTCACTATCTCTTCGCCGAACTAGTGCACATATACACCTGACAAGTGTATTGGGTGTGTTGGGGACACAAGAGACTTGTTGTATCTTGATTGCAGGGTTGCTTGAGAGCGGATACATTTGACCATTTCCTCCCTAAGTTCGATAAACCTTGGGTAATCCACTTAAGGTAAAACTTGCTGCTGTTCTATCAACCTCTGCACTTGGAGGCCCAACAACTGTCTACCAGAATAGAAGTGCGTAGACATCAGTCGCTGGCTTCCGAATCCTGCCCTAGCCACTCCAAGTCGCAGTCTCGCACCAGGCAGCCGCAGGAAGAAGCAGGTGTCGAGGTCTGTCAAGGCCGGGCTGCATTTCCCCGTCAGCCGGATTCGGTGCTACCTCAAGGAGGGTCGGTACTCCCAGCGCATAGGCTTCGGGGCTCCCGTCTACCTCGTGGCCGTTCTCGAGTACCTCACCACTAAGGTGCTGGAGCTCACAGGGCAAACCGCGAAGGACAGCAAGAAGATCCGCATCATCCCGAGGCACATGATGCTCCACGTCATGCGCGACAAGGACCTTAGCAAGCTGCTGGTTGGTGTTACCATTGCGCATAGCGGCGTGTTGCCCAGCATCCACGACTACCTACTTGGCGATGGTACCGCGGAGGATGCAGCCAAGTTGCCCACGGAGGATGCTACCAAGTCACCTGAGAAGACCGCGGAGTCCCCCTAGAAGTCGTTAAGTTGTACTACTACTACTCCGTATGAGTTTGGGTTTGCTCTGTTTGCAGTTTGGTTAATCATCAGTGTCAATGTAATATTCAGATTTGTAATGCTAAGAAAAAGCTTGTGAGGGTTCTAAAAAAAGGCTATTTTCCTAATCTTATCCTATACTCCATTTATTTAATATTACTCAGCATATTAGGTTTAGTCAAAGTCAAACGTTACAAAGTTTGACCAACTATATACAGTATTAAATAGTATACTCATTGAAAAAATCAATATACAGTAAACAATATCGTCGGTGTGAGTTTCTAACTATCAGGAAATGAACATTTAATTCTCAATTTTCAGAGAGATGACAAACGAGGTTGTTCTTTTTCATAAAAAAAGTCCGAAGAACATGGATCTAAATACCACAATCTAGGTTTTTAGACATATATGGTGGATCAACATGTTGTACTGAAAATACCCATGTTTTATGTGCTTTCAAACTTCCTATCTAACTCTGCCAACTTGAATGACTTTATCCAGATTTATCGAAATTATATTAGGTCGATGTTGAACTACAAGTAAATTGTAGGTTGCTTTGAAAGTTTTATGAAAAGCTTTTGGAGGTACCCTTCGATGGAGGGTTGAATTAATATATCAAAAACCACTATGAGTTTTGATGATAGGTTCAACTTCTTTCTAAGATTTTGCATCTTGACAATTGAACAAAATTAAGTCAGAATTGAGCTACAAGTAGGTGCGATAGATTGCTCTTGAATTAAATGTATTTTCATAGGTTGATGGGTGCCTCTTCTTGTAGTAAACAATGTTGTCGGGTGTGAGTTTCCAACTATCAGGAAAGACCATTCTCAATTTTCGGAGTGATGTCGAGATTATTGTCTCTCGTAAAGGAAGTTCGAAGAATATCGATCCAAATGCCTGAAGCCAAGTTTTAACACATATATATATAGTGGACCAACATATTGTACTTATGATTTAATGTGTTTTTTGAATTCTCAAACTTGCTACCTAACTTCGCCCACTTGAATGACCTTATGTCGATTTATCAAAATTATGTCAAATGTGAACTACTACAAGTAAATTGTAGGTTACTGTGAAAGTTTTATGAAAAAGCTTTTGAAGGTACCCATCGGGGGGTTACAATTAATATATGAGAAACCATCCAACGAGAATTTTGATGACAAATTCAACTTCTTGCTAAGATTTTGCATCTTGTCAGTTTAACAAAATTAGGCCAAACTTTCGCTACAAGTAAGCACAATAGATTCCTCTTGCTTTAAAAGTCTTTTCGGAGGTAGATATAGGTGCATCTTCTTGTAGTAAACAATGCCGCCAGTGTGAGTTTCCAACTATCTTAGGAAAGAACATTCTTAATTTTTTGAGTGATGACTAGATTGTTCTTTCCCCTAAAGAAAGTCCAAAGACTATGGATCTGAATGCCACAAGCCAAGTTTTCAAACATATATAGTGGACCAACATGATGCACTTACGATTTCCCATGTTTTATTATTTCTCAAATTTCCTAGCTAACTTCACCCACTTGAATGATTTAATGTCGATTTATCAAAATTAGATAAAATTTGGACTACTACAGGTAAATTGTAGGTTGCTTTGAAAGTTTTACAATAAAGCTCTTGGAGGTACCCATCGGGGGGGTCAATTAATATATATCATAAACCACCGAGAGTTTTAACGACAGGTTCATCTTCTTGCTAAGAATTTGCATCCTAACTATTTAATGAAATTAGGTCAAACTTTGCTAACCGTTTCATGAAATTAGGTCAAAATTTGCTAACTGATTAACTTTGAACATTGACCGTTGGATCAAGACTGGCCAATCCAAACATTGCTAACCGTTCAATCTTCTTTTCCATTCTTAGCATCTAGAAATACTCTACTAATAGTCTTTAGCATGATGAACACTAGTATGCGAAACCTCAAAACACACAGTACTTCATTATTACTCGGTTTTAGGGTCCTTATGCTAAATGCATGGACTTGGATGCAATTTTCATTTTTTATGAGGTCCTTAATGTAACTTGTACTTCCACCGACCGTGTTAACACTCAAGAACCTCGCTCTTACGAGACCTACCATTTAATTGACCATTCGCAGTACTTCTTATCTTATGTTTATCTTGTCTCTTATATCTTACAATACCATACCACTACATATAGTGTAGAGATTAACTTTGAACATTAACAGTTGGATCAAGACTGGGAAATCCAAACATTGCTAACCGTTGGATCTTCTTTTCCATTCTTAGCATCTAGAAAGATTCTACTGATAGTCTTTAGCATGATGAATGGTAGTATGCGCAAACCTAAAAACGTAGTACGTCATTGCTCAGTTTTAGGGTCCTTGTGCTAAATGCATGGACTTGGATGCAAATTTCATTCTTTATGAGGTCCTTGATGTAACTTGTACTTCCACCGACTGTGGTAACTCTCAAGTACCTCGCTCCTACAAGACCTACCAAGGTTGAAATAAAATGCAATCGCCCCAATTATCACACAACTGGACCACGATTTCTTATACGTAATACCCAATTTTTAGTACCAGGATTTTTCCAGCTTCCTAGCTAACTTCGCGCACTTTGGTGACTTCTTGTCAATTTAACAAAATTAAGTCAAACTTTACCTACAAACAAGTGCGAAAGATTGCTCTTGAATTAAATGTCTTTTCGGAGGTAGATGTGTGCATCTTCTTGTAGTAAACAATGTCGTTGGTGTGAGTTTTCAACTATCAGGAAAGAAAATTCTCAGTTTTCTGAGTCATGACAAGATGATTCTTTTCCGTAAAGAAAGTCCGAAAAATATGGATCTCAATGCCATATGCCAAGCTTGTAGAAATATTAGCTAGGTGGACCAATGTGTTTTACTTACGATTCCCATGTATTATGAGTTTTCAAGGTTCCTAGCTGACCCCATCCACTTGTTGAATGACTTTATGTTGATGTATCGAAATAAAAGGTCAAATTTGAACTACAAGCAATAAATTGTAGGTTGGTTTGAAAGTTTTATGCAAAAAACTTTTGGGGGTACCCATCGAGCGGCCAATTAATATATCAGTTGACGATTGGATCGACTTCTATCTACTAAGATTTTGCATCTTGAAAATTTTGAACCCCTTTTGAAAACGATCACATGAAATAAGGAGATAGGGGAAATGATTTTTCTATTCTCTATGGTCAACACACAAGCTTGAGGTGCACCTTAGGCATAAATATAACTTTATAGTTTCCACTATGTATAAGGTGAACCTTAGTGGATGCACATAGTAGGCCTTATTAAGGTGTGCTTTTTCTCTACTACTATCATGGAGAAGTTTTGAATTGGATCCATAGCACCAATCCTGACCGTTGGGTTGTTATATCCAATGGTTCAGAGCAGCTGGATTCGTGTTGAATAGTACCTAGAGCAAACTCCACTATTTTTTAGAACCATCATGTCACCACCCCCAAACTCCACTACTTTATGGTGAATCTATTGATATTAATTTAGTATTATAATTTTTTATATTTTTGTGTATAATCATGGTCAAACTTAAAAAATGCTGACTTTTGACTAATTCTTAGCCGCCTTATATTTTGGGACGAAGGGAGTACTATTCTACACGAATCCAGTTGCTCTGAACCATTGTGACAAGGGGTAACCTCGGCAATGTCCATGGTGAAAGACTTAGGGTTTCGTGGAAAAGGGAACGCTAGGGATTTCGTCGGATGCCAGGAAAACAATAGAGTCAAAGTCATCTTAATAGTTGGAAATTGCATTATTACAAGTTGCCTGGGAGATTTTTCTGTTCCTATTGTCTAGATCTATAGTTGTAACATCTATTGTATTGTCCTCTCCCCTCGGTTCCCCCTCCTAGCCTTTATATATGAGGAGGCTAGGTCTCGGATACCAATACGAGTTGGATTATAAGTTTGAGTTTGTATCTAGTATAGTCTTGGACTTCCCTTGCCTTGGATCACCAGGAGTCTGTGTCCTTGTAGGCTTCATATCTGCCGAACCGTCATGGGCTTTGTGGATCTTTAAGTGAGCCTTCCGTTGGGCCGTACCATATATGCCAATAGTGTGCACCCAAAGGGTTATGCCCATGTCAGTAGCCCCCGAGGCTATGTTCGGATGCTTGCGCCCGAGCATAGGATCAAAGTTTTTTCTAATATTCCCGGACGGTGAACTCGAAGATTTCTTCGGATGTGTGCAATTTTTCGACTGCCTTGATTGGCTGCTGCAATGGCTGAAGTTGTCTTGTTTTTGAAGTGATATTGGAATTTTTATATGGTACTCCCGATGAGAGTAACTGTTGAGGCTACAATCGGGTAGGCTCAAAGTTATTCTTCGTCATTGTATCTCCTGTCGACTCCTGTTGGAGGATTTCTATTTTTCTATCGGGTGCGTGACTAGTACTCCTGATGGGAGTATCCAGGGGGGCTATGTTCGAATGTGTTGCGTTCGAGCATAGGCCCAGAGATCTTCTTCATCCGAGAATTTCTCCGTGTAGATAAAATAGGGATCCTGGAAAATGACATGTAGATTTTTGTAACGTTTTTGTATTATCAGTCGAAAGTATAGCTTGTTGTAATTTGATATATTTTTTCCTATGACTATTGCGGTTGTGTCCCTCGCGAGACCTTTTCGTTAGCCTGATGCCCATTGGGCTGGATCAGCTACTCTGGTCAAAGCTTGTTTTGATGTATTTCATGGCGGAGCTGAAGAATTTTTAAGTTTGCGCTGAGTACCGAAGCTCCCGAGTATCGGAGTATGATCATGTAATGATTTTTTCGACTAATCCCCCTGGTATCGGGTGGAATATAGTAATGAAAGTTAGATTCTGTTAAGTGAACTTAGCTTTATTGCTATCAGGCGCGCGAAGATGATATTCATCCGATGAATTTCTCAACTAGGGTCTTGATTTTTATCGGGTGCGCGACCAGTTACCGCAAGTGACGTTTAGTCAATTCGATGGGAGGACCCGACAAAATAGCTCGATGTAGTCGCCATCCTTGCAGAAAACATAAAGAATTATAAAGTACTTGCATCTTGTAAAGAATACCGCCTTTCAATTTTTCATAATATTTTCTTGTGCTATCGCACCCAACACTTTTGCACTATAACGCGAGACCTTTTAGTTATCCTGACGCTCTTAGCTCAGTACCTTGTTGACTTGTCATTTGGGCTACAACTAGGTCGGAGTTTAAGGATTCGACGCTTAGGCAGAGTCAGCTATTCGGGAAGTCACGTATGAGGTGCTCGAGTGCATGAAGTCAATGGTACTTAGGTTACTCGAAGAGAGCGCAACCCCCAAGTGCCGAGTGCGATTAAAGTAAGAAAGAAATCAACTTGAATTGAAAAACTTAGCTTTGTTAGTAGTCAACAAGGTTGATGTGACCGGAGGTGCCACAGCTGATGACGACAATGGGTCGTCGCATTCAAAGATTTATAGCAGGGTGTCGCAACCGCAGATTTTGATAGTTCACCGTAGCCGAAGGATTTTGGAGGGCGTGGCTCCGCTGCCGATGTGGTGGACTAGTAATTGACGCGTCGGTCGGGAGTTGACGCGGCGACAAGTCGTGTAGCCGATCCAATGTTCTCGTTCTTAGCTAAATTAATATTCTGCTGGAACCCTCTTTTTTTTCTCCTTTTTTCCAATAGTAAGAAATAGGAACAAGTCGTGCTTTGATTTCTCTTCCTATTGGGATTGATCTGCTCGTGCTGACGTGAATTGACCTGGCCATATTTCCTTTCACTACCGGATTGATTTTTTCTTTTCTCTTGTCTTTGCGCCTGAGTCCGCACCATCGGGACTTGATCTGGAGATGTACCGAGTGCTGATTTCCTTTGATTGTTTTTGCATGTTGGAATTGATCCGTACAAGGCTTTGCTTTTGATTACTTTTTGCATGTTGTCGCGCGCGAAGCTAGGAAAACAGACAAGCGCCGACCTGATGCACGTACGGAACTATTGAACAGCTCATTCGTGGCCTTCTCTTTTTTTTCTTTTTACTTGCTCGAGGCCTGCATGATGCACGTACGGAGCGCTCATACGGGTCAAGTTTCCTTGTGGTGCTTCGATTTCCGCCGTGACCTAGGATTCGGATTCGACACACGATACTGGAATCGCCGTAAGCGTAATTTGCTCTGCCGACCACTAATAGAAAAAAGGCTTTGGTCCAGCCCCGAAAGCTATTTATCCCGGTTCGAATAACAAATCGGGACCAATGACAGGCATCGGTCCCAGTTTATGCGGCCAAGACATCGGTCCCGGTTCATGGCATGAACCGGAACCAATGGTCAATGAAGCATTTGTCTCGGTTCATGCGACGAACCGGGACCAAAGGGTCCCTCTTCCCGGTTCGGGACATAAACCGAAATTATTTTTGTAAGAAAACATTATAAAAACTTCAGATGACCGCCATTTGTGCATACGATGTCGGAAATAATCGTATAATATATCAAAATTATTAGCAAAAAATTACGATACCAATGCCAACTGCCTTCAGCCGTTTGCAATTTTTTTAGATTTTTGAAATTTCAAAAAAGTCAAAATTCTGATTTTTTAATTTTATTGAAAAAATTCAAAAAAAATAAAAAAATGACATATTTGGATTCCTCATATTTTTCTGATAATAATGGACATATTATTTGTGGAATTTCGATTTATGGATTTAAAGATATGAATTTTGCCATATTAAATATATTAATGTAAAAATAATAATAAAACATATTTTATTTTTATATTTATTCAATATTAGTATTACTTAGTTATTTTTTTACATTAAAATCATGTTTGTAACTCAAATTATAAGAATATGTGACTCACAAGATGCATGAGTTAATATCATTAATAGCATACTATAGACATAAGGTTACAAGTGCTATATAGGAAGGGGGATGGGAAGGAGCCAAGATGTTAAGCGTGCTAGGGATGAAGTAGTGTTAGGATGTGTGACAGACCGGGAAGTTTAACCAAAGATTGGAATTTGACCAAAAACTAAGTGTGATTGAGAGGCTTCGGGTGAGAGATTAACCAGTCAAAATATTCATAGATTAAAAAAATTTGGAAAAAATTCGGAAAAATAAAAAAAAATTTAAATAAAAAAGACCTTCGGTCCCGGTTCATGCCACGAACCGGGACCAAAGGTCCTACAGTAAGCGCACGTGATGGCGAGCCACGTGGAGACCCGTTGGTCCCGGTTCGTGCCAGAACCGAGACCAACATTGGTCCCGTGTGATTGGTCCCGGTTCAAAATTCGGGACCAATGACCCTTATGAACCGGGACCAAAGGGGGTCTTTTATACTAGTGGACGGTTCTGATGTAATCAAGGCCGAAGGGCGTTGCTCTTGGGGGTCTTCGACTTGGAAGTGGAAGCTTTCGATAATCAGATCGGATCCGCCGTTGAAATTGGCGGGTACTAATACAGGGGTGGGCGGGTGTGGATCTGCTTTTGTCGGTTTGATGCTTGGTGGAGAGCGGTCCGCCGAATACATGTTCCCAGTGCTCAGGTTTCCCACAGACGGGGCCAATTGATGAGAGATAACCTCGGCAATATCCATGATGAAGGACTTAGGGTTTTACGGAAAAGGTAACGCTGGGGATTTCGTCGAATGTCAAGAAAACAATGGAGTCAAAGTCGCCTGAATATTTGGAAATCGCACTATTACAAGATGCCTTGGAGATTTTTCGGTGCCTATTGGCTAGATCTATAGTTGTAACATCTATTGTATTGTCCTCTCCCCTCGTTGGCCCCTCCTAGCCTTTATATATGAGGAGGCTAGGTCTCGGTTACCAATACGAGTTGGGTTACAAGTTTGAGTTTGTATCTAGTGTAGTCTTGGACGTCCCTTGCCTTGTATCACCAGGAGTCTGTGTCCTTGTAGGCTTCATATCTGCCGAACCATCATGGGATCTGTGGATCTTCAAGTGATCCTTCCGTTGGGCCATACCATATATGCTAATAGTTGCACCCAAAGTGTTATGCCCATGTCACATTGGATCTAATAGCCCAACGGTCATGATTGGTGCCACGGATCCAATTCAAAACTGCTCCACTATAGTAGTAGACAGAATATAGCCTATTGTGCTATGAAATTTTTGGGGTGGTGACATGATGGTTATAGAACATGCATGGTGGAGTTTTCTCTAGGTACTATTCAACACGAATCCAGCTTCTCTGAACCATTGGATCTAACAACCCAACGGTCAGGATTGGTGCTATGGATCCAATTCAAAACTGCTCCACTATAGTAGTGTATGAATACCTTTGAATATTACCACTATATAGTGTATGAATACCTTTGAATATTGAACATTGGATCAAGACTCGTGAATCCCAACATTTCCAGCCATTGGATCTACTTTTCCATTCTAGCATCTAGAAGATTCCATTGATAGTCTTCAGCATAATGAATGTTATGCACAAACCTCAAAACACACTTCTCCATCATACTAGAATATTCCCCCTCAAAGCTAATACTCGTTGACTTCTACAGATCTTATCTTATCTTATCGTACCACTATATAGTGTACGAATAACTTAGAATATTGACCGTTGGATCAAGACTCGCGAATCCCAACATTTTTAGCCGTTGGATATTATTTTCCATTCTAGCATCTAGAAGATTCTATTGATAGTCTTCGGCATAATAAATGCTATGCACAAACCAAAAACACACTTCTCCATCATACTAGAATCTTCTCCCTTATTTCTCTAGACCATGTTATCAAAAAATTCATGTGTTAGGTAGGTAATAATCTTTGACTTCTACATGATGATACCAAGTACAAGGACAAAATATACACCCATACTTTATATACCTTGATCAAATTTATAATTTTTTGTGCTTTACCAATTATAATTTTATATAGTGATGATATGTCATATGTCTACTATCTGAGTCACACTTGCAAGGCACGTGCAACTTACTAGTTTACACAATGCGGAAGTAGTATATTTCTTTGCTTAGACATATAGTCATCTCTGTCCATGCGTTGTACATGCTGAGAGAATAAAATGTTGGCAAGGGAAGAGGGCAGCAGCAAAGAGAAGTTGAATGCGGTTCCATGTCAGAGCAAAGTTATAATGGGTTTCTGACACGAGGTACTCCTGCGGCCTTACAGTGTACACTCTACTAGTAAATTTCAGGACCTATGCACGCAAGATAAATCGTGTGTTTTCTCTCTTCTTCGTTATGCTCCATCTTTCCTCCCCTTTCCCCTCGCGCACCGGTCCGGTTGATCTCTCTCCCCTTGTCCACAGCGTGGCGCTACGCACATGTGCCTTGGTATGGCGGCTCTGTGTCTCTGGCGTGTTTGGCAGTCGCGCTTTGGTGTGGAGTCAGGACGAGGAGTAGTAGTACATAGGAAGGAAACCACTTTGGTCCTTGGTGGCACAAAAATTCAAACATTTCTGGTTTTCAAAATTTTCACTTGCTTCCCAAACATCGGGAGGGAAGGTTATGCAAAAGATCAGCCAAACAACGGGAGGGAAGGCAATTTTGAACCCGTTTTGAACATTGACCATTGGATCAAGACTGGCAAATCCAAACTTTGAACATTGACCGTTGGATCAAGACTAGCAAATCCAAACTTTGCAAACCGTTGGATCCTCTTTTCCATTCTTAGCATCTAGAAATCTTCTACTGATAGTCTTTAGCATAATCAACGCTAGTATGCGCAAACCTCAAAACACACACTTCATTGCTCATTTTTAGGGTCCTTGTGCTAAATGCATGCATGGACTTGAATGCAATTTTCATTTTTATGAGGTCCTTGATGTAACTTGTACTTCCTCCGACCGTCTTAACTCTCAAGCACCTCGCTCCTGTGTGACCTACCATTAGATCGGCCATTCGCGGAACTTCTTAACTTATCTTTATCTTGTCTTATCTCTTACAATACCATACCACCATTGTATAGTGTATGAATTAACTTTGAACATTGACCGCTGGATCAAGACTGGTAAATCCAAACATTGCTAACCGTTAGATCTTCTATTTTCCCTTAGCATTGAGAAAGATTCAATTGATAGATTTTAGCACGATGAACACTAGTATGCGCAAACCTCAAAACACACACACTTTATTATTCAGTTTTAGGGTCATTGTGTTAAATGGATGGACTTGGATGCAATTTTAATTTTTATGAGGTCCTTGATGTAAGTTGTACTTCCATCGATCGTGTTAACTCTCAAGAACCTCTCTCCTACGAGACCTACCATAGTTAAAGAAAATGCGACCGCCCCAATTATCATACAAACTAGACCAATGGTTTCTTATACGTAACACCCAAGTTTTTAGTACTAGGATTTTTCAATCTTCCTAGCAAACTTTGCACACTTCGGTGACTTCTTGTCGATTCAATGAAATTAAGTCAAACTTGAGCTACAAGTAAGCGCGATAGATTGCACTTGAATTAAATATATTTTCGTAGGTAGATGGGTGTATCTTCTTGTAGTAAACAATGTTCTTGGTGTGAGTTTCTAACTATGAGGGAAATCCTCAGTTTTCCGAGTGATGACAGGATGGTTCTTTTCTGTAAAGAAAGTCTGAAGAATATGGATCTCAATGCCATAAGCCAAGTTTTTAGACATATTAAATAGACCAACGTGTTTTACTTATGATTCCCATGTTTTATGGGTTTTCAAACTCCCTATAGCTAATTAACTTTGCCCCACTTGAATGACTTCTTTTTTTGCCCCACTTTAATGACTTCATGCCTTTATTTATCAAAAATTGATCAAACTTGAACTACTACAACTAAATTGTAGGTTGCTTCTAAATAATTACAAAAAACTTTTGGAGGTGTACCCATTGGGGGCTTAGTTAATATATCAGAAACCAACTAAGAGTTTTGACAATAGGTTTTTAACTCTTTTCTAGTTAAGGTTTTGCATCTTGACAATTTAACAAAAAATTAGCTCAAACTTGAGTTACAAGTAAGTGCGATAGAATTTTCTTTAATTAAATGTCTCTTTGGAGATAGATGGATGCATATTCTTGTAGTAATCAGTATCGTCGGTGTGAGTTTCCAACTATCAGGAAAGAACATTCTCAATTTTCCGAGTGATGATGAGATTATTGTTTGTTTTCGTAAACAAAGTCCCGAGGATATGGATCTGAATACCACAATCCAATCTTTAAGACATATATAGTGGACCGTCATGTTGTACTTATGATTCCCGTGTTTTATGAGTTTTCAAACTCATTCCTATAGCTACCTTTGCCCGAAAGTGATTTGATGTCGATTTATTGAAATTATGTCAATTTTGAACTACAAGTAAATTGTAGGTTGCATTGAAAGTTTTACGTTTTTTGGAGGTAACCATTGGGGGCTGATTTAATATATCACAAACCATCACCGATAGTTTTTACAAAAAGTTCAACTTCTTGCTAAGATTTTGCATCTTGACAATGTAATGAAAATAGATCAAACTTGAGCTACAAGTAAATGTGATACATTGCTCTTGAATTAATTGTCGTTTCGGAGGTAGAAGGGTGCATCTTCTTGTAGTAAACAATGTCGTCGATGTGAGTTTCCAAATATCAGTAAATATCATTCTTAATTTTCTAAGTGATGACGAGATTGTTCCTTTCTGTAAAGACAGTCTGAAGAGTAATGGATCTGAATGCCACACGCCATGTTTTTAGACATCTTATCTTACCACTATATAGTTACACATAACTTTGAATATTGACCGTTCGATCGACACTCGCGAATCCGAATATTTCCAGCCATTGGATCTTCTTTTCCATTCTAGCATCTGGACGATTCTATTGATAGTCTTGAACACAATGAATGCACTATGCATAAACCTCTCAAAACACACTTCTCCATCATAACTAGAATCTTCTCCCTCATTTCTCTAGACCATGTTACCAAAAATTTCAAGTGTTAGGTAGCTAATAATCATTGACTTCTACACATGATGATACAAAGTAGAAGAACAAAATATACACCCATACTTTATAGATGTTGATCAAATTTATATTTTTCCACTTTACCTGTTATAATTTTATATAGTGATGATATGTTAGACGTCTATTATCTGAACCTCACGTGCAGGACACGTGGAACTTACTAGTATCTTACAACTATATAGTGTACGAATAACTTTGAATGTTGACTGTTGGATCAAGACTCGCGAATCCTAGCATTTCTAGCCGTTGGATCTTCTTTTCCATTCTAGCATCTAGAAGATTCTACTGATAGTCTTTGGCATAATGAATTCTATGCACAAACTTCAAAACACACTTCTCCATCATACTAAAAGCTTCTCCCTTGTTTGTCTAGACCATGTTATAAAAAAATTCATGTGTTAGGTAGCTAATAATCTTTGACTTCTACATAATTATACAAAGTACAAGGACCAAATATACACCCATACTTTATAGATGTTGATCAAATTTATAATGTTTTGTGCTTTACCAATTATAATTGTATATAGTGATGATATGTCATACGTCTACTATCTGAATATGTGCAACTTACTAGTAGCTAATAATCGTTGACTTCTACATGAACTATCACTATATAGTGTACAAACAACTCTGAATATTGACCGTTGGATCAAGACTCGCGAATCCTAACATTTCCAGCTGTTGGATCTTCTTCTCTATTCTAGCATCTTGAAGATTCTATTGATAGTGTTCATTACAAACCACTATATAGTGTACAGAAATCTTTGAATGTTGACCGTTGGATCAAGACTCGTGAATCCCAGCATTTCTAGCCATTGGATCTTCTTTTCCATTCTAGCATCTAGAAGATTCTATTGATAGTCTTCAGCATAATGAATGCTATGCACAAACCTCAAAACACACTTTTCCATCATACTAGAATCTTCTCCCTCATTTCTCTAGACCATGTTACAAAAAATTTCAAGTGTTAGGTAGGTAATAATCTTTAACTTCTACACATGATGATACAAAGTAGAAGAACCAAATATACACCCATACTTTATAGATGTTGATCAAATTTATATTTTTCCACTTTACCTATTATAAATTTATATAGTGATGATATGTCAGACGTCTATTATCTGAGCCTCACGTGTAGGGTACGTGCAACTTACTAGTATCTTACCACTATATAGTGTACGAATAAGTTTGAATGTTAACCGTTGGATCAAGACTCACAAATCCCAACATTTCTAGCCGGTGGATCTTCTTTTCTATTCTAGCATCTAGAAGATTCTATTGATAGTTTTCGACATAATGAATTCTATGCACAAACCTCAAAACACACTTCCCCATCATACTAGAAGCTTCTCCCATGTTTCGCTAGACCATGTTATCAAAAATTTCATGTGTTAGGTAGCTAATAATCTTTGACTTCTACATGATGATAAAAAGTACAAGGACCAAATATGCACCCATACTTTATAGATGTTGATCAAATTTGTAATTTTTTGTGCTTTACCAATTATAATTATATATAGTGTTGATATGTCATACGTCTACTATCTGAGTCTCACGTGCAACTTACTAGTAGCTAATAATTGTTGACTTCTACATGATCTTACCACTATATAGTGTACAAACAACTTTGAATATTGACCGTCAAATCAAGACTCACGAATCCCAGCATTTCCAGTCGTTGGATATTCTTTTCCATTATAGCATCTTGAAGATTCTATTGATAGGCTTCATTACAAACCACTATATAGTGTACGAATAACTTTGAATGTTGACCGTTGGATCAAGACTCGCGAATCCTGGCTTTTCTAGCCATTGGATCTTCTTTTCTATTCTAGCATCTAGAAGATTTTATTGATAGTCTTCGGCATAATGAATGCTATGCACAAATATCAAAACACACTTCTCCATCATACTAGAATCTTATCCCTTGTTTCTCTAGACCATGTTATCAAAAATTTCATGTGTTAGCTAGCTAATAATCTTTGACTTCTACATTATGATACAAACTACAAGGACCAAATATACACCCATAGTTTATAGATGTTGATCAAATTTATAATTTTTTGTGCTTTACCAATTATAATTTTATATAGTGATGATATGTCATACGTCTACTATCTGAGTCTCACGTGCGAGGCACGTGCAACTTACTAGTATATATAGTGGACCAACATGTTGTACTAACGATTCCTATGTTTTATGATTTTTTAAACTTCCTAGCTAACTCCACCACTTGAATGACTCTATGTAGATTCATCAAAATTAGGTCAAATTTGAACTACAAGTAAATTGTAGGTTGGTTTGAAAGTTTTAAGAAAAATCTTTCGGAGGCACCAATCGGACAATCAATTAATATACTCTATATCAGAAACCAAAGAGAATTTTGACAAGAGGTTCAACTTCTTCCTAAGATTTTGCATCTTGACAAACTTGAACTATAAGTAAGCGTAGATACTGGTCTCTAATTAAATGTCTTTTCATAGTTAAATAATGAAAAAAAGAAAGTGACATAACAACTTAGCTAGTTACCATAATATCACACATACCAATACTAGTAGTATATGATTCTACAACCTAATTAATTAGGCCTTTGCGTGACACTACACACATGTCGTTACCCACTATGAAGGTACGTGTGCAAGTTACTAGTCTAAGTTATTTAGCACTATGTGACTATACTAAATTAGAACGGAGGTGTATGTACTGTATGCCTTAAAGGCACTTGTTCCGCTGCGCTTCCAGCTGTTCACCACTCGTGTCGGCCCTCACTGGTCAGACGGATAAAGGAACTGACTTGTTGATTTGGTACTGTATATCGTCAATCTTCTACTGTCACTAATAGAGAATAAATTCTTTTGCCGCTTCCAGGCAAGTGCTTTCACGGAGCTACAACCAGTAGTTTAGACGACTACTTCCGCGCGGCACACGAGAAATTGCGACCATCCGGTCATAATGAACGGGAATCATTAGACAATGGATTCTCTTTTGGTGGATGATTGATTTTTTTTGAGAGATTGTCGACTTTTTTTCTTTATTGAACTGAGAGATGTTCGATTTGGGGTCTGGTAACAAGGGCGTAGAGGCCGACAAGGGAGAGGAAATTGGCGGTGTGCCAGGCAAGCTTATTTGAGGTGGCAGCGTGTGGTTGTACAGATGGTACTGGTAGCCCATTTTGTGAGCGCTTTGTTGTTGTACTACATAAGAGTTCGAGAGTAGTATTATTCTAGTTTTGGTTCCTTAATTACCGGTGGAACCTTTATGTGTTTATTAGTTACAATAGTAGTACAATAGTACTGGTTCCAAATGTGCCTACACAAGCTGATGAATGTAGAAGATCCAAGGATTATTACATTTGGCAAGAGGAGGTCCGAGTATACTCCAAACCGTCTCTCTGCCATGACCATTTATTTGAGAGCACACTTCAGCTCCATCCCGTGATAGGCTAGCTATGTTGTACTACTCCTAGAAAGGCCTGACCTATTTACTCGATAGGTACGAGGAAACGAAGAGAAGAGGGAAAAACCACGCAGTGTAGGCGGTATGCTTTCAATCGATTTATTCTATTTTCCTTTGTTGTACGTCCTCTTCCTCTCCATCTTCTCACTGATCCCCACTCGCCTACCTTTAGCACACGCCAACGCTGCCATGCCGCTTTCGGAGCATCTCCGTAGCCCAGTTTGATAGGCACAGTAGATTTAGTAGATAGAAAGAAGCCATGGTTGGATTTATTTCATTATGTATTTCTCTTTCCCTTGATCTCCCTCCTCACTTCACCTCCACCGTCCGGGTGACAGCCATTACCACTCGCACACCAATACAGGCATGCGCCAACTCTACCATGCCGCTTTAGGTCAGCTCCGGCGCCCAGTTTGATAGAATGTTTTCCGTCTTGCCCTGCCAGCTTCCGCTTGCTCTCTCCTCCAAAACCCCCAATCAAAACCAAATGCCATCGCCCCCCTCCTGCTCGAGCTCTTCCTTGCGATGGCCCAATTGATCGATGACAGTGACAGTTCTAGGGTGTTTTCCGATGGCCCTCTTGAAGAAATCTCAGCCGACGTCATCACCCCCACGAGCCTCGTCGCCTACTGCAAACGTTATCTTTACTCAGCAACACATAGTGCATCCGTGTAGAAATCTCATCCGTTTGGTCTCCCCTATGTTCTTCACACTCACCCAACTGAGGTACCGCGTGAGTACAATGTCTTCTACCGTGACAATCACATGAAGCAGTTCTACAGGGGCAGCTACTATTGCGGCAGGGGCAAGCAGAAGCCATAGAAGAAGTTCGGGTCGATGTTGTGCGAGCTAATGCCACTTGACAGGTCCTCCTCCGATGCTGTGATGCTAGATTGTGAGGGTAAGAAGTGGGTAGGCTCCCATGGATATTGGATTGCCACTATTGCCCTCGCCTGCAACTGGGAGCTTGTGAATGTGTTCACTCGTTGCCAGATTGCCCTACCAGTGATCTTCGATTTTGAGGCCACACCCGAGGTACTTAAGTTTATTGTGGCTGGTTAGCCTACTAATCTACTAAAGATAGCCATTTGCCGAGTTCCCACAGCTGCGGGGAACTATAAGGATTTCTCTGTCCTGTCCATCTTCGACACGGTAATTGCCTTCCTTGATGGTTCTCATGGTATGTGGATAGTTCTTGAGAACCAGTTCAGCATGTTCAGCTACCATGATGCAATTATCCACAAGGGAGTTGTCTATGATGTAACTCAGATTAGCAATGTTTATGCATGGGATCCTCGGGCATGGGGTAAAATTTTCAAGCTTCGTCATTCAAAGTTTTCGTAGCTAACCTCTGAATGTGCTTTCCTTGCAAGGTCATGTGCGTCTTTCGGGGCCACCTGAATTAGACGGTAATCGTGAGTATAGTCCTGATCTGTTGTGGTTAGCAAGATCTTCTGATGGTGGTAGCCTTATTTTGATCAATACTATGGGCGTTAGTGCTAGGCGGTATAACACTAGTCATGGTGGTTATCTTGTGGCTGAAAATGTTGGTTATCATCACGGGCCACAATATTCACACCTATTCTACTTGGTTTTGCTATCATGTGTTCTCGATTGACACTAGTAGGTTACTTCCACTGAGGCAATGGTGGAGGATTTTACACCTTGGAGCATTTTCTATCTTCCTTGGATTGAACTATCCGATTATCATTTCAATTGGCACGGCAGGACTTGGCCCTAGAGATCTAACAAGGAGCAACTGTGTATATACCTCGCGACATGCAGTTAGTCTCACTGGATTTAATATTCATCCTGAAATATGCCGCTTCAGTTTGAATGATCAAGACGCCGCTGTTGGTTTCTCAACCAACATTGGCTAGAATTTCCCTCAAAAAAACATTGGCTGGAATTGGCGGCAGACTCCATTGTGGTTCGTCCCAAGCTTGGCGAACACGAAGGATTGGAACAGTCATAATTAACGGTTCAAGGGATATCATATGGAGTAGGGATTTGTGTATCTTGAATTATTTCCTTCGCCTGATTTGTATCATATGGCCTCAGCTGTTGACTTGCTGTACTCTAACACTCATTTCACCCCAATGTAGTGCAAGGCCTGCAGTTTGATCAAACTCCTTTTGTGTGCAAGCCATAGTTTTAGTCAGTGCGCCCGCATCCCTTTATTATTTGTTGCACTTTTGAGTTCTCAAAAATGTGAAATAAATCTGGAACATTGGCTATGTCGTATCTTGTGCATCTACAATATTCGATCCCACAATAAGATCTTATGTGACCTATGTGAATGAAAAATATAAAAACCTAAGCGAACAATATCTTATGTTCAATTGTTCATTTTGTGGTTGCCAGACCATGTAGTAGTAATATTTTTGGGATGGAAATTTATAGATGAACTATATAAATATGATATATGTTCATGATTTATTTCACATTTTCTGAAAACTTGGAAGTGCCACATGCAACAGCTTGTTGCCGATGCAACTAGTTGCAAATTGTAATTTCCGGCGTGGATGTACCTAGTGGCTCCAACCGCATGGTGCATGCAGATTCTCACTGGCAGATGGGGCTGACCTAAACAGGGCCCATGAGTCAGAGCCAGACAGAGTCATGCACGTTGCCTGACTTGAGCAAAATACCCACTGAGGAGGTGCTTTCCAGGCAAACTCATAGGAGAGCAAAAGCATACACGATCATCAATTCCGAGCTATACAAAAGGAGTGTGACTAATGTCCTCCAGCGATGTGTTGACCCGGAGGAAGGACTGGACATCCTCCGAGATATACATCAGGGGGAATGTGGGCATCATGCCTCATCCAGAGCCTTGGTAGCAAAAGCTTTCCGCCATGGGTTTTACTGGCCAAGTGCCTTGGAACAAGCAGAGGATCTAGTAAGAAAATGCAATGGCTGTCAGAGATATGCGACAAAGACACATATGCCAATGTCGGAGCTCAAGACCATACCAATTACATGGCCATTTGCCATATGGTGCTTGGATATGGTTGGCCCGTTTAAACCAGCAAGAGGGAACATGACCCACATCTTGGTCATGGTTGACAAATTTACGAAATGGATTGAGGTGAAGCCAATAAGAAAATGTGATGGAGCTACTGCCGTAACATTCCTCAAAGACATCATCTTGAGATACGGTTATCCTCACAATATCATAACAGATAATGGCACAAATTTTGCGGAAGGAGCATTTGCACGTTTTTGCAGAGATAAGAAGATTCGGCTGGACGTTGCCTCGGTAGCCCACCCCGCATCAAATAGGCAAGTGGAGAGATCCGAATGGATTAGTGCTATCTGGGATAAAACCCCGGCTCATTGAGCCGCTGCAAATATCAGCGGGGTGCTGGATAGAAGAACTACCAGCGGTACTGTGGAGCTTAAGAACAACTCCAAATCGATCAACAGGCTATACGCCATTCTTTCTAGTATATGGGGAAAAAGTTATATTACCAGCCGACATAGAGCATGACTCGCCTAGGGTCACCCAATACACAGAAGCCGAAGTGCAAGAAGCCTGGAAAAATGATGTTGATCTGCTAGAAGAAGCGAGAGAATTGGCATTGTCCAGATCCGCCATATATCAGCAAAATCTCCGACGCTATTATAGCCAGAAAGTAAACCCCCAAATTTTCCGGGAAGGTGATCTAGTACTCCGATTGGTACAATGTACGACTGGCATGCATAAGTTATCCCCCCATGGGAAGGGCCATTCATTGTGAGCAAAGCAGTGCACAATGATTCTTATTATCTTATCGATGCAAAACCGCAGGAGAAGACAAGGCGGACAGGTCCGGCGAGGAATCTAAGCATCCATGGAATGTAGCTCTACTTCATCCTTTGTACACTTAGCAGAGAAGTGTATGTATCTGAGTCTCTCATATGTCGATATGTATGCCGGCAATGAGCTTATCTATGAAATCTTGGCACCTCGAGCAGTAACTCAGGGACTGCCTTAATAATATTGGTTTTCTTCTATATTTCTTATTTATATGTCGGCTGGCGTAAGTTGCTTCTACTTAAGCCGGATTAGTAGTGTGTGAGCACCAAAAACCTAACTCTTCGACTTGCTGCTATCCAACAAGATTTGGCTTCATGGCAAGCAAGAGAACAAGTTTGGAATTGCGTAGCACATGAAAAACGACTAAGGAAAGAAACTTAATCGAGCCGACGTTTGTTTTTCGGACTAACCTTGTGCTTACTTTAAATTTATTACGCTGAATTATTTTGAGCTAATCCTAAAGTTTCCAAGTATTGTTAAGTCAATTTTTGAAACTCGGACTCGTAAGTAATAAAATCGAACCAAGGTGGACACGAGCCGAGCCAAGAAATTGGAGAAACAAGAAAATGAAACTCGGGGACTACGCCCAAGTTAATCCGGCATAAAAACTTAGTAGCAGAATATAACTGATGTGCTTAATACAATTGCACTCGGCATACCGGGGATCTGATAAACTTTAAAGTGTTTTCACTCAAGGAGCAGCAGGGGAAGGAAATTCGGCGCCAGTAGGTGCAGCTCCAGCTTCGGCTTCAGCGTCATCTTCACTTTCCTCGATGTCCAAGGCGTCGTCTCCTTCATCCTCACCTGAACCATCTTCGGCATTTTCGTCGTCGGCGGTGCCAAGGAAGCTTGGACCCTCATTCCATTGATGAATGGGGGCATACTCAATGAGGCTATGGGCCCAAGCCTTGCGCCGAGCAATCCACTCTGGGTCGCTGGACCATCTGGATCCGATGCACATGCGCGCAACGAGGTTGAGGTCGATCTTCTCATACCACGTAAGAACATAGTGGAGAATGATTTCAGCCCCGGCGCGTCCAATAGATTCCCTCCAAAGGTTAAGCTGGGTTTCGCATTCCATTAGCTTGGCAATGAGAGCTTCGGTCCCTTCCGAGGTATCTTCATCAGGCCAAAAGGCATTGAAGATCCGGATTGCTACATCAAGAATGTCCTTGCCATAATTCTTCACAATTTCGACGCGAGAAGACAAGCTGACCAGCAGGTCCTCAATGTCATAAGGAATTTCTCTAACGTCAGGAGCAATTGGGGTACCCCTCTACTGGCGGAACTTGGTTACAGCAGTGGTTGCAATGGCATTGCCCTCTGGAAATTTGCCTGAAAACAAAACAAGTGAAGCAATTAAGGAAAAGACAAGTAAAGCAACCCGGAGAGACTAATGTCGGCTGAAGGAAAAGAACTTATGAGAAATGTGGCTGTGGATCCGGGTCAGCTCCTTGGTACAGTCATCACGCCTTTTGCGGAGTTGCGCAAGTTCAGTGTTCGCCGACTCGAGCTTGACGTCGGCCTCCTTAAGAAGTTCTTGGTCCTTGGTGATCTGGAGGCTGAGGCGCTCTCGTTCTTTAGTAAAGTCTTGGCCTGCTTTCTACAATTCGGATTTGTGTCGTGCCTTGAGCTTCTTCATGTCTGCCTTAAGCTTGGCAATTTCTTCATCTTTGGTCCGGAGGAGGGCAAGCTCATCGTCCTTCTTCTTGAGTTCAGCTTGGTGCTGCCCTGCTTGTTCGAGAAAATGCAGCATCATGTGAGGCACGGGCACACTATCTTCAAGAGAGGCTGAAATAGTTTGTTGACCCGGCAAAGCCGAGGTATGAATATTTGCCGAGCCAAGGAGAAAAGGAGATAGAAAGCACAGCAAGGTGGAGCAAGATTAACTTACCCTTTATCTGGTCCAAGTTTTTCCTCATGAGGATATTCTCAGCCTCCACTCCAGCTGAGAAATCCGAATGAGGGATTAGTTCGGCGGAAAAAGACGAAGAGAAATAGAAAATTGCCAAGGAGAAAACTTACCCCTTTTATCGTGTTCGGCGAGAAGCGCAGTATGCTTCGTGCGCAGCATCTTGTGAGTATCCAAGAGACGCTGAAACTTAGCGCTCCGACGATTGGTGGTCACTTGAAAGAGTAAAAATGGAAAGCTTAGTCTTGTGCATATTCGAAGTGTACAAAACCCAGGCCAAGTGGAACTTAACCCGGCTCTAGGTGTGTGCACATTCGAAGTGTTCAAAATCTGGGCCAAGTGGAACTTAACCCGGCTCTAGGTGTGTGCACATTCGAAGTGTACAAAATCCGGGCCAAGTGGAACTTAACCCGTCTCTAGGTGTGTGCATATTCGAAGTGTACAAAATCCCGGCCAAGTGGAACTTAACCCGGCTATAGGTGTGTGCATATTCGAAGTGTACAAAATCCGGGCCAAGTGGAACTTAACCCGGCTCTAGGTGTGTGCATATTCGAAGTGTACAAAATCCGGGCCAAGTGGAACTTAACCCGGCTCTAGGTGTGTGCATATTCGAAGTGTACAAAATCCAGGCCAAGTGGAACTTAACCCGGCTCTAGGTGTGTGCATATTCGAAGTGTACAAAATCCGGGCCAAGTGGAACTTAACCCGGCTCTAGGTGTGTGCATATTCGAAGTATACAAGATCTGGGCCAAGTGGAACTTAACCCGGCTCTAAGTGTGTGCATATTCGAAGTTATTAAGGACCTACGTTAGTTCTCTAAGGAGCATCCGGCCGAGTAACAAGTTACTCTCCCGGAGGCTCGGGGACTAATGTTTATATCACTAATATCTTCTACATGCTAAGGAAAAGGCGAGGTAACATACCTCCATCATCCGGCCTGCAAGGTTAATCGCCTTGGTAGCGGTGTTCATCTGGGCAGCAAACTCAGCGGCCTAAATTTCTCCAGGAGCTCATCATTGTGGACGACCTCCGCCTTGTTCCAGTTATTTACAAACTCGATTAAGGTCGGAGGATAACGTTCGCCGCTGAGCATGTGGGGTGCAACTAGACCCTTAGCGTGAGCTTCCCTCCTCTCAACCTAGGCAATGGCAGGACTGGTGTGTGAGTTGCCCATCAGCTGGCTCGGCAGGGGCGCCCTTCGGCGGTGGAGTCTTTTGCGGGAGCATGGACGCAAGTGTGCGCTGTCCAGCCTCGATTGACGCAGCCCTGGCGGCGTCAGGAGCCTTTTTGCCCTTGGGTTGCTGCTGTGAGGTGGAAGTTTCTGTGGCTGATTTGCCCTTGGGTGCTGCCTTGGTGATTGCCTTGGTGCTGCTGGTGCCTTCTCGCCGAGTCTTGGAAGACTCGGACGAGGCGGAGGGGCTTGGCGCTGTTGCTGGTGCCTTTGCTGTTGCTGCTGGTGCTGGAGCTGATGCTGGTACTGATTTTTGTTTTGGCGGAGGCACTGTGGGTATCTCGGATGAAGCTGGTTGCGGCGAAGCCGAAGTGGTGGTTGCCGCTGCCTCGGCAGAGCCAGTTTCCCCCGCTTCGAGGTTGCCCTCCTCTTGACGAGGTGGGCTGGAACCCGGAGCAGCCGCTGAACCCTCCTGAATGGGCCTCAACAGGCATGAATCATCGCCACGAGGGGGAGAAGGGCTGTGTCGAAGCGGTGAAGCAATGCTAGATCCGCTCTGGGGGACCTCCACCGCGGCCCTGCCGAATCAAATCATGAATGATGAGAAAATATTACAAAGGAAGAGCAAGTGAATAGGAAATGGAGAACAGACTTACTCATCCGCAGTCAAGGGCTCCTTGGGCTTGCGAGCTCTCTAGGCCATGGCCTTGGTCGTGGACTTGGTGGCAGTTTTATCCCCGAACTTCTTTCGCCTTTTAGCTGGCTGAGAAGGTCCGGAGGAAGAAGCAGATGCGGCTCCTCTCTTCTTCGGAGCGACCGGAACAGTCTCACCCGTGGCAAGGGGAGGATCTTCATGGATCTGCCCACCGGGGTTAGCTGATGCCGGAAAAGCATAAGAAAGGGGGACAGCGTCAAATGCCTCCATCACCTCAACGTCCGAATCATCTTCATCCTCGGGCTAATCTCTAATGGAAGAGATTTTACCGGTGTGTCGCTTGGTCACGTCAGCCATCGGCAGGAACATCTCCTGATCCGGTTCTTCCTCGTCCGAGGTATCCCAGTCAGGCACCCATTTGAGGGAAGGCTCGGTGCCATCCTTAAGGGTTTGCTGAAGAAACATCTAAGGGAAAGAAAAGGCAACAGGTTTAAACCTACAACAAAAAACAACGTATGATTTAGTTTGGAAAAGGTTTGGGGCACGAGACTTACTGTAGGGGGAAGCCTATCTCGGCAGAAGTGTTCGATCCCCCACGTCCACTCAGAAGAGAAGTCCTTGTGGGTGGTGAAGAGGGCCTTGAACCAGCGGAAGATCTCGGTGTTGCTCAACTTGAATGAGGAGGTCCGGTTGGGGTCGCGGCCCCAGCTCATGTGACAGAGTTTGTGCGTGCGTTTCTGGAGGGGGAGATCCGGTTGCGAACAAACATGATCATTGCGTCCTCATTGCGCAATCCAAGATCCTTCACCTCCTGGAACCTCTTGTTGACTTGGTTCGCCAAGATAGTGGGCTTCTTGGGGATCTTGTCCCACAGATCCTCAGATGTGCTGTTCCGGACATATAAGAAGGTTTGGGCCCATCCCTTGCAAGAGTCAAGCCCCGTGACTTGGGGGAAGATTGACTGTTTCCTAGGAGAAATGGAGGCTACGCCGAATTGCATGAGGTGCTTGTCCTCCAGATTAAGCTCTATGTTCAGAATCACGTTCCGGCGGAGGCCAAAGAACCGGATCCAGAGCTCCTTCGTGGGCCACAGTCCGGCGTAGCCCTCGATGGTGGAATCAAAGGCGGAGAGAGAGGTGATGGCATTAGCTGGTTGATGGTGCGGTTGAAGCTCATACATGTTGATCTAGTCGTGGAAAAAATCACTAATAGGGAGACCGAACCCCCATTGGAAGTGGGATAGGAATACCACATACTCACCCGGATTGGGTGAGGGGGCAAGTTCGGCGGCGGCGAGGCGTGCGGTGACGCCCTCCGAGATGCGCCTGGTGCGATACAGCCAGTCCAGATCATCCTGGCAAACCCAAGATCCAGCCCACGCACCGCTGTCGGCGTTCGCCGCATCTTCCTCCATTTCCTGCTCTGCGACAGCGAGCTCCTCCTCTGTCATCTCAAGGTCACTATCGTCACTGGCGCTAGCAGCGGTGGGAGGCAGTGGCCTGGACTGGCGAGGACCCGTGGCAGAGGAGATGCATGGAGGTGGCGGCGACGCTGGTGCGCATGGAAGAGGTGCGGCGGTGGCGCAGCTATGCAAGTGCGGTGGCGGCGGCGATGTCGCTGGAGAGGAAGAGGACGAAGAAGAAGAGGCAGAGGGGTGCGGAAGTGGGGAAAAGACCCAAGGGGCACACCCCTCCCCTATTTAACCACGCCATTGAGGGGTAGTGGGATCGCGCTATGCGGACGGGCCACACGGTGTGGCCGTGTATGACCCGGATCGACCAATCAGTGAGGAGCCACAGGAAGGGCCACAGGGCGCAGCAGATCCCACGATGTGACGTGTGCTACAGTAAAATCTGACAATAACTGCGGTGGTTACTGTCGCAGGCCCTTAAAATGAGGCAAAGTAATGATTAGCTTCCATGTGGGGAAGCGTACAAGAGAAGGAAGGATAACCTGGACGAGTATGAGGTGACCCGGCCAGCGAGTGAAAACTCGAAATGTGCCAAGGGAAAATAAACCTATTAAATCCGGATTATGAGGTAACTCAGAAAGGGAGCAAGAGGCTCGGTAAAATTGAACCTGTTGTGGTCTTAGTGGCTAAGGAAGCTAAGACCGCACTAGCTTCGGGGACTAATGTTGGGGGGATACCCCCGGGTAGGGTCACATCGGGGTATAAAGGCCAAGTTAGCTGAGGTACGGCAAGGTCAAAGCAAGTGCTGGCCGAGTCACCTCAAGGCAGGCCGAATCACGGAGTAACCCGGACCAGGGGACGTCCACCTAACTGGGTCTCAACCGACTTATGCCGTATGTCGGTAAGATGTATCTAACTTATATGCAGGAATAGGTGTGGACAGATCAACTAGGTACGATCCGGGTTATATCAAGCTTGTAAGAGAAGGAAGGTATCTCGCTGGTCAAAGGTGACCACTGGACACAGAGTGTGAGCAAAGCGGACAGAGGCCAGGACCACCGAGGCGTGGCCGACAAAGGTGATGATGTCTATGTCAGAAGACGCAGGCGCCGCAGAGGCTCACGTAGCCTCTCCATGGATCACGCTGGGCTAAAGTGACCCGGTCGGCTTACTATTTTGGGAAGAGGCATATTCCCTAGAATATGCCTTCACGTATGCCCTAAGTGGAGACCTAGCCACCCCTATATAAGGAGGGCTAGGGCCTTTGTAGAAGGGGTTGGTCTTTGCTTGATTGATCTCTAGTGAGTAGTGGTTTTACTAGTGTTTTCCTGAGGGCTAGCTAGTGGTGAGAGTAAGAGAGTTCCTCTTCCTCCTCTCCCCAATACAGCTCAAGGAGCACTTGTAAACTGTAGAAGTGAATCGAATACAAAGCAACTGTGTGTGGAATCACCACACTATCCCCCCTGGATTCCCCTAGTGCATTTAGTCCCCACCTTTAGCCTATCCATGGCATCTGCCGTGACACCACCACGACACTCTCATTTTGTCGCGCGGTTGCATGTTGTACACGTGTAATTCCATGTACCTTGTACTAGAACATATATGAACACATGCAACATGCCAAAAATACCATGGATACACCCATACTATGCATTATATCCGGTTTATATATTTTCGATTTTGTGCTACGAGTTCTGCACGTAGGGGAACAAGATGAAAGTACATGTGTCCATGTCGCGTCTACTACTACTAGTAGTTCGTCCTCCTATTTTTCCGTTGAAAATACTACACTATGTTGAAATGATAGCTGTAAAAAGAAAACCACTGGTCAACTGATGTGTCGTGGTGGTGTCACGGCAGATGCCATGGATAGGCTAAAGGTGGGGACTAATACACGCTAGGGGAATCCAGGGAGGGATAGTGAAGTGATTCTCCACACAGTTGTTTGTATAGCTCAGTTACCAAGATTACAAGTGCTCCTAGAGCTGTATTGGCGAGAGGAGGAAGAAGGAGCTCTCTTACTCTCACCCACAGATCACACCTAAAACCCTAGCAAAAACGGAACAGCAGAAAATACCAACCCCTTCTAGTGAAACCCTAGCCCCTCTTTTATAGAGGGAGATCGGTCTCTGCCTAGAGCATACGTGGAAGCATATTCCTAATGCTTCCCCCCAAAGTAGTAAGCCGACCGGGGTGCTTTTCCCCCGCGTCACACATGCAGAGGCCACGTGAGCCTCTGTGGCGCCCGCGTCAGCCGACATGGGCGTCATCACCCTTGTCGGCCACGCCCCGGTGGTCCTGTCCTTGCTTGCTTCGCTCAGGTAGTGCGTACCAGGGCTTCTTTTGACCAGCGAGATTCCTTCCTTCTCTTAGAAGATAGACGTGACCCGGATTATAGCTGGTCCGGCCACACCCATTCCTGCATACAAAATAAAACAAACACCTCCGACTTACTCCTTAAGTCGGTTGAGACTTAGTCAGGCGAACGCCCCCTGGTCCGGGTTACCCCATGATTCGGCCTGCCTTTAGGTGACCCGGCCAGCATCAGCTTTGGCCTTGCCGAACCTCGGCTAACTCGGCTTTTATACCACGGCGTGACCCTACCTGGGGGTATCCCCCCAACATTAGTCCCCGAAGCTGGTGCGGTCTTAGCTGCCTTGGCCGCTAAGGCCACATCAGGTTCAATTCTGTGCTCCGGTCGTTATTGCCGAGTTACCTCTTTACCTCGGATTATATGGATTTACGTTCCCTTCGCACATTCCAAGTTTTCACTTGCCGGCCGGGTTACCACTTTAATTCGGACCTCATGGTTTTACTTTCCCTCTACACATTCCAAGTTTTCACTTGCTGGCCGGGTTACCACGGTTGCATCCGGGTCTTGTTTCCTTCTCTCGTACGCCAACCCATGTGAAGGGTAATCATTATGTTGTCTTATTTTAAGGGCCTGCACAGTAACCGCCGCAGTAATTGTCAGTTATCACTGTGCGCAGGTCACGTCATGCCTGCCTCCTCGTTTATCGCATCACAGTGTCACGTCATGGGATCATCTCCGCTCTGTGGCCCTCCGTGTGGCTCCCCACTGATTGGTCCGGGCAGGTGATACACGGCCACTGCGTGTGGCCGATCCGCAGGATGCGATCCCACTCACCCCTTGAGGGAGTGGTTAAATAGCGGAGGGGCGCATCCCTTAGGATTTTTCTCCTTCTGCGCCCCTCTGCCTGTTGCTCTTCTCTTTCGTCTTCCTCGCGACCGTGCCACCGCCAGTGCTCCAAATAGCAGCGTCGCCACCACGCTTTTCCCTCACACTTCTGCATCGCAGCCACCGCTACACAACTCTCTCGCCACGGGTCCTCGCCAATCTAGGCCTCTGCCCCCCGCCGCCGCTAGCACCAGCAAGGGCAGCGAAGACCAGATGACGGAAGAGGAGCTCATCGTCGCTGAGCAGGAGATGGAGGAGGACGCCGCGGCGGCAGACCACAGTGCGTGGGCCGGGTCCTGGGTCTGTGAAGACGACCTGGACTGGCTCTACCGAACTAGGCGCATCCCCGCCGGCGTTGTAGCTCGCCTTGCCTCCTCCGAATTAGCCCCCTCACCCAATCCGGGTGAATACGTCGTGTTCTTGTCCCACTTCCAACAGGGCTTCGGGTTGCCGGTGAGCGACTTTTTCCAGGACTGGCTCAGTACCTACCAACTCTAGCCGCACCATCTTCATGCCAATGCCATCACTTCTCTTTCCGCCTTTGCTTCCACGATCGAAGGCTATGCCGGACTGTGGCCCACGAAGGAGCTATGGATCCGTTTTTTTCGGCCTTCGTCGCAATGTTATCCCAAACATCCACACCGATCCGGAGGACAAGCAGCTCACTCAATTCGGAGCAGCTTCCATCTCACCCCGGAGGTTTTCCGTTTTCCCCCGGGTCACCGGGTTAGAGTTCTGCAAAGAGTGGGCCCAGACTTTCTTTTACGTCCGGAATACAGGCACCGAAGACTTAATTCGGCTGCTCCCCTATACTCCGGGTCCACCTAACCCGGATCTGTGGGATGCCGTTTCCAAGAAGCCCACGGCCTTGGCCAACCAGGTCAACAAAAGGTTCGCGGAGCTGAAGAAACTCGGGCTGTGCAACGAGGATGCTATGATCACTTTCGTGCGCAACCGAATTTCTCCCCTCTAGAAGCGCACCCACAAGGTGTGCCACATGAGCTTTGGCCGCGATCCCAACCGGACCTCATCCTTCGAGCTGAGCAAGACGAAGATATATCGCCGGGTTAAGGCTCTCTTCACCACCCACAAGGACTTCTCCTCCGAGTGGACTTGGGGAATTGAGCATTATTGCCGCGATAGGCTTCCTCCCGCGGTAAGCTTCATGTTGCAAACTTACCCTGGACTAATTACATGTCAGTTATTGTTGTATTTTTGACTCTTTTGTTCATTCCTTTCCTCAGCAATTTCTTCAGTAGACCCTCGAGGACGGCACCGATCCAACCCTTAAGTGGGTGCCAGATCAGGAGACTTCGGATGAGGAAGAGCCGGACCAGGAGATGTTCCTCCCGATGACCGATGCCACGAAACGACCCACGGGTAAATCCTCTTCTATTAGAGATTGGCCCGATGATGAAGATGACTCAGATGTCGAGGTGATTGAACCTATTGAGGCTGTCCCCCTTTCTTTTGCTTTTCCGGCATCAGCTCACCCCGGTGGTCACATCCACGAGGATCCTCCCCTCGCTACGGGCGTACCTGTTCTGGTGGCACCGAAGAAGAAGCACGGGGCTGCTCCAAGTTCTTCCTCCGGACCTTCTCAGCCCGCTAAAAGGCGAAAGAAGTCCGGGGACAAGACTGCCTCCAAGCCAGCAGGAAAGGCCCCAGCACGAAGGGGTCGGAAACCCAAGGAGGCCCAAACCTCGGATGCGTAAGTCATTCTTCCTTATGTAACTTGCTCTTCCTTACATCATTGTAATCTCTCTTCTGACATTGCAGGGCTCCGGTGGAGGTCCCTCAAAGTGGATCTAGGATCTCCTCACCTCTCCGACCTAGCCCTTCTCCCCGTCGCGACGACGAGTCACGTCTGCTGAGCCCTATTCCAAAGGGTTCTGCGGCCGCTCCGGGTTCTGCTCCACCTCGGCAAGAGGAGGGTAACCTTGGAGCGGGGGAGACCGGCCCAGCCGAGACGACGGCATCCACCACTTCGGCATCGCCGCAACCAGCAGCCACTGAAGCTACCTCGGCTCCAGCACCAGTACCAACAACCAGACCAGCACCAATACCAACTCCGGCATCAGCACCAACTCCGGCTGCAAAAACATCAGCAGCGGCACCAAGTCCAGCAACAAGAGCACCAGCTCCTAGCTCCTCTGCCTCATCCGAGTCTTCTCAACCCCGGCGAGGAACTACCCCGGCCGCTCCTAAGGGGAAATCCACTGCGACGGCTTCCTCTTCCAAGCAAGCCAAGGGCAAGAAGGCTCCGGGCGCTACCAAGCCACCATTCGTCGAGGCTGGGCAGCGTACCCTCGCATCAATGCTTCCCAAGAAAGCTCCAGCAGCGAAGGACGCCCCTGCCGAGCCAACTGATGCACAACAGATGGTTCTGCACACCAGCCCAACCCTTGCCTTGATTGAAAGGAAAGAAGCGCACGTGAAGGGCTTGGTGGCGCCCCATACGCCCACCGGTGAACGGTACCCTCCGAGCCTGATTGAATTTGTCATGAATTGGAATAAGGCAGAGGTAGTTCAAGACGCTGATCTCCCGGAGAAGTTCGGCCTCGCCGAGTTTTCCGCCTAGATGAACATAGCCGCAAAGGCGATTAACCTCGCTGGGCGGATGATGGAGGTACGTCGCTTCCCCTTTACATGCTGTAGATAAGAACCATTAGTCCCCGAGCCTCCGGGGGAGTAACTCGTTACTCGGCCGGATGCTTTTTAGAAAACTAATGTAGCTCCATGAGAACTTCTAATATGCACACACCTAGAGCCGGGTTAAGTTCCACTTGGCCCGGATTTTAGTATACTTCGAATGTGCACACACCTAGAGCCGCGTTAAGTTCCACTTGGCCCGGATTTTAGTACACTTCGAATATGCACACACCTAGAGCCGGGTTAAGTTCCACTTGGCCCGGATTTTAGTACACTTCGAATATGCACACACCTAGAGCCGGGTTAAGTTCCACTTGGCCCGGATTTTAATACACTTCGAATATGCACACACCTAGAGCCGGGTTAAGTTCCACTTGGCCCGGATTTTAGTACACTTCAAATATGCACACACCTAGAGCCGGGTTAAGTTCCACTTGGCCCAGATTTTAGTATACTTCGAATATGCACACACCTAGAGCCGGGTTAAGTTCCACTTGACCCGGATTCTAGTACACTTTGAATATGCACACACCTAGAGCCGGGTTAAGTTCCACTTGGCCCGGATTTTAGTACACTTCGAATATGCATCGAGCTAACTTGTGTTTCTGAATCCCTTTCAGGTGACCACCAATCGCTGGAGTGCTGAATTCCAACGCTTGCTGGATACCCACAAGATGCTACACGCAAAGCAGGCTGCACTTATCGCGGAATACGAGAAAAGGGGTAAATTTCTTCCTTAGCGCTTCTTCATTTTTCTTCATCTTCCATTGCCGAACTAATCTCATCATTCGGTTTCCGCAGCTGGGGTGGAAGCTGAGAACATTATTATGCGGAAAAATCTGGAGCAGATCAAGGGTAAGTCATTTTCTGTCCGACCTTGCCGTTCTTTCCACTTCCTTTTCTCATTGGCTCGGCAAACATTCATACGTCGGCTCTGCCGAGCCAACACACTATTTCAACATCGCTTGAAGATAGTGTGCTTGTGCCTGATATGATGCTGCATTTTCTCGAACAAGCAGGGCAGCACCAAGCCGAGCTTAAGAAGAAAGATGACGAGCTCGCCCTCCTCCGGAGCAAGGACGATGAGATTGCCAGGCTCAAGGCTGAGATGGAGAAGATGAAGGCCTAGCACCAATCCGAACTTCAAAAGGCTGGTCAGAATTACACAGAAGAGCGCGAGCGCCTCAACCTCCAGATCACCAAGGACCAGGATCTTCTTAAGGAGTCCGGCATCCATCTTGGGTCGGCGAACGCTGAGCTCGAGCAGCTTTGGAAGAGACGTGATGACTACACCAAGGAGTTGACCCGGATCCTCAGTCATATATCACGTAAGTTCCTTTCCCTTTTCCGATCTACTTCTCCGGGTTACTTCATATGTCTTTTCTTGACCCTCCTCCTTTGCCTCGTTTCCAGGCAAATTTCCAGAAGGCACTCCTATTGCGAGCGCAGCAGTTGCCAACTTCCGCCGACAAAGGGGTACTCCGGCCGCTCTTGATGGTGAAGGCATTCCTTATGACCTGGAGGACCTGTTGGTCAGCTTGTCATCTCGCGTGGAGCTCATCAAAAATTACGGCAAGAACATCCTCGGTGCTGCAGCTCGCATCTTCAACACGTTCTGGCCCGACAAAGAAGCCCCTGAGACCACCGCACTTCTCATTGAGAAGTTAATGGAAACCGAGACTCAGCTTGACCTCTAGAGAGAGTCCGTTGGACGTGCCGCAGCTGATACCATTCTTCACCACATACTAACGTGGTATGAGAAGATCGATCTCAACCTCCTGACACGTCTGCGCACAGGGTCCAGATGGACCAATGACCCGGAGTGGGTAGCTCGGCGCCAGGCTTGCGCCCATAGCCTCATTGAATACGCTACCATTCATGAATGGGTTGAGGGGCCGAGCTTCCTGGAAGCCGCTGCGGACGAAGAGGTTGAGAATGATGAGGATAGCTTAGACGGTGAAGGACAAGATGACGCCTCGGATATTAAAGGCGGCGAAGATGATGCCGAACTTCCTCCTGCTGCTCCTTGAGCGAAAAAAACTCGAAAATTTATCAGATCCCCGGTATGCCGGGTGGAGTTGTATTCCAAACATATGTGATATTTTGCTACTAAGTTCTTATGCCGGATTAACTTGGGCGTAGTCCCCGAGTTTCTTTTTCTTGTTCGTTCAATCTCTTGGCTCGGTTTGTGTCTACCTTGATTCAGTTTTATGACTTACGAATCCGAGCTTCAAAAATTGTCTTAACAATACTGGGAAACTTTTAGAGTTAGCTCAAAAATAAAACTACATAATAACTTGAAAATAAATACAGGGTTAGTCCGAAAAACAAATGTCGGCTCGAATAAATTCTTTTCCTTAGTCGTTTTTCATGTGCTACGCAATTCCAAACTTGTTCTCTTGCTTGCCATGAAGCCAATTCTTGTTGGATAGCAGCAAGTCGAAGAGTTGGGTTCTTGGTGCTCACACATTACTAATCCGAGTTAAGTAGAATAACTTATTCCAGCTGACGCGCGAAAAACAACAAACATTATTAAGGCAGTCCCCGAGTTACTGCTCGACGTGCCAACATTTCATTGATAAGCTCATTGCCGACATACATACCGACATATGAGATGACTCGGATACATATACTTCTTAGCTAAGTGTAGAAAGGACGGAGTAGAGCTATATTCCATGGTCGCTTGGATTCTTCTCCGGACCTGTCCGCCTTATTCTTTTCCTGTGGCTTTGCATCTATAAGATAATAAGAATCATTGTGCAATGCCTTGCTCACAATGAATGGCCCTTCCCATGGAGGGGGATAACTTATGCATGCCAGCTGTACGTTGTACCAACCGGAGCACCAGATCGCCTTCCCGAAATACTCGAGGGCATACTTTCCGTCTATGATAGCGTCAGAGATTTTGCTGATATATGGCGGATCTGGACAATGCTAGTAATCTCGCTTCTTCCAGCAGATCAACATCATTTTGCCGGACTTCTTGCACTTCGGCTTCTGTGTATTGGGTGACCCTAGGCGAATCATGCTCTATGTCGGCTGGTAATACAGCTTCTGCCCCATATACCAGAAAAAACAGCGTATAGCCAGTTGATCGATTCGGAGTTGTTCTTAAACTCCACAGTACCGCTGGTAGTTCTTCTATCCAGCACCCCGCTGATCTTTGTAGTGTCTCAATGAGCCGGGGTTTTATCCCGGATAATACTAAACCGTTGGATCTTTCCACTTGTCCGTTCGATGCGGGGTGGGCTACCGAGGCTACGTCCAGCCGGATCTTCTTATCCCGGCAAAAACGTGCAAATGCTCCTTCCACAAAGTTTGTGCCATTATCAGTTATGATACTGTGAGGATAACCGTATCTCAAGATGATATCTTTGAGAAACTTACGACCGTTGCTCCATCACATTTTCTTATAGGCTTTACTTCAATCCACTTGGTAAACTTGTCCACCATTACCAGAATGTGAGTCATATTTCCCCTTGCTGGTTTGAACAGGCCAACCATATCCAAGCACCATACGGCAAACGACCAAGTGATTGGTATGGTCTTGAGTTCCGACATTGGCATATGTTTCTTGGTAGCATACCTCTGACAACCATTACATTTTCTCACCAGATCTTCTGCTTTCTCTAAGGCACTTGGCCAGTAGAATCCGTGCCGGAAAGCTTTTGCTACCAAGGCTCGGGATGAGGCGTGATGCCCGCATTCCCCCTGATGTATATCTCGGATGATCTCAAGCCCTTCTTCCGGGTCAACACATCGCTGGAGGACATTGGTCACACTTCTTTTGTATAGTTCGGAATTGATGATTGTGTACGCCTTTGCCCTCCTGTGTGTTTGCCTGGACAGCACTTCCTCAGTGGGTAGCGTTCCATCTTTTAGGAATTGAAATATAGGTAGTGCCCAAGCTGGTATTGCTCGCACAGGGAACACATCCTCATCAATCTCCATCTGATCCACCGGCATAACTTATACCGGATCACACTGTGTAGTCCCCGGGTTCAGTGAAGCAGCCCCCAGGTTTGCCGAGGCAGTCCCCGGGTTTCGTGCACCCCTTCCCATGTCAATGTCCATGGGCACAGCTCCGGATTCTGTGTCCTCCGAGACATAGATTGAGTCGGTTTCTGGGGAGGGCCTAATGGATGGTTTCTTGAGGTGCTCTAACGCTACGCCAGGTGGAACTGCTTGTCGGGTTGACCCGAGCTTCGACAGCATGTCAGCAACCTCATTTTCCACTCGAGGTACATGGTGAAATTCGCATCCCTCAAAGTAACCAGATATCTTCTGCACATGAAATCTGTATAGCGCCATGTTTGGATCCAGGGCGTCCCACACTCCTGACAGTTGCTGCACCACCAAATCCGAGTCGCCAAAGCATACGATCCGACGTATCCCAATCTCTTTTGCCACCTTGAGCCCATGCACAAGTGCTTCATACTCAGTGACATTGTTTGATGCCGCGAAATGGATCTGCAGCACATATTTCAACTAGTCCTTCTTTGGCGACGTGAGTACAACTCCGGCACCTAGCCTGGTTTTGGTTTTTGATCCGTCAAAGTGCATTCGCCAATAGTTCAGATCTGGGAGTGGCGGTTCGTATTGCACCTCGGCCCCATCCACGAAAAAGTCCGCCACAGCTTGAGATTTGATGGCCTCTCTTCTGTCATACTGCGGCGCATAAGGAGCTAGCTCAATTGCCCATTTTGCAATTCTGCCACTCGCATCCTTGTTACTCATTATCTCGGATATGGGGGCCTCACAAATGACCCGGATAGGATGCTCCTCAAAGTAGTGCTTCAGTTTCTTGGTGGCCATGTACACGCCATATGCCACCTTTTGATAGTGTGGATAGTTCTGCTTTGAGGCTGACAACACCTCGCTCAAGTAATACACTGGCCTTTGCACCGACTTACCTTCCTCGTCGCGCTCCACCACTATCACTGCACTTACAACTCGGTTGGTTGCGGCTATATAGAGCAACATTGGCTCCTTTGACAGTGGTGAGGCTAGCACTGGTGCCGTGGCTAACATCTTCTTCAGGTGGGTAAAGGCTTCATCGGCCTGCGGTGTCCACACGAACTTATCTGACTTTTTCATGAGTTGGTAAAGAGGCAATGCCTTCTCTCCCAACCGACATACAAACCGACTTAACGAGGTTAGGCAACCTGTGAACTTCTGGACATCGTTAAGACACTTCGGTAGTTCCATTCGTTCGATGGCCCAAATTTTGGTTGGATTAACCTCGATACCTCGGCTGGAAACAAGAAAACCAAGCAATTTTCAAGCCGGGATACTGAAGGTGCATTTCTCCGGGTTAAGTTTCATCCGGAACCTCCTTATGTTCGCAAACGTTTGCCTGATATCGTCAAGGAGTGTTTTGCTTTCCTTGGTCTTGATAACCACATCATCCACGTACACCTGTACATTTTGACCTATTTGGTCGTGCAAACATTTTTGCATACATCTTTGGTACGTTGCCCCTGCATTACGTAAACCAACCGGCATGGTGCGATAGCAATAAGCCCCATACGGGGAAATAAACGCAGTCTTTATTTGATCATCCGGATTCAGAGGTATCTGGTGGAAACCAGAATATGCATCAATGAATGACAACAATTCACATCCAGCAGTTGAGTCTATGAACTAATCTATTCTTGGCAGTGGAAATGGATCTTTTGGACACGCCTTGTTCAGGTTCGTGTAATCAATACACATGCGCCAAACCACTGACACGTTCGGCTCATCGTTCTTCTTTTCCACCAGCACCGGATTAGACAGCCAATCCTGGTAAAGAACTTCCATGATAAATCCTGCAGCTAGCAACCGAGCTATCTCACCCCCAATGACTTTCCTCCTATCTTCGGCGAAGCGGTGGAGAGGTTGCTTCACCGGCTTAGCTCCGGGTCTCACATTCAAAGAGTGCTCGGCCAACTCCCTCGGAACACCTTGCAAGTCCTGTGTGGACCAAGCAAAAATGTCCTGATTCTCACGGCGGAAGCTAACGAGCTCGCTTTCCTATTTATCACTTAACCCGGCACCAATTGTTATGGTGCGCTCTGGGAACATGTCATCAACAGGAACCTTCTTGGTATCTTTCGTGGCCTGGAAGGAGACACTTCCATGTGGGTTACTCAGCGCCGGCATATACTGCTGCGCGGACTGAGCCAATGCCGCCACCTCTTGAATTTTCCTTTTTCCTGCGCAATCACAAGTGACTCAGCTAAGTTTGACCTGGCTGACGCACACTCCATGGAACGTCAGAAATCCCCTGCAATGGTAATCACCCCGTTTGGTCCGGGCAACTTCATCTTCAAGTAGCTAACGTGACAGCTTGCCATGAACTTGTTCAGGGCTGGCCTTCCGAGTAATGCGTGGTAGGCACTTTCCAAGTTCACCACCTCGAACTCCAAATTTTCGGTTCGGCAGTTATCCCTTGTGCCGAACAAGACGTCAATCCGGACCTTGCCTATGGGCTCACAAGAAATGCCGGGCACAATACCATGGAAAGTTGTCCTCGTGGCCTGCAGCATGTTCTCCGAGATACCCAACTTGTGCATTGTGTCCGCATACATGATGTTAATGCTACTTCCATTGTCGATCAACACCTTTGAGAACCTTATGTTAATGCTAGGTCCAATGAGTGTCGGATCCAGCACCAACGCATATGAACCAGGGCTTGGCATGAGCTTGGGATGATCCCTGATGCTCCAGGTGATTTCCTAATCGGACCAAGGCATGTACCTCGTCACTGCAGGCATTACTGCATTTACCTCCATATTCCTACGCTGCAAGCTCTTTCTATCTGTTTCCTCAGTGGTGAACACACAATAGCTCTGATGGTGCTCTCTGTACTCGTTTCTCCCCTCATTTCCGGGGTATCTCTGATCTGGCTGATGCTGATTTTCTACTTGATGCACTGCATCTCTTCTCTCATTGTTATCATACCTCGGCGGAGGGGGAGGCGACATTAGCTATTGCGTGTTCGCTCCGGAGAGCAATTGCTGCCAGGGTAACTCCTGCCGAGGCTGATCATTCCGGGGTGCCTGAGCATACCCTGAACCACCTTGTTCAATCTTGCGCATCCACTCACATTGCCTCGTCGTATGACCCGCTGGGTTATTCAGATTTGGCGTGTGAAACTTACACGGCTGGTCCAACATCGACTCATAAGTATACCTCGGACGGTCTTTCCTTTCTTGCCACTTCTTCTTTTGCTCTGGTGTCCAAGTCTTCTTGCCATCGTTTCTCGGAGTCCACTGCCCTCCAGTTTTTTGGCGTTGACTGCCCCCTGCTCCGGGCTGATCTTGATTCAAAACTGCAACTTGGTGCGAACCGTATCGATGATCCGGTCTATCATCTCTCCTTTTTCCTCTGTACTCATTCCTCCGGGATGATCCGGTCCCATCTCTCTGATAGTACTCATCGTTTGACTCGTTTGATACGAGCCTAGGTTGAGTCGGATCACCCAACGCATACGAATCTGCAATCCGTATCATCTCTGCCAATGTAGTTGGCATTTTCCTTTGCAACTTCTGCCACAGCTCGCTTGCATATCTGCACCCTTGTGCAAACCATGCTATGGCCTGCGATTCTATCATGCCCTCACACGAGTTTCTCACAGTGCACCACCGGGTTAAAAACTCCCGATCCGTCTCATTTGGCCTTTGCTTGCACATAGCTAGGGTCTGCAGCCTATTTGGCCTCTGATACGTACTCGAAAATTGCTGATGAACATTTCCTCAAAATCTATCCAGCAGTTGATGCTTCCTGGTGGCAAATTGTTCATCCATACCCTTGCCGGTCCTTCCAACATCTGGGGTACATATCGTACAGCCCATCTCAGGTTGCCAGTGGCAATTTTCATAGCTGTAGCATAATTTATCAGCCAATCCTCTGGCTTTGTACTGCCGTCATACGTCTTCGTGCCCCTGGGTAGCTGGAAGTTGGGTACCGGTGGCTCCTTCATGATCCGGGGTCCAAAACATGCTGGACCCGGTGGACCTTGACATTCAATTTGTTCCGACCTATACAGTCGATCCAGTTTCAACCTGGCATCATCCGGCATCAAATCCCTGCTTCCCAATCTTGACCCTATCACATGACAGTCCGTCCTTGGGTATCCCACATTTTCCATTTCCGAGTCTCCATCATTATACCTGTCTTGCTCTCGTGGAGCGCCTTTCTGTTGCATACCTCAGCTGGCACTTTGCTCTTGCCTTGGTATATTCCGCTGCTGCGGTTGTCCTGCTCCGGCCGAGTTTCACTGTCCGGCATTGCCGTTGACAACATTCCCTTGACCGGCATTGCCTTGGTCGCGGTTACCTCGGCCAGCTTCACCTCGGCTCACACTTCGTCGATCATCATTTTTCTGAGCTTCTTTTCCTTTCCCTGCCCGCATTGGGTCATAGGGGATGATCTGTTTGTTCCGTCTGGCCGAGGTTACTACCTCTTCTCTCCTTGGACCACCATGAGGAGACGATGCGGCTCCAGCGGATTTCTCCGGGTTACCCACCGCCGAATGGACGATCTTGGAGGATCCAGCTCTCTCTGGGTTAGCTCTGAGTAGTTCCTCGTTTTGCCTGTTCGCGATCTGAACCAGCTCATTAACCCTATCCTGTTGTCTTTGACGGGCTTCACCCGACAGACCCTCTAACTCGGACGCAGCTGCATCCACTGCTCTGAGGTTCTTGGCCGGGGTACTATACCTCGGCAACCCCACAGACAAACAGTTTTCTGATTCCTCAGTTCTAATATCACCCTCTCTGTTCATCTCGCTCATGAGATTTCTTCCCTTCACTTTTACAGCGTCAACCTTGTTCGCCTTTGCGTACTCACGCAGCGTCATATTCAATGACTGCTGTGCCGCGGCTATCTTTTTTGCGCCCTCTAGTATTTTCTGCCTAGTTTCTTCCAGCTCGGCCTGCGCTCGAGCCGGATCTACTGCTGCTACTATAGGGTTTGCCAAGCTAACCATTGCTTCCTCAACACGTTCTCTGGCCTCTCAAGTGGAGGACCTCTACCTTTCCTCCGCGCCTTAGGCGTTACCTCCAGATCTGGCACCGGATCCTTGCTCGCGCCCGCACCTGGCGCAGTTATCATCACCTCCGCATGGTCCTAGGAGCGAGCGATACATGTTCCGGGAACCACGGTAAGGGGTGGCTCCCCCGCCTCGACGACGTGACGCGGATGAACACACGACACGTCAACAGCAACGTAGACCTTGTGCGCGCCGAGCCTGACGAAGAGGCCATTGCACGGAAGAGGACGTGTGCCGAAGCAGCCAGCGTTGTCGCTAACGAAATCCAGCGCTCCAAAGCGCTGAACGAGCCCGGAGACGATGCGTTCGCCGGTGCCGATGATGTTTCCCGTCCGGATCATGACCCCTGCTAGCGTCGCTAGCCCCACGGTGGGCGCCAACTGTCGTGGTGGTGTCACGACAGATGCCATGGATAGGCTAAAGGTGGGGACTAATACACGCTAGGGGAATCCAGGGAGGGATAGTGAAGTGTTTCCCCACACAGTTGTTTGTATAGCTCAGTTACCTAGATTACAAGTGCTGCTAGAGCTGTATTGGCGAGAGGAGGAAGAAGGAGCTCTCTTACTCTCACCCACAGATCACACCTAAAACCCTAGCCAAAACGGAACAGCAGAAAATACCAACCCCTCTACTGAAACCCTAGCCCCTCTTTTATAGAGGGAGCTCGGTCTCTGCCTAGGGCATACGTGGCCCCAAAGTAGTAAGCCGACCGGGGTGCTTTTCCCCCGCGTCACATATGCATAGGCTACGTGAGCCTCTGCGGCGCCCGCGTCAGCCGGCATGGGCGTCGTCACCCTTGTGGGCCACGCCCCGGTGGTCCTGTCCTTGCTTGCTTCGCTCAGGTAGTGCGTACCGGGGCTTCTTTTGACCAGCGAGATTCCTTCCTTCTCTTAGAAGATAGACGTGACCCGGATTATAGCTGATCCGGCCACACCCGTTCCTGCATACAAAATAAAACAAACACCTCCGACTTACTCCTTAAGTCGGTTGAGACTTAGTCAGGTGAACGCCCCCTGGTCCGGGTTACCCCGTGATTTGGCCTGCCTTTAGGTGACCCAGCGAGCATCAGCTTTGGCCTTGCCGAACCTCGGCTAACTCGGCTTTTATACCACGGCGTGACCCTACCTAGGGGTATCCCCCCAACATTGACAATACTGCACCTCTGTTACGTAGTAGTAAGTAGGAGTATTGTCAAATTACTAGCTGTGTGGCGTGCTAGTCTAACATACAGTGAAGTCTAGGCGGCGGTGTCCTCGATGCTGTTGTTGACTAGACAGAGGAAGCAAGTAAAATCTCCTCCCTCATTTTTTTCTTTTCCTCTCCATATTCTTCCCCAGTCCCCACTCCGCCCACGATCTCCCCCACACTCTCTCTTCTCACCCATTCCTAACGCTCCCCTCCTCCTGCAGAAAACACACCTGCACTTGGCATCCGCCTAAATCCATCCGGCTGTGATGGCCGATTCGAAGCTCAGCGGGCGATGCAAGTGGGCACTACAAGAAAATTTTCCTTCCGCGACGAATTGGCCCGACGGTCGTCATAGAAGGCGCGTCTTCCGTGATGAAATTCTCGGCTCGGCCGTGGCCGATGGAAAACTTTTTTTTCTGGTTTCGTGGCCCTCTACTACGACGGATCTTCTAAAAATATGGAGGAAGCTCGGCCAGCGTGTGACAGAAGCAAGATTTTTGTTTCCTCGCGTGATGTTGACTCCCCCAAGTCTTTTGAGGCGTGTGGGTCCCGGACGTCAGTGTCTCTAGCGGACCATATTTTTCGGTCACGCCTCCCTAATTGGAACTCGATAAAGTTGCTCGAGGCATCTGCCATTTAGTCAGGTTGCTAGGTCCCACATGTCAGCCTCATTAGAAGGATCATGTGTATGATGGATTTTTTTCCTTCTCTCACACTACCCTTTTCTAAAGTTGATAGCGTTGCTCGATGCACCTACCGTCTAATCAACCTCCTGGGACCCACATGTCATCCTCTCATAACGCGTGTATGATGGAATTTTTTTTTGCTGGCGCTACCCCGTTCCGAGTTTATAACGCTGCTCGACACATCTACCGTTAAAACCTCCTGAGCCCCACATGTCATCCTCTCATTAGAAGAAACGTGTGTATGATGGATTTTTTTCTCCTTTGCTTGTGCTACCCTGTTCCGAACTTTATAGCGTTTTTCGATGCATCTACCGTTTAATCACGATGTTGGGCCCCACATGCCATCCTCTCATTAGAAGAAACGTGTGTATGATCGAATTTTTTCCTTCGTTGGCGCTACCCCGTTCCGAGTTGATAGCGCTGCTCAACGCATCTACCGTTTAACCAACCTCCTGAGCCCCACATGTCATCCTCACATTAGAAGAAACATGTGTATGATGGATTTTTTCCTTCGCTCACGCTACCCAGTTCCGAACTTGATAGCGCGGTTCTATGCATCTACCGTTTAATCATGCTGCTGGCCCCACATGTCATCCTCTCATTAAAAGAAACGTGTGCATGATGGATTTTTTACCCTCTGTAGCGCCTTCGTGTTCCGAACTTTATAGCTTTGATCGATGCATCAACCGTTTATTCAGGTTGGTGGGTCCCTTATGTCAACCTCACATTAGAAGAATTGTGGGTACGATGGAATTTTTTCTTCTCTAGTGCTACCCTGTTCCGAACTAGATAGCGTTGCTGAACGAATCTGTCGTTTGCTCACACTGCTGGATCCCCCATTTCAGCCTCTCATTAAAAGAAACGTGTACATGCTGAACTTTTTTCTCGCTCACGCCTCCCTGTTTCAAACTGGTTATTTTGCTCGATGCAGCATCTGTATAAGGTCGCGCTGCTGGGTCCCACATATCAGCCTCTTTATAAATGCAACGTGCGTATGATAGACTTTTTTGTCCATGTCCGCTGTTTTGACCTTGGCAACTTGCTAGGTCCCAGATGTCAACCACCTATGTGCAGGAAACGTGTCTATGCTGGGTCCCAGCGGACAGCCTCTATTTGAAAGAAACGTGTGTTTGTTGGACTGTTTTTTCAGGTCCCAGATGTTAGCCTCAGAGTACAAAAAATGCTCATAAAGGTCGTATTAAAAAGATTATGGGCTAACTCAGGGCAGATGCCCTATTCGTCATGGCTTATATTCCATGGGCTCACTCCTAAGTTGAATGGGCTATGGTCACTGGCCACAAGACCACGGAAAGACCGAATTAGAAGGTATTGGGCTATGCTTGGGGCTGATAGGCTAATTTCATGGGCTATGCTTGGGCCTGCTGGGGCCGACATGTCAGCTGCTCTGTAAGTGCAACGTGTGTATGATGGAACTTTTTTCGGCCGCGTCCGCTGTTTTCACCATGGCAATCGTGTATGGTCTTATGGTTGGGGCCCTTATGTCAGTCTCTCTGGCATGTTCTGGCTTGTGGGTCCCCGATGCAGCCTTGTATGTTCTGTCTGGTGGGTCCCCGATGCAAGCCTCTCTATACAAGTATTTAAACTTTTGTTTCGAACCCAGATCAAAACAAACTCCAGGGACGCTGCATGCTGGTGGGTCCGTGATGTCAGCCTGTCCATAATGCGATATTGCTAGAAGAATAAAACGTAAATCCAAGATACTATTCGAACAAAAGACCTTCAAATCAAATAAACTTAAAATGAGTGTGTTGCCACTATAACAAAGATATTTATAGAATAAATATCATTAAACTTTTACTAGTACTACAATTTATGTATTAGTCTTCTTAAAAATATTTTGGGTGTCTATGTTTATCTCTTTTAAAATATAAAAATGCAGCACTCATGGCATCTCAATTTATAAAATGCCACATAATGGAGTATTTTCTTAAAAACATGGGTAGGGACAGGTTTTTTTTAATTTTGAGAGGTGGGGGAAAATGCCCAAAAGGCCGAATTAAAAAGAGTTTGGCTATTCTACATAGGCTACTATACATGGGTTATACTCCATAGGGCAGGCTCCATGGGCTTTATTCTCAAATTTTAGTGGGCTATGCTTAGTAGTCCCCTGACCCCTAAAAGGCCGAATTAATATGTTCTCGGCTATGCACCATGGGCTCCTTTCTCAAATTTCACTAGGTTATGGTCAGCAGTCCCTTGACCCCGAAAAGACCGAATAAAAATATTCTGGGCTAAAGAGGGGCCGAATGAGCTATGGAGTACTAGATGTCTTCTCCTGGTTAATAAAAATTGCATTGTGATGTGCTCGGCCGGATTCGAAACAAAGACCTCAGACAGGGAGGGGAAAAGCGATAATTATTTTTGGCAGCTATTCATGTCATAATTCAGCAGTACAGAATAAGGTAGAAAAATTATCAACAGATTCGAAGTTCATATTCAGGACCACTTGACCAATTCAGCAGCATTTCAAAAGTGACTAATTCAGCAATATAGACAATGAAATACAAATAGCAGTACAGAGAGAACCGGTTTTTGTTTCAGCTCTAAAAACCTTGTCGCACAATGAGTTTGTTGTTTTCACAAGTAACAGTCGACCATTGGAGCAAGCAAAACTGACGATCATGTCTGTTTTGAGTACCTTGTTCTCACATCAATGCATGTATAACCCCCATATGCAACCCAAAATGCCCAAGTCTCATCTAGATTGTGACATGGCCATGTACAAGGGCGACGAGCACTCGTCCGTTTCACATTCAACAACACATGATAGATTCAGCAACAATGTAAAGTGACCGATTCAACAATGGTAGAAAATGACCAAAAGAATTGACAGAATCAGCAATACCGACATTGAAATTCAAAAGGAAAGCGTGAACATGTATTTTCTCTACTCGATCTGAATAAGTCCAAGTACATAGGTATTACTACAAAATAGATTAGAAGTAGTTGGACTCCATACAAAATACTTAGTAGAAGTGTAGAACTACAAGCTTACACTAAGCTAGGAACCACTACATGTCCCATCATACGTATTCGAAGAAACGAGAATGCTTCAGCATGTCAAAGTGCTGGCCGGGTTGCGCCCTTGATTTCCTTCCTGGTACGCGTCTCTTGTTTCATTATCGTCTGTCGGCCTCTAGGTCAGCAGCATACATGTAAAATTCATACGACAAACCAGGAAGTTCGGGATCCTTAATTTCGGCAATTCCCATTACGAAGGGAATCTGCCACCAACATAAACTAGCTAATTAGTACAACATTACATACACTCAAAGTAGGATCATCACAAGAGGATTAAGATGTGATATCTCACTTGTGAATCTTGTCCGATGACAGGTTCAGTAGTATGCCAGTAAAGATGCGGCTGGGACAAAAAAGACATGAGCACTTCCTGCACGGCGTTGGCCGGCGACGGCCTAATCATTGTCTCGGGTGACCTCTTTACTACAACCTGATTGAAACTAGCAAACAAGACCAACGACCAAAACCTCACCTCGTACAACGGCGATTTGCATGCCACCGACCTGACCGGCTTGACGGACAGAAGCAAGTCCGTGCTATGCCTGTCAATTTGGGCGATGAATAGCTTGCCCTCCTTCCCGATGCTGATGACCTCAGCTCTAAGTGAGCCAGGTGCATGAACCGGCACACACGGATCCAATTTTTTGGGGCTGTATCTGGGCACTGTCATCGAGTGGGCAGATATGAGGTGCTCGATGAACACTTTCTTGACGCCGGTGAACTCGCATCCTGGCTCCATGCAGACACACCGGTGGTAGTTGCACATGATCTTGTGGTCGTAGACGTCCTTGTAGGAGACCAAAGTCCAGCAAATGTTGTTGGGGCATCTACTACCTTTTCCGTGAGTGACTTGGTGGTATAGCTCCAGACGCTTAGCAATTTTGTTGAAGACGTCGTCCCCGACCTTCGTCCAGACGTTGTTTAGTCGGTTGTGCCTTGAATCCACAGCTATCACGTCCGAATGATTGGGAGCAAGGGCGGATCTATGTACGACTATTGGGATTATTTGGAGGAGAGGGGTGGTGGCCTGGAAGGGTCGATGTAGCGGGTGAGATGCCGAGAAAAATGTGTGAAGTGCACGCTAGAGAATATCCAAATGCGGCCTCTCGGAGTTGGGAATGGCTCTTAAGGAGGGGTTTTTGCCGTGCTCCTACGGCTGTCTTCTGCCGGGCGTACTACATCGAGCACGCCGACTAGATTTATGGAGTAGGGAGTACTATAGGTACTCTAGACTGGCACCCTACCATGGAGTGTTCTCTCATCACATCTCAGTTATTATAACTGAGAGATGACTTATTTACTGCTTCCATTTTTATACTACTCCCTCCAGTTCGTATTCTAATGGCCTCAACTTTGTCTAGATTCACATCAGTTAGATAGAGTAGTTGTAAGTTGAGTCACTTATGTTTTTTGGTACTTCATAGTACGTACCAAAATACCAAGATGTTGAACCTCATATAAACTTTCTAGAAAGGTACCCCTTTGCAAAGATTGGCAAGCCTGCTAAAATTCCTGAAACTTCTAGAAAGGCAAGAACCCACGGCCTAAATTACATCATGCTTGGTGAAATAACGACATGTTCCCAGTTCATATTCAGCAGCATTTCAAAGTGACCGATTCAACAATACATACTCTGAAATTCAATAGGAGGACAGCGAGAATCAATTCTTGTTTCAGCACTAAAAATCTTGGTGCGAGATCAGTCACTTTTCTCCGAACACACTCGATCATCGGAGCAAGCAAAACTGACCATCAAGCCTACTTTTCTATGCTTACTTTCTACTCACATCAATGACTGTGTGACCCACATATGCAAACCAAAATGCCACAAGCCTCATCTAGATTGTGACAAGGCCATGTTTCAAAAGAACAGTAAGAACACCTACTACCCTTCATCTAAAAAAGTATCAGTACATCAGTATTAGTTCTATAAGATATTTTAGTAGTGTAATAAAAACGATAGAACATTTGACAGATTCACTACCATTTGAAAGATTCAGCAGCACTAAATAAAACAGAAAAATGTCAATAGATTCCAAGCACATAATCAGTGGCACTTGACATATTCAACAGCATTTCAAAGTGACTGATTTAGCAGTACAGATAATGACAAAAAGTATTGATAGATTTAACAATGCAAACACTAAAATCGAAAAGATGTAGCAAGGCCATAATTCAAAAGGACAGAGAGAACATATTCTGGCCATGTTCCAAAAGAAGAGCAATACCATCTACTGGTCTTGATCTAAACAAGTAACAATACATCACTATTAGTTCTAAAAAATACTTTAGTAATAGCAACAACAGAACGTTCGATAATTCAATGGAACTTGAAAGATTTAGCAGTACTGAATAAGACAGAAAAATATCATTAGATTCCCAGTTCATAATAAGCGACGCTTGACAGATTTAGCACCATTTCAAAGTGACCGATTTAGCAGTACAGAGAATAACCCAAGGAATTGATAGATTCAGCAATGCAGACACTGAAATTTGGTAGATGTAGAAAGGCCATGATTCAAAAGGAAAGAGAGACCTTATTCTGCACTAATTCCGTCAGTCTGAACAAGTACCAGTACATAGGTATTACTCCTACTACAAAATAGATTAGCAGCAACAGAATTCCATACAAAATACTCAGAACTACCTTAAGCTAGGAACCACATGTCCCAAAATGGTAAGAAAAATCAGGTTGAGGAGTACATGTGTTCAAGTTAGGATCATCACAAGAAGATAAAGATGGGTTAATCGCTAAGAAATAGGGATGCAAAAGTGGGACAAATGGGACAGGCGGGATCCTTAATTTTAGACCCCTAGACTAACTCTATACTAAGTGGGAGAAGTGGGACAAGTAGGATTTAACAAATCTCACTTATCCCGCTTATCCCACTTAGTTTGGAGTTAGTTTAGAAGTCTCCCACATATCTCACCTCTACATCTTCGATAATAATCTTGTCAATACGAAGCTTGTATTCCACGATGAACTCCGATGGTCGATTCCGACGACGAGCGGCCAAATTAGACCGACAAACCGACAAAGAGCAAGTTGATTTAGAATTCGCATAGAATACCTTCTCACACAAGCCATTTGGATGTGCAGAGCTCAACTTCACCATGAACTGCGGTGACACGCGCGCCGCCGGCCTGACGCACATGGCAGATATCAAGATGACATCGTCACGCCTGTCAAATAGCACGCAGAACACCGTGTCATCAAACCCGGTTAGCCCGATATCTACATTTTGCGAGACCGTTGTCAGCACCGGCTTAGAGATGTACTTGCCTTTCCTACCATAGTGTAAAATGCGCAACCTCATGGCGTGGGCTTCTTTGAGGTGGGAGTGGAGCACAAATGGAATTGCGGCGAACTCGCAGCCAGGCACCACGCAGTTCCATTGGACTGCATCAGCGAGCATTGAACATGAAGACATATTTGGCTGGATAGCCCATACCAATTGGGTCTGTCACCAACATAAAGTAATTAATTAGTACGACGTTACATATATTCATATTAGGATCATCACAAGAAGATGTATATGTGTTAACTCACTCTTGGTTGATATTCTTGTAATCTAGGGGGGAATTCCGACAACATCTTCAGAAGCTCGCAGGTAACGCCTCGGATTCGACAGGTACGACATGAGCCCTTTCAGTGCGACTTCAGCCAACAAAGGCCTGCTTGTCTACTCAGATGTTGCTGCCATTTCGACCGAATGGAGGTTATTCCATGATGGCAGCAACCATAACAACACCTTGTACCGCGGCGGTTCGCACGCCGCCGACCTGACGTACCTGCGGATAGGAAGATATTCGTGGTGTACCCTCCAGTTAGGGTGGCAAACTCCGTGCCCTCTTTCTCGATGCTGATGATCTCTGGTGCGTGCACCCGGTTAGTCGGGTACCCGTACTTGTTGGAGTAGGTCACTTGGGGAAAATAGTACATCTTGTGGGCAAGTTTCAAGTGGTCAAAGAGCTCGTGCAAAGTCAATGGCCGATTGACGATCTCGCATCCTCGCTCCGTGCAGGCTGCGCACGGGCTGTAGAAGCACTGGATCTTGTACTCGTAGACGTCATTGTAGGAGACCAATGAACAATAGCGGTCGTTGGGGCACCTGCTACCTTTTCTGCCGGCGACCTGGCGGTACAGCTCCTTGGAGCATGCGGCCGGCCTAACAATGCTAATAGTGTCCATACACATAGTGATTTTGTTGAAGACATCATCGCCGACCTTACTCTAGCCGCAGTGTCGCGGGTTGCACCTTGAATCCGCCATCCCGTCCGAACAGATTGGGGGCGAGGGTGGATCTATGTAGAGTTGTTGGTGGTTTTTGGAGGACAGGGCTGGTAGCCTGGAGGGAGTGATGCAGCGTGTAATATGGGGTGTAAAATGTGTGAAGCACGCGCCAGAGATGCGGCCAAGCGGCGTCGGCGAGTGGGGATAAACTAAATGGAGATGGGGAAGATAGGAAGGCTCTTTCAAAGAGTTTTCTTCTTTTCTTCTGATGTAAGAAGCGGCTGCATCGAGGACGCCGGCTAAGCGTGAATGTGTGTAAAACGTGCCCCTATGCAACAAATTAAACATGTCACTTCCTAGCGCAGTACATTCTTGTCACGTGAGCTTCTATTTTCATACTAGTATTAGGGCATCACCTATGGTGGCAGAATTTATCTATAAGCTGGGAGGTTTTAAGAAAAAGCTTTCGATGTACTACCGAATTCCTGGTTAGCCTAAAAAGTATTTGGAAAATTTTAAGAGCAATCTATCTATCATGCTTACTTGTAGTTAAAATTTGACACGGTCGGTAGGAGTACGGTTTACATCGAAGACCTCAAAAAAGAGAAAATTACATAGAGGTCCATAAACTTAGCACAAAGGGCCCTAAAGGTAAGCAAGGAAAAGCACGCGGGTCCTTCTCGAGCGAGAAACTGAGCCATACCCTTGGTACTACTATATTTGCTACACACAAACACACAAAACGCTCCTCACAATTTCAAACCAGCGTGCTGGGGGTGTGCTTGGTGCTTCCTCTTCGCAGGGTGTGAAATGGAACAACAATGGAGGTCGACGCATGTGGGAAGCGCCACATTGTAGACGAGATATCAGTGGGCCAGCAGGGTGTGTGTGGATGGTGATGACACAGGAAAGGAGAGAGAAAACACAATTTGTTTTGCGTGCATATATATAGTGAAGGTCCCGAATTTTTTACAATAGGTTCAACTTCTTGCTAAGATTCTACATCTTGACAACTTAACGAAATTATGTTAGGTCAAACTTGAGATAGAAGTAAGCGTGTGATAGATAGCTCTTGGATTAGTTGTCTTGTCGAAGGTACATGGGTGCATCTTCTTTTAGTAAACGATGTTCTAGGTGTGAGTTTCCAACTATTAGGAAAGAACATTCTCAATTTTCCCATGTTTTGTGAATTTTAAAACTTCCTAGCTAGCTCTGCCGACTTGAATGATACTCTATGCCAATTTATCAAAATTAGGTCAAATTTGAACTACAAGTAAATTATAGATTGCTTTGGAAATTTTACGAAAAAGCTTTCGGTGGTTTTCGATGTACTGAATTCCTAGTTAGAGCTTCAAAAGTTTGTTGGGACATTTTAAGAGGAATATATCTATCGCGCTTACTAGTAGTTGAAATTTGATATGGATGGTAGGAGAAAGTTCAATTTGCATTGAAGACCTAAAAAATTACATAGAGGTCCATAAATTTAGCATAAAGGGCTCTAAAGTTAACCAAGGAAAAGCAGTCTGGTCCTTCTCTCGAGAGAAACTTAGCCATATATCCTTCGTACCAGTGTACTTGCTTCACACACACAAAAAACGCTCCTCACACTTTCGAACGAGCATGCTGGGGTGTGCTTGTTGCTTCCTCTTTGTAGGGTGTGAAATGTAATGACAAGGCAAGTCGACGCACGTGGGCAGCACCACATTGTGGAAGATGGAGAGGTCAGCCGGTCGGGGTGTGTGTGGATGTTGATGAGGCAGTGTCAACACCCGGATTTTTAATCCCAGATGCCCGTGTTGACATACCTCGCAATCCCAGGATTACCATTTTTGCGAGACATAACGGATTGGATATCATAGTACATCATCCATTACAAACCATACATAAGGTCTTACACAAATAAGGATCTCATGATCTAGTCTTAATAAAACAAGCAGTGGAAATAAAATATAAGCGTAGCGGTGGGGTCCATCTTTAGGGGCACATGCAATGCTGACGAAGGCAGATAGTCCTTGTTATCATAGCCGTCCTGCTGGCCATCATCTTGGTAGTCTCCTTCGTAGTCTGGCCATAAGTACTCGCAAATTACCACTAACAAGTAGTATAGTTCTAAGTTAAAGTGCTAAATCTAAGTCTAACTATAAAGTTAAGTTTGAAACCTAAGCTGAGTTCAGAAGCAAAGAAGAATAAAATAAAATTCTAGAATCACTTAAGTGGGGAAGATATTGTCATAAAACACCACCCTGTTGTGGTCAAGTCAAAATTCATCATTCCTTTCATAAGTCATTTTGAAAATATCTGACAACGAAACAGTATGGCCATTCCAACTGTCCATAACTGCGGACGCGTCTATTCGAATAGTTTGACACTCTACAGAGGTGGTACACTTTCACCACAAGATTCAATACATCTGTCAGGGATAACCCTGAATCATCATACTTAGTATGAAGATAATCAAACATAACCTTCCCTTTACACACCCTAGTATAAGCACCTCTCCTATGAGCATGGCCTCCCAACCATGACCACCTGTCATCTTGGGCACTGCATAGGTGGACAACATTGAGAGGTAGCCTCAGCTCAAACCTCTCCCGCGAGGGGACTAATACTAATGCATATAAACTTCCGGCTAAGCCTTACCCAATTCAGGTATTGTGATTGTACGGTAAATTTGGAATGGTATCGCATCCGAATCCAACCATATTTTTATAAGAGGGTTAAGGCTCATGCCTCAACATTTTCAGCATCATAAACCATTTGTGTTTCTCAACACATGTCAAAACATCTCAATAGAATGACTCATCATTCTAAGGTTTTCATAATTCATTTTCACCAAGTGTTCCCATCTAAAGTGACTCAAGTTTTGATCTAGCTTTAATCTACTAAGTTAAGAGTGTTCACTAAGGTGGAAAAGATGGGATCAATCTCATGCCATAGAATGACATCTAAAGGATTCTATATAGGCCATACTCTTTATGCTACCTTTGAAATAAGTAAAGGACTTTGTGTAAAGTAAAGGAAGTAAAGCTTGAAATTAATACTTGGGGTAAATACTAGTCAAGGTAGTGTAACCAAAGCATGCCTAAAGCATCTTTGATAAACCATCTAGTTTAATCCTAGCTTGCTAAGCATTATACTTGCAAGTGTTAGCTTGCATTGTTAATGGTGGCTTGCCTTGGGTAGTGTAGTGGTTTTCTTCTTCTTCTTCTTACAAGTTTTCTTGCAAGTTTTCTTCTTCTTCTTCTTGGTAGAACTCCTCCTCCTCGAAAGCTTGGTCGGTACTATAGTCTATAAATACATACGGAGTACACAATCACCAAACAATACTTAGTCTACTTAGCACTCTAAGGCACATAGTTTATGATCTTTTATCATCACAAGCATCACACGCTTAATTCAATAGTTTCATCCTTTTTATTTTAGAAAAGTAATTGCTACTCATTGAAAAATTAACTAAGATTTAATACTCACCACTTCAAATATGGGATCATGTGGACAGATGTCATCACCACATATTCTAACATGTGGGAATGTGAAGGGTTGGATCATAGTTTCTTTGGTTTAATTTCATTATTTAATGATTTAAAGTGACTAGAAATGCCTATATAGCATTATTTTGGTACTAGTTGAAAGTCACTGCATGTAAACCATAATATTATTACATATTCAGATAGATATAGTGAAATGTGATTTTTGAGAGTTGGAATCAACTCAAAATCTATCTTGGTTGATTTTATAAAAATGTTGCAAGGTGCAAAAGCTTCTGTCTTATTATTTTTACTAGGAGGGATCTATAATTCTAGATGAATTAAATCCAACAGGCTTGGGTAGATCTTTTCAGTAGCTTTATAGCAAAATTTGAATCACTCCATTTGGATTTGTAAATCTTTCTGAAATGAATTTCAAACACAGAGACAGAACTAGGTTTAAACTAAAAAGAAAAATCCTAATTCAAACTAACTAGGTTGCGCGGGAAAGCTTCGGGCCGGCCTAGTGTCACTCCGCAGCACGAGTCTTAGCCAACAGGGGGGTCCATGGGTCAGCGGCTCATAACGCGCGAAGCGGTACGGGGCAGTGTGGGTCGATGGATTAGAGTGGGGATCAACGGCTTGGGATCGTCGTCGATGACGGACATGTCGCCGGCGAGCTCTAACCCTAGCGGCTCGGTGGGGGTGCATAGGGGGCATACCAGGGCTCCAGCGACGTCGGCGAGGCGGGCAAACGGACTGGTGGTCGACGGCAAGCTCAGGGACGGTCGACGCAGCTCTGGGGGTGGTCGCAATCAGCGGATCCCGTCTCCTCCAGAGGCGGCCTGCTCCGGTGTAATTCCGATGAACGGCTGCTCCCCTTGCTCCGGCTAGAGGTGTGGGACGATCGGAGAGGTCAGGGGAGTGGAGTGGTGTGCTGCAAAAGGCTGGGGGTGCCCTCCTTTTATAGGCTCGACGACAGGACAACGCAGCATGGTCGGGCGACGGTGGCGACATGGCTACGGGCTGCTAGCAGCATGGCTGCGGGCGGCGATCGACAGACAGTCTCCTGGCGGTGCTCTAGGAAGTGAATGCGGGCTTAGGGGCGATGGTATGCGGTCGGGCGCAACTGGAGCTCTGAGCGGAAGAGGCGGCGACTTCGACGACGAGCGGTGGCTGTGAGGCGTTGGACGACGAATGGGGGTATGTGGCATGCTCCCTAGGTTGTGGCGACGCGGTGGGCGCGGGCTGCGGTCGAGCGGCGGCTTGGGCACGCGTGTCGGGCGCGGCGCTCTGGCACGTGCTCGGCATGGTGCAGTGGCACTGGGCGAGGGGTTTTCTCGGTGGTCCATGGCTTGTCCTAGCTCGGGAAGGGGACAGTGGGTGGCGGTGAGGTGCTGGCTAGCTGCTAGACATGGCGAGAGAGGGGGAGGTGGTCTGCTGCAGCGGGGCAAGGTGTGGCCGGCAAGTTGTTGCTCGGCATGGCCTTGCATTGCCACTAGGGTGGTAGAAGATGGGGTTTATAGGCTGTGGTTAGATAATTTGGGGACAGAGGGAGGGTTTTGAGGAAATTTGGGTGCAAAACCCTGTTGCAAATACTGAGCTATGTTTAGAGTTTAATTCTGTCTGCCAAGTGTTTGATGAAATGGCCGCATGAAATAAACTTTGGAATTTTGGGTTCAAAATTTTTGAGTGATCTCCACTAGTACTAGGTAGTCTATGGTTGCAAGGGTTTTGAAAATGGAGTTCATTTGGATGGTTTTTGAAATAGGGGTGATCTAGGCATATGCATTGAATTCAATTTTAAACTGTCATTTAAAATTAGTATTTGAATGTTTTTAGCAGATCACAAAGTGGGCCTTGGTACCTCATTATGTGTACTAGCAAGGGGTGCAAAGATCTAGAATTATTTCTTGTTGGGAAATGAGTGCTAGGAACACTCAAAGTAGTGTAGTGGATTAAAATGACCAAAATGACCATTTACTCCTTTTATTCATTTTGAGTTGTTTTTCTTTGGGAAAAGTTTGGGAATGATTTAGATGATGCTTATTTCACCTAAGAAACATTTTACAAGCAATGAATCACAGAACCATGGCAATTCAAATCAACTCCTAATTTAAATGCACATACACATGAATGCTTTCATATTTTTAATTGGAAAAGTTTTTGTTAACCCTAATTTTGATGATTTGGATCTTTATAAACTTGGATTAAAGTTTTGGGATGTTACAAACCGTCCCCCCTTAAACAAAATCTCATCCCGAGATTTACAAAGAAAACTAGGAACTAAAGAGATCTGGGAACTCTGTCCTAATGTAATCTTCGCGCTCCCAAGTAGCTTCTTCCTCGGTATGGTTGCTCCATTGAATCTTGAGAAACTTGATGCTCCTGGTCCTGGTGGTTCTGTAGGCTTCTTCTAAGATACGGATGGGCACTTCCCGATAGGTCAGGTCATTGTTGATTTCTACAGCTCTGTGATCGATGTTCTTGAAAACTTCAGTCTTCTTGGGCACTTCCAAGGATTTGCGAAGTAACGAGATATGGAACACATTGTGGATGGCTGACATCTCTTCAGGCAGTTCTAGTTGATACGATACTTCTCCTCAATGGTTCAGAATTTTGAAGGGCCCAATATATCTGGGGGCTAACTTTCCTTTCAGACTAAAGCGTTGAGTCCCTTTCAATGGCGAAACTTTGAGATATACAAAATCTCCAACATTGAAAGTCATGTCTCTCCTTCTCTTGTCAGCATAACTCTTCTGTCTGGATTGGGCGGTCTTGAGGTGCTCACGGACTTTGTGAACCTTCTCTTCTACTTCTCGGAGAATGTCGGGTCCAAAGATCTGACTCTCTCCTACTTGCGACCAATTCAAGGGGGTACGGCACTTTCTTCCATATAGGAATTCAAATGGTGCCATTTGCAAACCTGCTTGACAACTGTTGTTATATGAGAATTCTGCGAAAGGCAGGCAGTCTTCCCATTTTGATCCGTATTCCAACACACAAGCTCTAAGCATATCCTCTAAGATCTGGTTGACTCTCTCAGTTTGTCCATCAGTTTGCGGGTGATAAGCGGTGCTGAAGTTCAACTTGGTTCCCAATCCTTCCTGGAATTTCTGCCAAAATCTCGAGGTAAACTGAGTTCCTCGATCTGATACAATGGTCTTGGGGGTTCCATGCAGACTAACAATCCTAGCAATATACAACTCTGCTAGCTTCACACTCTAGTAGGTAGTCTTGAAAGGTATAAATTGGGCTACCTTGGATAATCTATCAACTATGACCCAGATTGAGTCATTTCCCCTACTGGAAGTAGGCAAACCGGTGATAAAGTCCATTCCCACGGAATCCCATTTCCATTCTGAAATATGCAATGGTTGCAACAGTCCTGCAGGCCTCTGATGCTCTACTTTGACTCTTTGACAGATGTCACATTTGGCGATGTAGCTTCCGATTTGTCTCTTCATCTTGTGCCATCAAAATTGCTCTTTCAAATCTTGATACATCTTCGTTCCTCCAAGGTGGATAGAATAAAGAGTATCATGAGCTTCCTTCATGATAACTTGCTTCAGCTCAGAGTCTGCTGGCACACAGATACGTCCTTTGTACCACAGTACTCCTTCTTCGTCTTTAGTGAATCTAGGTACCTTTCCTGTACCAATACAACGTTTGATTCCATCGATGCTTTCATTCCCCTTCTGGGCTTCCTTGATTTGGCTAATCAAAGTGGGTTGAAGTTCAATGCTAGCTAAGAATCCTTTGCTAACTAATTCAGTTCTGAACTGTTCCAACTCTTCATACAAACTTGGTTGCTTCTCCTTGATCATGGTGTTTAGCCTACATGGCAATCTGCTAAGAGCATCCGCTACCACATTATCGTTGTATTGGGAACGGCAGTACCTGAGAAGGTTAGATAGAGGTGTGGGGACTAGCAGGGAAGCTATCGACAGCGTCCGTAGGCGAGATTGGATACAAGCGAGCGTAGCGGGACGCAAGAAGTACCCAGGTTCGGGGCCCTCGTGATGAGGTAAAGCCCCTACTCCTGCGGGATCTGACTATGTTGTATACACGAACTACAAGTGCTCCTCGAGCTGTATTTGCTGGCTACTGCCTTAAATGCTATATGACCAACACTTTCTACTGAGACCCTGCCTCTCCTTATATAGGCAGAGAGGCAACGGTCTCCCTAGCCAATCCGACTGGCGGGCCCCACACGTGGGCCCCAGCCGGCTGGTCATCCACAGCGCCCGGTATGGCATGTCTTATCGGAGTACGAGCAGTATGGATGTCGTAGGCACAGTGGACGCCATGCGAGCCCGTCGTCAGCATAGGCCACTGTTCCTGCGTCATCCTCGCAAAGTCTTCGGTATGGCCGGGTGGTTGCCAGTCTTGTCATAGTACAAGGCGTACCGTGCACTGATACGCACGTCGTCCTGTCCCACTGATTAGGTCCGGCTACGTCGCCGTATCCGGCTGTCTCTTGCTGATCCGGCTATCGGGTGATAGCCGGCCTATCTTACCTTGTCCAGCTGCATCGGGTCAGCCGAACGCGATCCGACTGCCTGGTTTCTTGTCCGGTTTGGGTACCTGGGGATCATCCCCCGAACACTAGACCCCGAGCGCGTGTGGATTCCACCCTTAGGCGAAATGTGCGCGCGCTCCTACTTGTTTTTGAATTTGTGTCCGGCTGTGCTTGGCGGTTGCGCTACCCGTGACGTTTGTGCTGACGCCGGCCACGCGCGCACGCGCCATCATTGCTCTACGGCGGGCAGTGTAACGTCCCGTCGCAAGTCGCCTCGGGAAACCGCTGTCCGGCGCTTCGGTTCTTGCTCCGGGATCATCTGGGCATCCTGCCCTGGCACACGGGATCTAGGCGGCGGTTGGGGTGTGCGTTGCCTAGATGCGTGCCACGTTGCTCCGTCGACGGTTGCCCTTCCGGCCCTTTAAAGGGACGCCGCGGGGGAGGTAGTTCCTTTCCTTCGCTCCCCCGCTGCAGTCTCCTTCCCCCTCACGTGCTTCTGCTCCTGTGCCCTTGCCTTCTGCGCCGTAGCCTACTGCACCGCCCGCTCGCCGTCATCGACGCTACGGGCCACCGCCACTCTTCCATCGCCGCTCCTCTCCACCAGCCGGAAATGGCCGCCAAACATGGGGCTTGGTGCGGCTCCTCCGTCATGGAGGACCACATCGCAAAGTACCGCGCAACCCGCGTTCTCCCACCGGCGGAGGAGCTGGCGGTGCGGTTGGCGCCGGCGGGGGAGGTGTCACCGCACCTGGCGGAGGGGGAGCGCGTCATCTTCCTCTCCCATCTAGCGTGCGGGTTCGCGCTTCCGGTGAATCCCTTCCTCTTGACGTTTCTTGCCTTCTTCGACATTCGTCTTCACCACCTCGGCGCCAACGCCATCGGGACACTGGCGCACTTCATGGCGTTCTGCGAGAGCTATCTCGGGATCCAGCCGGATCTCGGGCTCTTCTGCCGGCTCTTCCAAGTCCGGCCGCAGGTGCAGTACACGAAGGGGCCGCTAGTCGTCTGCGGCGGCGCCTCCATCTACTCCCGCTCCCAATCCAGCTACCCCAAGTTCTTGCTTCAGGACACGGTACGGTTGTGGCAGCAGTCGTACTTCTACGTCAAGAACGTCACCAACGTCGACCGGATAAATCTTCCGGCCTTCCAGGATGTCGACTCTAGCCGGCAGAACTGGGACTTGAAGTTCCACGGCGACAAGGCGGAGACGGATGCGATGCTGCAGCGCATGCGCTCCCTCGTCACCTGCCGGCTAACCGGCATGGACATCACTCTTAGCTGGATCTCCCGGTTGATGATGCCGATGCAGCAGCGGGCGCACAAGATGTGCTATTACTCCGGCCGGCTGGACCCGACCCGGCTGTCGCGCCGTGATCCTTGCTACCACAACTTAAAGGAGTGGTTGTGGACGATCAGCAAGGAGGGGCTGCCGGAGAACTGGAAGTTCAGTCTGGCGCCCTACAGCCGGGAGAACCGTGCTCCTCGGGTAAATTGTTGTAGCCGGAAACTTTATTTGCTCTTTCTGTCTTGTTTCCCTATTCTGTCTGACTGACTTCTTGTATCCGGCGGATCTTCGCTTGCATCCTTCGCGAGGAGGGCAAGGCTCCCCTCGAGGTATTCACGCCTGACTTGCCCGAGTCGTGCGCTCGGCGGTCCGGCGAGGAATCGGACGGGGATGGCGATGCCTTCCCCAGCCGGAAGGACGAGCCGGCTGCCGATCCGCACGCGGAGGTGCACGAGGAGGAGGAGGTCGTGCCGACCGCGGACCCAGCAACGCACTCCACGACAGACGGCGAGGCAGGTGGGAGTGGCTCTAGTCATTCTGGCTCCCGCCGGCCTACGACGGAGGAGCTGGCTCCCAAGAGGAGCCCGTCCGGCGCCCTGCCGCCAAGACGTATTGGCCGGAAGAAGGGGCCGCCCCAGTTGTGCCAGGGTACGTTCTTTCTCCCCCCTTTTTCTTTTGGCGCTTTCTGTCTGCTTGCCCTTTTTTCTTCTTTTTCTAACTTTGGTTTATTTTGCCTTTGCCTTCTCCTCCTTCTCTTTAGCACGACTGGTCTCTTTCAGAGCCGCGAGCCCAGCACGAGCGTCGGCCGGGTCGCCGCCCCACGCCTCGACTGCGCCAACCGGCGCCCCTCCTTCTTCTGAGGCGCAGCCTTTGCCTCCCCCTCGAGCTGAGCCGACCGCCTACGCCCAGCCGGAAGGTCCTCAGCCGGGAGCGGGGGCCTCCCAGCCGGAAGGCTCCTCCGCGGGCGCGCGGGGGGCTGCCAGCAAGGAGCTCGTCGTTGTTGGCGATGACAACTCTGACGGGGAGCCGGGGGAGGAATGGCGGATGGCAGTGGTCGCATCGAAGGAGTCCTTGGCCGTCAATGCCGTGGACGACGATGCTTCCTCCGCCGCCTCGCTGTCCGACCTTGCCGCCACGCTAGAGCTGGGGGTGAAGGTGATCCGGCTGCTGGAGGCTGCAGCCGGCGGGAACTGGACGTTGGAGCAGAAGCTTGCTGCCGCCAACGGGACTTCCTAGAGTAAGTTCGCTTCTCTTGGCTTGCTTTTTTCTCTTTTTTTACTGATAGACGGAATTTCCACAGCCATCCTCGTGTGCGCTCAGCGCGAGATCGATCGCTTGAAGAAAGCGAATGACCGGCTGAGCAAGTCCAATTCCACTCTGCGGCTGCAGAATAGGGATTGGCACGCGAGGGTAGACGGTATGGAGGCCACCATCAAGGAGCGCGACGCCTCGCTCGCCAGCCGGACTGAAGCCTTCACCCTTCTGGAGGCCCAGAACAAGGACCAAGAGAAGGAGATCAAACGGCTGGCGACCAAGGAGAAGGCCCTGGTGGAGGAGCTGATGCAGGTCGGCCACACTGCCAAGGGTGAGTTCCTTTTTCCGTCTTATTTTCTTTCCGGATCCAGTAGCCGGATCTGACCCTTTTTTCTGACATCCTTTTACCCCGGCATAGACCTACTGGCCTACAACCGGCTGCAGGAGAACTAGCCGGGAGCGCAGCGGCCTAGGAGCTCGTCGTCCTTCTTGGCGAAGAGGCTACCAAGCTTCGTCAAGTGGCGCGGGACGTCTTCTCCTTTATTTGGCCGGAAGCTCCGGTTCCGGAGACAATGGCGCAGTTGGCCGCGAAGGTGGGAGAAGTGCCGGTTGCGATGGACCAGCTGCGGGAGTTGGTGGCACGGGCCGGGGCAGAGATGGCTCTGGCCCTCATGCTCTCCTGGTACAAGGATGCCCGTGTCGAGAAGATCGACGGTGGCTTCCGTGCCGGAGCCGATCTTGTCGCCATCCGCCAAGCCCATCCGGAGCTCCGCGGATCCACCATCAAGATTGCCGACTACGTGGATCCCGATGAGGCGCTCACCGACTCAGAGTCTGTCGGCACTCCTGACATGGAGGGCCCGATGCCACCACCCGCAGGCGCTGGAACCGGATCAAGCTCCGCTCCTCCTCCTCCGCCCGAAGCTTCCGTCGGCCAAGATCTTCCTCACGGCATGGGTCCTGCCGTCTAGTTATTGCCCCGGGATGCCGGGTGTATTTGTCTTATCTTAGATATTCATGAACCTTGTCTGTCTGTACCGGCTATCTTTGACGCCAGGTAACTTATGGGAGCTTCGTCTCCCTTTTGTTTGTTAACATTGAAATTCTTGAGTCTCCCTTGACTTGTGTGTTGTGTTTCCTTTTGATATTTTGCCGGCTTGTGCCGCCCGGCTAACCTCGTCCGGCTACACACTCTTAGCCAGACGAACTACACCTCCAGTGGGGGCGCGCTAGCGCACCCACTAGGTGTAGCCCCTGAGATTCGGAGTAGCTGGCACTAGTAGAAAATGGGCCTTTGGTTCGGGCCATTAGTCCCGGCCGTGGCTGGGGCCAGGACTAATGGTCCGAACCAGACGGCCCGAGGATGCCGAGGCACTATGTCCCGGTCCGTAAGGAACCATTAGTCCCAGTTTGAGATACAAACCGGGACAAATGGGTCTGGGCCGGCGCGCGTGCTCCTGGCAGAACCTTTAGTCCCGGTTTGTATCTCAAACCGGGACTAATGGCCTGGCCCTATATATATGCACCCAGCCCTCCACTCTCTCCTGTTTTTTTCCTATGTGAGAGGTGGGTATAACTTTGTGCTAACTTTTTTTCTTCATATGCACTAGAGGTGTTCGGTGAAATGCCTATTAGAGCGATGCCACTTGAGTTCACACAAGACAAAATATGATATGAGGTGCCAGAGCGACACTTAAGGTTTCTCCTCTTTGTTTTGAAGTGTCCTAAAAGGTTAGCAACTATTTTCTCGTTTTGACTGCGCGATACTAATTTAAGCATCGTGATTGCGTTTGATATATATGCATGGTTGTATGATGCAGATGAGCCACCCATGGATGTTCGGTGACCGACGCTCTAACGCTTACAGAGAAGGCATGCGTTCTTTTCACCTTGTGGCCGAGGCGAACAAGCGGCGGGATGGTTTTATGTGTTGTCCATGTGTTGAATGTTGGAATGAGCGGGCACACTTCCTCAAGAGTCATTCAGAGCCACCTGCTTCGGTCCGGTTTCATGTCCGGCTATAATGTTTGGACCAAGCACGAAGAAAGAGGGGTTATGATGGAAGAAGGCGATGAAGAAGAGAACAATGATGACAACTACCGATCTATGTTCCCTGAATACGATGATACCGCAGTTGAAGATAATGAAAAAGAAGGGGGTGAAGAACGCGAACCACATGAGCCCGTTGATGATTTTGGTCGGGTCATTAGTGATGCAAGGCGAGACTGCGACACAGAAAAGGAGAGGTTGCAGTTCAAGCAGATGTTACAGGACCACAACACATTGCTGTATCCAACTTGTGAAGATGGCCAGAAGAAGCTGGGTAGCACACTGGAATTGTTGAAGTGGAAGGCAGAGACCGGTATGACTGACTCGGGATTTGAAAAGTTGCTAGTAATAATGAAGAAGCTGCTTCCAAGAAATAACCAATTTCCCTCCAGTACGTACGAAGCAAAGAAACTTGTTTGCCCTCTAGGATTAGACGTGCAAAAGATACATGCATGCCCTAATGACTGCATCCTCTACCGCAGTGAGAAGTACAAGAATATGGATAAATGCTCGGTATGCACTGCATTGCGGTATAAGATCAGAAAAGATGACCCTGGTGATGTAGAGGGCGAGCAACCCAGGAAGAGGGTTCCTGCCAAGGTGATGTGGTATGCTCCTATAATACCATGGTTGAAACGTTTGTTCATAAATAAAGAGCATGCCAAGTTGTTGCGATGGCACATGGAAGACCGTAAGAAAGACGGGATGTTGAGGCACCCTGCTGATGGTCGGCAGTGGAGAAAAATCGAGAGAGACTTCCCGGACTTTGCTGGTGACACAAGGAACTTATGGTTTGGTCTAAGTACCGATGGCATGAATCCTTTTGGGGAGCAGAACTGCAGTCACATCACCTGGCCCGTGACTCTATGTATCTACAATCTTCCTCCTTTATTGCGCATGAAGCGGAAGTTCATTATGATGCTAGTGCTCATCCAAGGCCCGAAGCAACCCGGCAACGACATTGATGTGTACCTAAGGCCATTAGTTGATGAACTTCTACAGTTGTGGGCCAAACCAGGTGTATGTGTGTGGGATGAGCACAAACAGCAGGAATTTGACCTACAAGCATTGTATCAATGATTGGCCTGCTCTTAGTAACATTTCAGGACAGACGAACAAAGGATAAAATGCATGCACGCACTGTTTAGATGAGACTGAAAGTATATATCTGGATAAATGTAGAAAGAATGTGTACCCATACAATCGTCGTTTTCTTCCGCCCAGTCATCCCTTAAAGAAGAAAGGCAAGCATTTCAATGGCAAGGCAGAAACCCGGACGAAGCCTGTCCCCCGTAGTGGTGCTGATGTATTTGGTATGGTCAAGGATTTGGATGTAATCTTTGGAAAGGTTCTTGGAGGACAACCTGTTCCGAAAGACCCCATTAACGGACATGCACCCATGTGGAAGAAGAAATCTATATTTTGGGAGCTACCCTATTGGAAAGTGCATGAGGTCCGCTCTGCAATCGGCGTGATGCACCTGACGAAGAATCTTTGCGTGAATATTCTAGGCTTCCTGGGATTGTATGGGAAGTCAAAAGATACCCCGGCAGCACGGGAGGACCAGCAACATCATAAAGGACAAGACGGGAAGCATCCAGGGCAGTTTCAAGGGCTTGCCAGCTACGCTCTTACCAAAGAAGAGAAGGAAATCTTTTTTGAAGTCCTTTTCAGTATCAAGGTCCCGTCTGGCTTCTCGTTGAATATAAAGGGAATAGTAAATATGAAAGAGAAAAAATTTCAAAACCTAAAGTGTCATGACTGCCATGTGCTTCTGACGCAATTGCTCTCGGTTGCATTGAGGGGAATTCTACCAGAAAATGTTCGACTAGCCATTGTGAAGGTATGTGCATTCCTCAATGCAATTTCTCAGAAGGTAATCGATCGAGAAACTCTATCAGGGTTACAGATTGATGTGGTCCAATGTCTGGTCAGCTTCGAGTTGTTGTTCCCGCCATCCTTCTTCAATATTATAACGCACCTCCTAGTTCACCTAGTCGAAGAGATTAGAATTCTCGGTCCTGTGTTTCTACACAATATGTTCCCCTTCGAGAGGTTCATGATTGTCTTAAAGAAATATGTGCATAACCGTGCTAGGCCAGAAGGAAGCATCTCCAAGGGCTATGGAACAGAGGAGGTCATTGAGTTTTGTGTTGACTTTCTTCCTGACCGTAAGCCGATTGGTGTTCCTGAATCTCGGTATGAGGGGAGGATGACTGGAAAAGGCACACTAGGAAGGAAATCAATGGTATGTAGGGACGGGCATTCTTTCACTCAAGCACACTACACAGTTCTACACAATTCCACCATGGTGGCTCCATATATTGAGAAACACAAGAATATTCTACGCTCCGAAAACCCGGGGAAGCCTGAAACCTTGATTAAAGGGGAACACGAGAAGAATTTTGGCAATTGGTTGCAGACACATCTCATGAATAACACCACTGCTGGAGATGAGTTGTACTCGCTGGCCAGGTTACCATCTTCGACTATATGTACTTTCCAACGGTACGAGATAAATGGGAATACATTTTACATGATCGCCCAAGATAAAAAGAGCACCAACCAAAACAGTGGTGTCCGCTTTGATGCAACAGATGACAATGGGCATATTGACACATATTATGGGTACATAGAGCAGATATGGGAACTTGACTATGGACCTACTTTTAAGGTCCCTTTGTTTCGGTGTAAATGGGTCAAGCTGACAGAAGGCGGGGTACATGTAGACGAAAAGTACGGCATGACAACAGTGGATCTCAACAATCTTGCGTACATGGATGAACCATTTGTCCTAGCCAACGATGTGGCTCAGGTTTTCTATGTGAAGGACATGTCTACCAAACCAAGAAAAAGGAAAGATAAGCAAAAGAGTACAGAATACGATGAGCCAAAGCGCCACATAGTTCTTTCAGGGAAAAGAAACATCGTGGGAGTGGATGATAAGATAGACATGTCAGAAGATTACAATAAGTTTCATGAAATTCCGCCCTTCAAAGTGAAAACTGACCCAAGCATCCTGTTAAATGATGAAGATTCTCCATGGCTACGATGCAGAAGAAAACCACAACACTAGATGTTGGTGATGTGTAATAATGTATTAAACCTTTTATTTGAGACATAAATCTATGTAATGTATTAAACCTTTTATTTGAGACATAAAGGTCCCCTTTCATGTAAGACATCTTGCTCAATCAAACTAGACGTTCTGAGCCGCGGTAGGTGATCACACAAAGAGAAGGAACCATCACAAGAGAAGGAACCCACAAACACTAAGGATACATAGCACAACTGAAAATTAAGAAACATGCCTAATGGTTGGAGTGATTCAGTCATGCTCCTGCCTAGCCCTGTAATACGCGCCACTGTAGTCGTCGTAGTCACCGGCGCCGCCGTCGCTGTCGTCGTCGAGGTCACCGTAGTCGAAACTTGAAGGTTGGGCACGCGTGGGCTAGATTTGAGGGTACCGTAGGCGGGGGTTATTGCCGGTCGTGTTGTAGGCCATGACACTCTGGAGAGTCCGGCCGCGCCACCACAGCCGACGGCCGGCCTCGTTGAAGTTCAGAGGAGGTGGTCCGTCCTCCTCGTGCCTAGCGAGCGCCCTCTCACGCCGATTGATGAAGAAGGCTTCCCAAGTCGGGAAATAGTCGGGATACCAGTTGGGATAACTCCGCTGCTCTGGCGTGAGCTCGAGGTAGTAGTGGTTCGTGATGGCCATCCGGCGCTCCACACCTAGAGGGACAGGAGGGACCGGCACGCCTCCGGCGCTCAGCATCCAGCCGGTGGGGACGGGGTAGCCCGGTGGGCAGGTGTAGTTCGAGGCGCAAAGCGCCTCCGCCTCCCGGGTGGTTAGAGATATGATGGAAGCCATGGGAAGAGAATGATGAGTCTAGATGTGATATGTAAATGGAGGCCAAGCATACATATATATACTAAAAAAAATGGCAGGAGGACAGAGGTGGGAACCGGTGGAAAGCGCGGGAACGCAGTGGCGCGGGAAACTTTGATCCCGGGTGGGGGCTCAAACCGGGACAAAATATGGGGGGGCCTGATCTGGGGGAGGCTTATCTGGAGGGCCTTATCTGGGGGGTGGCTAACCTTTAGTACCGACTGGTGGGTGCAACCGGGACTAAAGGTGGTTTTTGTGTCCTCTAACAAAACTGTCGGTGGGATAAGGACGCGTGGGTAACCTTTAGTACCGGGTGGGGGCTCAAACCGGGACTAAAGCTGTCGGTAGGATAAGGAAGCGTGGGTGGACGCACTGCTCGATGAGATAAATCATGTAGCGCACGACGCCCTATCAGAGGAAGAAGACAAAGTAGAAGCAACTCCGTGCCTATAAAAGGAGCATCGGTACGCCATGGAAAGCAACTCAACAAGCCAACATGGATGGAGAGTTTCATCCCCATGGATGGAGGAAAGGGTTGGGAAATCTCCCGTGGCAGAACTTCTCGAAGATGCCCTTGGTGCACACGCCCTATGGCATCTTCGAAGGAGGGAACCCTAAACCCTAAGTCAGAGGAGGGAACCCTAAACCTTAAACCCTAAACCCTAAACTAAAAACCCTAAACCCTAAACCAAAAACCATAAACCCTAAACCAAAAACCCTAAACCCTAAACCCTAAACCAAAATCCCTAAACCCTAAACCGTCGGAATTACATGAAAATGGAAAAATGGTTAATAGTTTGACTAGTTAGAATACTTATTTTATAAAACAGAAAATTGATTTGAATCACTTATTTAAAAATATGCAAAATATAATAGTTAATGCATTTTTAAATTGGAAATGGCAAAATGGTTATTAGTTTCACTAGTTAGAATAATTAGTTTATAAAACAGAAAATAGATTTGGTTTACTTATTCAAATTCAAGAACTTTTCATGTTGAAAATTTTCTCAAATGCATAAGTATGTAAAAACTGTATAATTCAAATGTTTAAAAAATCTAATAATTACAAATTGTAATATTTGAAAAAACAGGCGCCAACTTAGGCCCAGCGCACGCAAATTTGGGCCTTTAGACCCGGCCCAGAACACCATCAGGGACTAAAGGCTCTGCAGGCGAAAAGGCATCCAAAGCCTTTAGTCCCAGTGCGTGGCTGGAACCGGGACTAAAGACCCCCCCTTTAGTCCCGGTTCCAGCCACGCACCGGGACTAAAGGGTGTGGAGGTATTTATTGTGCCGCCTTCTTCCCCGGTCGAATCCATCGACCAGAGCGAGGAGCTAGTACTACGTCGCCAGCCTGCCGAAATTTACCTCGCTACCTCGCCGCCCGTCCGCGTACCCCGCGCGCCGTGTTGCCGCGCCGTGCCGTCGCCTCTCGAGACGCTCGCTCGTCCGCCCCGCTGCTGGGAGGTAATCCCTCCCCCACCGCGTGCTCTGCCTCCTCTCCGTCGCCGGCCCCAACGAGCCCCGCGCGCTGCCTCCATCCCCCCAGCGAGGCCGGGCGGCGCCCCGCGACTGGCGAGCCCCAGCGAGCCCGCTCTGCCTCCTCTCTTGTATTTTTTATTTGTATATTAATTAATTAAGAATTATTACTAGTAATAGATAGAATTATTACTACTATTTCTAGTGTATGTTTTTTGTATTACTAGTATCTTTTTTTAATAGATAGATAGAATTATTACTTGTATTACTGGTATTACTAGTATGTTTTGTATCTTTTTTATATTTCTAGTGTATGTTTTTTTATTCATTTCTAGAATAGTATATATTAATTTCTAGTATAGTATATATTAATTTCTAGTGTATGTTTTTTTATTTCTTGTATCTTTTTTATATTGTAATATTTATTACTAGTATAGAAATATAGTATATATATATGTTTGTGTATATATATTTATTACTAGTAATAATATATATAGTAGTATATTATATAGTATGTAGTATTATAGTGTCGATTGAGACAGACAAGCATTAGTGCTAAATAAAGATAAGCTAAAGAAATAACTACCCTAAGTCCGGTAGTGCTCGTGGGCCCCGGGACTTAGGGTTAGGGTGGTGGTGCTCGCGGGCCATCGGACTTAGGGTTAGGGTGGTAGTGCTCGCGGGCCCCCGAACTTAGGGTTAATGTGGTAGTGCTTGCGGGCCCCCGGACTTAGGGTTACGGTGGTAGTGCTCGCGGGCCCCCGGACTTAGGGTTAGGGTGGTAGTGCTCGCGGGCACCCGGACTTAGGGTTAGGGTGGTTAGTGCTCACAGGCCCCCGGACTTAGGGTTAGGGTGGTAGTGCTCGCCGGCCCCCGGACTTAGGTTTAATGTGGTAGTGCTAGTGGGCCCCCGGACTTAGGGTTAGGGTGGTGGTGCTCGAGGGCCACCGGACTTAGGGTTAGGGTGGTAGTGCTCGCAGGCCACCGGACTTAGGGTTAGAGTGGTGGTGCTCGCGGGCCCCCGGACTTAGGGTTAGGGTCAGGGCATCACTAGAATTTTGCTATTGTTTAGTATTATTGTAGAAAATTGCGTGTTCATATTATTGTTTAGTATTATTTTATGCAGCAATATTGAATGAAAAATGTTATTATGTGCATTTTGTAGAAAACTATGGATCCAATCCAGAGAGACCTAGCACAGGAAGAAATTCTCGAGGATATGATCAACGACACCCCCCATGTTGATCCACCCGAATCTCCGTTGATTTATCTGAACCCCTCCGGTGAGGGAGAGGAGGTCGACCGAAATGATCAAGGAGAAGCCGACGGCTCCGGTGGTGGAGAAGCCGACGGCGAGGTATATATATGAAGTCTGGTGATCAGTAGTTGCATTAACTGAGTTGTATATATATATAAATTGACAAATGTTTCTTCTCTTAGGCCTCCACATCGAGCAAAAAATATTCCAAACGAGGCCCGGCCAAAAAGTTGGATGCATCTACGCGTTATACAATTACGCGGGTATCACCATGGGGTGAACCGGTGGAATCCAAAAAGGCTGAAACTGTATTTAAACAACTATGCGGAGTTATGGTTAGGGATGGCATCCTGATCACCGTTCGAGAGTGGAATAATTCCAAAGGGGCGAAAGAGGGTGAGTATGTCTCCGACAGGTGCAAAGAGGGTCTTTGGAATGACCTCATGACACATTTCACCCTGCCAGAATATGAGGATGATGCCGACACAGCTGCATTGAGGAAGAAAGTCAAGCAGTGGACTCTTACGAAGATGGCCGAACTATTCAAGAACTAGAAGAAAGCAAAATGGCAAAAGTATCAGAAGACGAAGAAGACTCCTAAATTTGAATGTTATCTAACGAAGCAGCAGGCTAACTGGGATGCATTTGTGAAGTACAAGGAGTCACAACCTGCTATGGAAATGTCGGAAAAAAACAAGAAAAATGCCGCGATGAAGAAATATCACCATCACCTGGGGCCAGGGGCTACGCGGCTGCCATGCCAAAGTGGGATGCTAAAGAGAATGAGTTGCTTGCTAAAGGGATCACTCCAGAACCAATACGCGAAGAATGGGATCTGAGGGCAAGGAATTGGTTCCTTGTGCATGGGAGTGAGTATGACGAAAGTATAGGGGACCTTATTTGCAGTGACGGGATTAGGATACCCTGGGATACATGGCAGAAAGTGGTGAAGGAGATTAAAGCGGGGACAACAAAGTTCCGTCCCGATAGAGAGAAAGACTTGCTGACAAAGGTCCTCGGGAATGACGAATGTGGAGGACGTGTACGAGGCCTTGGCCCTAGTTATACGTGGGAGATGGGGTTTCCCAAAGACAGAGATACTTATAGGAGCCGAGAGATAGCAAAGAGGCGGCAGCAGGAGGAGGAGGGAGACAAGTTCACCGAGTTGATAGGAACACTTCGAATGCATCAGCAACAGATTGACGAACTTCGAGGAGGAGCGCGCCTGCAAGATCCTGTACTCGATATTACCGCCGTCCCATCTCAGCGGAAAAGCAGCGTGGCTGAATCGGAGGTCCCTTCTGACGATGCACGTATGGTAGATGGCGGTCCCGGCTACCCCGTGGATGGAATCAAGGAGCAGGCATCTTGTGAGCTCCATCAGAAGGTGAAGAACCTATCCAGCAAGGTGGCGGTCGGATGTGCTTTACCTTGTCCACCTGGCGCACGCTGGCATGGCCGTGAGATTCCAGCTGGCTATGCTAAAGTTGCTGTGGATGAAATCACAATGGGGTGGGACTCAATGGAGCTTGACATCCCTGGACCTGAAGGTGAGAGGACATTCGGAGAAGTACTGGGTGGTATCATTCTATGGGACAAGAACAACATCAAGCTTCCAGGCTGGACACCAAAGCGAACACCGCATGTCACCTTCACCTCCATCACCTCCAAGAAGCCCACCCCATGACTACGACCACCACCGCCCGAGTCCATCTCGATCTCCGCCGCAGCCTCCGATTAGTACTAAACGACGCAGGAGCCCAAAATGACAAAATGTCGCCCCTCCCAAGAGTACCTCATAAGAATCTTCCTACCAGACCTTACGATCGTACTGATGAGGAAACTAACATGATCGTAAAGGCTGAATTTGTTGCGCAGCTTCAAAAGAAGAAACCTGAGCCCGCCTCGGTATCCACCGAGAAGCAAAAAGCGTATGCACTTTCTTTTCTGAACACAAAATCGCAATATGACTTGCACCATAAGCTAGCTGACTATCGATGCACACTTCAGAAGGAAGTGAAGAAGAGAAAATCAAGTAGAAGTGCAAGCGGGAGCAAATCATCAAGTCAAAGTGCAACCGGGAAAAGAAAGGACGTCCCTCAGCTCGGGGAACAGGCCAAAAAATTGACCCCACCCCTCAAGGTGGTATCCAATGACACTCCCAAGCAGGATATGGAAGAAGGTAAGAAGCTTGCGGCCACTATGAATGTGACTGTTGAGGAATTGCTAGGTTCCCAGGACGACAAGTTACCCAAGGCTCAGGTAGTCCCTACATATGTCCCAGGGAAGCCTCTGGTCAGCTCTGAGGAGTTCCCACAACTGCCAACACAAATGCGGAGTTTACATAAATGGTACTTGAAAGCCGTAAAGGAGGAGAGAATAATGATCATGGCGAAAGTCCCACATGACTACTACTTCTGAGAAGAAGAGGTCCATGTTGAGTTTCCAGAACTTTTCTAGTTATACACTTTCGACGCCCTCGACAAAAGTCTCATGAGTTGCTATTGTCTGTAAGTTGTTGAATTCATTGTCTATATATAAGTTGTTCATTTTTTTCAGTTGTTCAATTCATTGCATGTAATTATCCTAATTATATCCTTTTGTACTCTATTATTATGCAGAATGAAGATCATGGAATGTAAAAGAAGGTCAATCTTCAGTGTTGGGTTCATTGACCCAGATAAAATACATTGTCGGACGCTAAAGGAAAAACCCGAGGACACACAGGAAAACCTTCTAAGGTTTCTAACGGAGCAAAATTTCTATGACCATATACTGTTTCCTTACAATTTCGCGTGAGTGTCTTACTCTATTGTACACATTCTCTTTTGCTTACTCGATGTTAAGTGTAATTGATGAGTTACTGATGTATATATAAACGTGTACAGTTTCCACTGGATTCTCATGGACATTCAACTTGATAAGGGAAGAGTTGAAGTCATGGACCCATTAAAGAGACCCGTGGAACAGTTTAGTGACATGCAGGACATGCTCCAGAGGTAATTTTCATGCTACATCGGTCTCTTTCATTGATTTCCTGAGATATCACGTAATAAATAACTCATTCATTTTCTTTACCAGGTAGGGTTTGGAACCAGTTCAAGAGTGCGGTTACGGGTGACTTTACTGAGAAGCTGACATTTAAGCCGGTCTCGGTAAGTAGTAGGCGCATCTCTTTACTTCTAGTTTCAATACAATTATGATGCTGGATTATTATTTTGATTGAATTATATTCTCGTAAAGTGCGCTTTAGGCAGCCACAGGGGACGAATCTATGTGGATTCTATGTTTGCGAGTTCATTCGCACGTTTACCAGTGAGCTGAATGATTATAGAGTCGATGTAAGCAATACATTCATAACATTATTTTTATTACCGTCACTTTTTGTTATCATGATTGATATTCATATTGATCTCCTTTTCTTATATAGTTCGAGAAAATGCGGGATCAACTCCTACCACATCAACGCGTAGTAGCAATTGCTGAAGAACTGGCAGGATTCTTGATGAACGAGATGATAGATGATGCCAGAGAATTTAGTGTGAATAGGCGCCGATGATCCCCGGCCGTGTAATTGAATAGACGGGCTCTAGTCCCGATAATTGTGATCTCCATGTGTAACTATCATGTATATAGTTGTATGCTCGATCTTAAGAGAAGTTATCTTATGTATGCACGAACATGTACGGTATGTGGTAGTGTAGAAAACTATTTTGAAATGAAAAAAAGAATACAAATTAAATTCTCTGCCGCGGCAGAGAAAGTGCCTAAAATGCTGCCGCGGCAGAGAACCATTTGTCCCGGTTCGTAATACGAACCGGGACTAATGGGGGGGCACCCAGCGCCCGCAGAGACAGCCACGTGGATGCCCATTGGTCCCGGCTGGTAAGAGGGCCGGGACTAATGGGTGGGCCTTTAGTCCCGCCCCTCCAGTCCCGGTTACCAGGACCGGGACTAAAGCCCCTTACGGGCCGGGACTGGAGGCCCGTTTTCCACTAGTGTGGCATAGCCAGGTGCTTCGAATCTTCCTTATTTCTCCCAAGTCTTCTAACTTTACCCGACTGGCCTCGTCCCAGTCGGCTGCTTTCATCGGCTGAACGCCTTCAGCCCGGGGAACTAATCATTCCAATGGGGGCGCGCGAGCGCACCCACTGGGTGTAGCACCCGAGATTCGGAGTAGCTGGCGTAGCCAGGTGCTTCAAATCTTGTCTTCTCTTGCTCCAGCCCTTGCCCTCACCTGGGCTCCGAACGGTCGACTAAATGCCTTTAGCCGGTCGGGAACTACAAGATTCCACTGGGGGCGCGCGAGCGCACCTAGTGGGTGTAGCCCCCGAGATTCGGAGCGCTTGATGAAGGCAAGGACTTCGAATCTTATTTCCTTCTCCTGAATTCCGACTCGAGATAGGCGGACAAGAATGTACATACGCATACACACATGTCCACATAGGTTAGTTGGTTAGTCTGTCAAATTTTAGCCGGAAAACGGCTTGTTTTTTCGAAAACTGGCTTGTCCCTTTCTAGACACTTAGTCGCTTTCCCGTGTGCTCTGCTGTTTTTGCTGCGTCCTTGCCAGGTAGCCGGGTTGCGGTCTGCAGCCGGAATTGAAGGGAGCTGACAGTACATTGCCCACGGTACTAATGGCTTGGCAGCTGGATTGGTTCGAACCAGTCGCTAGGCCGGTACGCCCGGTTTGCTACGTCTCCTCCCCGTTTTTCATGTGGGATGCCTCGGGCTTTTGCTCTTGCTAGCCGGACAGTCGGGTTGCGTTCTGTAGCTGAGAGGAAGAGTGGGCCTCTGACATCGTCACACACTAATCAACCGGTGTGTTGACTTAGCGGGCCGGGCCAGCGGGCGAGCCCCCGGGAAGGGTTGTCGGAGCAGGAAAATTTGAACCGGAAAACAGGTGCACACACATCTCTAGTAAGGAGCCCCGAGATTCTCGTGGGGATCCACATTTTCATTCATAGGGTTTTCGGGATACATACACTGCCTAGCGACTAGGTGTAAAACGGGCGCAGCAGGGCTGCATTCCAGGGACGCTCGGTCTCCTCGTCTGATTAGTCCATCTTGTTCTTGCGCGGCTGCTGCGCGTTGATGAGGTAGTAGGAGTCGTTGGGCAGCGCCCGGCTGATGATGAAGGGGCCCTCCTAGGGTGGTGATAGCTTGTGCATGCCCTTCGTGTCTTGCACCAGCCGGAGAACCAGGTCTCCCTCACGTAATGCGACTGGGCGGATCCGGCTCGAATGGTAGCGACGTAGTCGCTGCTGGTACAGGGCTGATCTGGACAGGGCCAGCTCGTGGGCCTCCTCCAGGAGGTCCACTCTGTCCTCCCGCGCCTCCCTGTTGGCTTTTTCGTCGTACAGGAGCTTGCGAGGGGACTCGAACTCGATGTCGGCAGAGAGGACGGCTTCCGATCCGTAGACTAGGAAGAATGGCGTGTAGCCGGTTGACCTATTCGGCGTGGTGCGGAGGCTCCACACCACAGCCGGAAGTTCTTCGATCCAACATCCGGGTGACCCCTCTAACGGCTCGATGAGGCGTGGCTTGATTCCGGCTAGCACCAAGCCGTTTTCTCTTTCGACTTGCCCGTGGGATTGCGGGTGCGCGACGGAGGCAAGGTCCAGTCGGATGCCCTTGTTGCTGCAAAACCGGGCGAAGGCCCCTTTGGCGAAGTTCGTGCCGTTGTCGGTGATGATGCTGTGGGGTAGCCGAAGCGGTTGATGATGTCGGTGAAGAAGGTAACAACCGTTGCTCTGTCCTGCTTCAGGATAGGCTTGGCCTCGATCCACTTTGTGAACTTGTCCACCGCTACCAGTAGGTGGGTCATGCCCGCGCATGCTCGCTTGAAAGACCGACCATGTCGAGGCCCCAAACCATGAAGGGCCAGGTGATCGGTATGGTCTTGAGTACCGAAGTTGGCATGTGCCTGAGCTGCCCGAAGCGTTGGCACCCATTGCATGTGCGGACCAGCTGCTCAGCGTCCTCGAGGGCGGTGGGCATATAGAAACCATGGCGGAATGCCTGGGCGACTATCGCCCTTGACGAAGCGTGGTGCCCGCACTCACCCTGGTGGATATCCTTGAGTAGCCGGTTGCCCGTGTCCACATGAACACATCTTTGGAAGATACCGGATACGCTGCGCTTGTACAGCTCGCCGCATATGATGGTGTACGTCTGCGCGCGGCGCCAGATTTGCCTGGCCTCCACCTCGTCGTCCGGGAGTTCTCCGTTGGCGATGCAGCTCATGAAGGGCTGTGCCTAGGATGGAACTTCCTAAATGGCGAGGACGCTCCTGTCCTCCGGCTGACGGATATCGGGGGGGTCGTCCGGGTGTCGTACCCGGGACGGCAGCCCCCGAGCCACTAGGCGAGCCGGCTGCCCCCGGGTCTTGCGAGCCGAAAGGCACTGCCTGGCCGGAATTGGTGTGGGTCTTCTTCTTCGGTGGTTCTGCCGGCTCCGCTTCTGCCGTTCCGTCAGCCGGAACGCTTCCTGCCCAGACGATGGAGTCTGATTCTGGTGACGGGTTAATGGATGGCTTGCGCAGGTGCTCCAAGGAGACCCCTGTGGGATAGCCTGCCTGGTGGATCCGATATTTTAGAGCGCATCGGCTGCCTCGTTGTTGACGCGGGGGACGTGGTGAAATTCGCACCCGTCGAGGCAGGCGCTGAGCTTCTGGATGTGGAATCGGTAGAGAGCCATGTTTGCATCTCTAGCGTCCCATTCTCCGGACACCTGCTGCACCACCAAGTCCGAATCCCCGAAGCACAGGATCCAGTTGACACCGATCTCCTTGGCCAGCCGGAGCCCGCGCGCCAGTGCCTCGTATTCGGCTACGTTGTTGGAGGCCTTGAAGTGGATCTGCAGCACGTACTCCAGCCGGTCTCCTTTGGGCGAGGTGAGCACGATGCCGGCTCCCAAGCCCCCAAGCATCTTTGACCCGTCGAAGTGCATCTGCCAGTGGTCCGAATCCGGAACCGGTGGGAGATACTGGGTCTCGGCCCAGTCGACGAAGAAGTCCGCCAACGCCTGCGACTTGATCGTGAGCTGGGGCTCGTACTGGATGGAGTAGGCGGTGATCTCGATGGCCCACTTGGCGACTCGGCCGGTGGCGTCCTTGTTGCCAATGATTTCCAAAAGGGGTGCAGTGCACATGACCTTAATCGGGTGCTCCTGGAAGTAGTGCTTGAGCTTCTTGCATGCCAGGTACACGCCGTAGCACATTTTCTGGTAGTGGGGGTAGTTCTTCTTGGAGAGGGAGAGAACCTCGCTGAGGTAGTAGACGGGTCTCTGCACCAGCTGAGCCTTGCTTTCCTCGGGGCGCTCCACCACCAGGACCACGCTGACGACCCGGCTAATGGCTGCTATATAGAGCAACATCGGCTCCTTGCTAGCCGGCGTGGCTAGAACCGGTGCTGTGGATAGCATGCGCTTGAGGTCATGAAACGCGGTGTCGGCTTGCGAAGTCCATGAGAACTTGTCTGTCTTCTTCATCAGCTGGTACAACGGGAGTGCCTTCTCCACAGCCGGCTAACGAAACGGCTGAGGGAAGCCAGGCATCCGGTGAACTTTTGGACTCCAAGCAGGTTCTTGGGCGGCTGCATCCTCTCGATGGTCGCGATCTTCTACGGATTTGCCTCGATACCTCGTTGCGATACGAGGAAACCGAGTAGCTGGCTGGACGGTACCCCAAAGACACACTTCTCCAGGTTCAGCTTCATCTGGTACTGGCAGAGGTTGCCGAATGTTTCTCCCAGATCCTCGAAGAGGGTGCGCTTCTCCTTGGTCTTGATGACCACGTCATCTATGTAAGCGTGTACGTTTCGGCCTATCTGCGAGTGCAAGCATTTCTACATACATCGCTGGTAGGTGGCGCCTGCGTTCTTTAGGATGAAAGGCATGGTTACATAGCAGAAAGCCCCGTAGGGGGTGATAAATGATGTCTTAATCTGATCAGCCGGGTTTAGCCGGATCTGATTGTACCCGGAATAGCAATCTAGAAAAGACAACAAATCACAGCCGGCCGTGGAATCAATGACTTGATCGATACGGGGCAAGGCGAAGGGGTCTTTCGGGCACGCCTTGTTTAGGCTGGTGTAGTCGATACACATGCGCTAGGTCTTGTTCTTCTTCAACACCAAGACTAGGTTCACCAACCAGTCCGGGTGGTACTCTTCCATGATGAACCCGGCTGCAAGGAGCCGGGTGATCTCATCGCCGATTATCTTTCTCTTCTCCTCTGCGAACCGGTGCAGAGGTTGCTTGACCGGCTTGGCATCCAGACGCACATGAAGTGAGTGCTCAGCGAACTCCCTCGGCACACCCGGCATGTCCTTGGGGGACCATGCGAAGATGTCCCGATTCTCCTGGAGGAAGTCGACGAGCGCGCCTTCCTATTTGTTGTCCAAGCCGGCACCAATGGTGACGAACTTAGTCGGATCGGAGGGGTCGAGCAGGATTCTCTTTGTCTCCTTTGCCGGCTAGAAATCTCCTTCTCCAGCCGGTTTGCTGCTAGCCGGAATGTCCTGCTGGGCCATGGCCACATTGCGCATGATCACGCGTTTTTCTTCAGCTATAATGAGGGCCTCTGCCAGTTTGGAACCGGCTGAGGCACACTCCATCGACCGCCTGAAGCAGCCGGCCACGGTGATCACGTCGTGGGGTCCTGGCATCTTTGTCTTGAGGTATGCGTAGTGGGGGATGGCCATGAACTTGGCGAGGGTGGGGCGCCCGTGAGGAGCATGGTAGGAGCTCGTCAGATTTACCACCTCGAACCAGATTGGTTCGCGGCGGAAGTTCTCCTCGGTCCCGAAGATGACGTCCATCTAGATTTTCCCCAGCGGGGCATAGGCTGGCCCCGGCAGTACGTCGTGGAATGTCGTGGTAGTCGGGCGCAGGTCACTTTCACGAATGCCCAGGTTCTCCAGCGAGGACTGGTAGAGGAGGTTGAGGCTGCTGCCTCCGTCGATGAGGACGCGCGAGAATCGGCAGGTGCGCGCGTTGGAGACGATGAGAGGGTCGAGCACCATGGCGTAGCCCTCGAGAGTCGGCAGATGCTCAGGCTGATCCGTCCGGCTCCAGGTGATGGGGGTTTCCGACCAGTTCATGTACTGGGGGACCGGGGAGACAATGGCATTGACCTTCTTGGAGCATCGCCTGCGGCTGTGCTTGTCGTCCTGCTCCGTCTCGAAGATGTGGTAGGCGGCATGCAGCTGGGGGTAGCCGTTGTTGTTGTTGCCGCCGTTGCCGCCGTTACCATCATTACCGGCTGGTGGTGGAGGTCCACCCGGTGGGGGAGGCGGGAGACGAGGCTGGTTGCCCTGGTCCTTTAGCTGGCGGGTCCAGCTGTAGTTCCGGGTGGTGTGCGTAGCCGGTTTGAAGGGACCGCTATGCCACTTGCACGGGCCGTCGAACATCTGGTCGAAGGTGAGCCGTGGCTTCTGCCTTCTTGCCTCATTAGCCGGTGCGTCGAGCACGCCCTCCACAGCATTGACCTACCGCGCGTGGTAGCGAGGCTTCTGCTGTCCAGCCTGTTGGTCCCCATGGAACCGGTTGTCATTGCCGTGGCGTCGGGAGGATCCGGCTTCTCCTGCCGGGTTGCTTGGTCGATCGCGAGACGGCTCCGTGGGAGTCGGACGGTCGTCCGCGTTTACTCGGAGGGGCTTCTTCATGGCGACATCCACCGTGGCGTACTGGTCCGCAACCGTCATGAGCTCCGCCATGGTTTTCGGCTCGTCACACAGTAGCCGGTGGCGAAGCATGGTGCCCTCTCGGCAACCTTCGATGAAGAAACTGATGGATTGGCTCTCCAGGATGCCCTCGCAAGTGTTGCGCAGCTCCGTCCACTTGGCGAGGTACTCGCGGTCGGTCTCGTGGTCGCCCTGGACGCACATGGCCAGGTCGCGCGGGCACCCTAGATGTTTGTACGTGCCGTTGAAGTTGCGGACGAACACCTTCTCGAAGTCAGGCCAGGTGTTGATGATGTCGGGCACAAGGCTATTGAGCCATGTTCTTGCCGACCCGGTTAGCATGAGGGGGACGTAGCGCACGGCTGTGCGCTTGTTCCCGTGGGCGATGCCGACTGCCGTAGCGTAGTCGGTCAACCAGTCTTTCGGCTTCATACTACTGTCGTACTTGGGGTGTCCCTAGGCAGGGAGAATTTATCCGGAAACGGCTCGTTCCGGATATGGGGTCCGAAACAAACCGGGCCGGTTGAATCTTCCTCCTCCGTGATGCGCGCTTGAGCGAGGAGCTCGATGCGGTCGCGGGCATCCGGACAATCCGGGTTGGGCGCTCCCACCCGGCCCGAGAGACGGGAACCGGCTGGTGTGGGCGCTCTAGCTGGCGGAGGGGAAGGTGGTGGGTTGCTGTTCACCGTCTGCTCCAGGCGCGGCTGGCCCCTGTTGCCAGAGCTGCGACACCTGTTGCGGGCCCTGGGCGGCTGAGGGTACGACCCCTGCTAGGTGTCGCGCGGCGCGCCACTACTGTTGGCAGGTAGCTTGCTCCCCCCTAGAGTAGCTAAGGTCTTCCTGCATCTGCCGGTTCGCACTGGCTTGCTCGTCCGCTACGCGGAGGAGCTACTGCACGCGGGCGTGCTGGCGGGCCCGCTCCTCGCTCTCCAGGCTGGGTAGTTCCTCTGCCGCGGCTCGCGCCGCGCGCAGGTTCTTGATGGGCGTGCTGTAGGTGGGCCGTGTGAGGGCCGGCACGGGATCTCGTTCCCCGTCCTTTTCCATTCTACCACCCAGCTCGCCGCCCCGACGCCGTACCTGACCACGCCGGCTCGGCTCCGCGGTAGCCGGAGTAAGGCCGTGCGCGCGGTCGTACTCACGCCGGGTGATCTCGAGTTGCTTGCGGGCTGCCGCCAGCTCCATGGCCTCCTGGAGGAGGATCTATCTCTCCATCGTGAAGTTGGCCTCCGCTTCCTCCGGGTTATCCCTGAGGTTAACCGGCGTCAGGAGCCGATCAATGGCATCCTCTACCGGGTTCCGAGGCTGCGTGGGAGCGGAAGTTCCGACCTCGTCCGCGCCTCGCTCCCGCGGCTAGCAGGGATGGGAGCTAGAACCGGCCATCATGACCTCCATGCCGCGGGATGCGGCGGAGGCGTCGCCGCTTGAGCACGGCAGCTCCACGACAGAGACGATTTCCCTAGGGAAACGCTCCAGGACGGTGGCGACGTAGACGGGGAGATCACCGAATAGCAGGACGGTGCCGTTCGCCGGGAAGGAGGTTCCGGCGAAGCAGGAGGCATTGTCGATGACACAGTCGAACTTGCCAAGCGTGAGCACTAGCCCGGAGGCCACGCGCTCACCGGCTAAAGTGCGGCGTCCCATGCGGAACGTCACTCCGGTCGCAGGCATCTGGCCCCATGGTGGGCGCCAACTGTCATTGTACTATGAACGGCAGTACCTGAGAAGGTTAGATAGAGGTGTGGGGACTAGCAGGGAAGCTATCGAAGGCGTCCGTAGGCGAAATTGGATACAAGCGAGCGTAGTGGGACGATAGAAGTACCCAGGTTCTGGCCCCTCGTGATGAGGTAAAGCCCCTACTCCTGCTGGATCTACAAGTGCTCCTCGAGCTGTATTTGCTAGCTACTGCCTTAAATGCTATATTACCAACCCTTTCTACTGAGACCCTGCCTATCCTTATATAGGCAGAGAGGCAACGGTCTCCCTGGCCAATCCGACTGGCGGGCCCCACACGCGGGCCCCAGCCGGCTGGTCATCCACAATGTCCGGTATGGCATGTCTTATCGCAGTACAAGCGGTATGGATGTCGTAGGAACAGTGGACGCCGTGCGAGCTCGTCGTCAGCACAGGCCACTGATTACTGTTCCTATGTAATCCTCGCAAAGTCTTCGGTATGGCCGGGTGGTTGCCAGTCTTGTCATCGTACAGGGCGTACCATGCACTGATACGCACGTTGTCCTGTCCCACTGATTGGGTCCGGCTACGTCGTCGTATCCGGCTGTCTCTTGCTGATCCGGCTATCAGGTGATAGCCGGCCTATCTTACCCTGTCCGGCTGCATCGGGTCAGCCGGACGCGATTCGACTGCCTGGTTTCTTGTCCGATTTGGGTACCTGGGGATCATCCCCCCGACACACATTGGCTTTGCCGAGGGGATAGTGTATGTCAAGGTAATAATCCTTGATTAACTCTATCCATCTCCTTTGCCTCATATTCAGCTCCTTCTAAGTGAACATATACTTCAAGCTCTTGTGATCTGAGTAAATCTCACAGCGATTACCCATCAGATAATGACGCCATGTCTTCAATGCCAAAACTACGGCTACTAGCTCAAGATCATGGGTCGGATAGTTCTGCTCATGCCGCTTCAGTTTTCGAGACAGATACGCGATGACTTTGCCTTCTTACATCAATACACATCCTAGACCAATCTTGGATGCATCACAATATACATCAAATGGCTTCTTGATGTCTGACATGATCAAAATTGGGGCTGATATAAATCTCTTCTTCAGCTCCTGAAAACTGGCTTCACATTTGTCTGTCCATTCAAACTTCTTGTCCTTCTTTAACAATTGGGTCATGGGTCTGCCAATGCTCGAGAATCCTTCTATGAACTTGCGGTAGTATCCCGCTAATCCAAGAAATGCAGGAACTTGGGTTTGAGTGGTGGGAGCTTCCCATTCTTCGACATCTTTGATCTTGGCAGGATCAACTGAGACTCCTCCGGCAGACACAATATGTCCTAGGAATCCTACTTCTTTCAGCCAAAACTCACACGTACTGAACTTGGGATATAACTGATGCTCTCTCAGGGTTTCTAGGATGATTCTCTGATGTTGCTCATGCTCCTCTTCTGACTTGGAGTAGATAAGGATGTCGTCGATGAACACAACGACAAACTTATCTAGGAAATTCATAAAGATCTTATTCACGAGATTCATGAAATAAGCAGGGGCATTGGTTAATCCAAAAGACATAACTGTATACTCGTATAAACCATAGCGAGTAGTAAAGGCGGTCTTCAGAATATCCGTTGCACGAATCTTAAGTTGGTGATAACCAGTCCTAAGATCAATCTTTGAGAATACACGGGCTCCAGTCAATTGATCAAATAGATCCTCTATCTTTGTCAAGGGGTACTTGTTCTTGATGGTGACATCATTCAACTTTCTGTAATCTGTGCACAAACGATTGCCTCCATCTTTCTTGTCGACGAATAACAGTGGTGATCTCCATGGCGAAGCACTTGGTTGAATCAAGCCTTTCTCTAACATGGCATCCAACTGCTTCTTCAGTTCCCCTAACTCTGAGGGGTTCATGCTATAGGGTCTCTGGGCTATGGGTCCGGTTCCGGGGATTAGTTCGATGATGAACTCAATATCCCTATCCGGGGGCATACCTGGCAATTCATCTGGGAATACGTCGGGCTATTCACAGACTACTCTGACTTGGTCTATGTTCGGTAGGGCTAGGCTCTTGTTGCACTTGAATTGACGAGGTAAGGTTTTAGAGATATGCTCTACTGTGATTCCAGAGCTACTGGTCATGGTGATGGCTTTCTTAGCACAGTCTATCATTCCTTTATGCCTTGACATCCAGTCCATACCTAGTACTACTTCCAATCCTTTGTTTCCAAATATAATTAGGTTCACATAAAAATCTATCCCATCTATTCTGATAGGCACAACTTTGCAAATTTTTCTAGCTTTGGTTGTTGAACCGGGGATTTGAACTATCATGACATGCTTCAGGTTGGTTGGGTGAATCTTACTAGTGCATGCAAATTCTTCGGTGACAAATGAATGTGATGCTCCCGAATCAAACAATACTCTTGCTAAAACTGAGTTGACAGAAAACATACCCAACACTGGCGCTTCCTGGGCTTCTTCGGCGTTCATGTGGAAGAGACGACTGTTCCGGTTGTGAGGGTTCCCTAGGGCAAATTCTCTCCCTGGTTGAACGCGATGCTGCTATTGAGCTGGGGCATTCACATTGGCAGTGGCGGCAGTCTTCTTGGGACACTCATTGGAATAGTGACCCTTCACTCCACACTCGGAACAAGTGATCTTGGACTTGTCCTTGACTGCGACAGGCACGTCATAGCTGCCAGTTCTGGGTGCAGTGTTGTTGTTGTTGCTCTTGGGAGGTGCACGGTTGAAATTGTTGGCATTGTCGAAGTTGTGATTGTTTCCTCCGAACTTCATATTGCCTCCACTACGGTTGGGGTAGCTTGGGCGAGACGTTGGGGGTCGGTTGTTCCTTGTTGCATATCCTGGTGAGGGGTTGGGACGGTACTTCTGGTGACTGCTGGATCCAGACTACTGCATCATATGACACTTGCGGTTGTCGTTTGCCTGGTTAATCTTCCCTTCCATCTGAATGGCAGAGTCGACTAGCTCTTCTAGATCCTCGAGGCGGATGTTGACGAGGACTGTCTGCATCTCATCATGCAGTCCGTTCAAGAATCTCTCCTTCTTCTTGGCCTCCATGTTGATCTCACCAGGTGCATATTTGGCAAGTGCCAGGAATTTTTCACGGTACTCCACCACAGTCATTCTTCCTTGCTTCAATTCGCGGAACTCATCCCTCATTCGGTTGACTAGACCTTGCGGTACGTGGGTGCGGCTGAACTTGACGTTGAATGCTTCCCATGTTATAACTTGACCATTGTTCATCAGGTGGATATTGTTCCACCAAGCTCTTGCATCTCCCGCCAGATAGTGGGTGGTGAAGAGAACTTTCTCATTTTCACCAACTCCTGCAACTTCTAAGTTGTTTTCCATTGTCTGCAACTAGTCATCGGCATCTAATGGGTTTTCTGACGTGCTAAAGATTGGGGGATTGGTATTCTGGAAGTTCTTCAGCTTGGATCCTTGATGATCCTGATTTCCATGCCCTTGGTTGTTGAGAGCCATCTGGGCGATCTGTTGAAGTGTTGCTAAGTTGGCTTGGCGCTCTGCCCTACTTGCTTCACGGTCTGCGATGAGATTCTACAAGATCTGCAGCATTGGGTCTTGCGACGAGCTGCTCCCTCCTTGGTTTCCACGAGTCATCTGAAGATTGAGGTAGATATAGGGGTAAGAGGGAATTTTCTAAGGTTCAGGGTTTTGGTTTCAAAGCTAAAACTTTGAGTTAGACTCAGGTTTTTCAACTAACTTCATTTCATTCATGCAAACAAGCACATGATACAACACACACCACGACAATCAAAGGAAAACAGATGGTTTGAAGAACCATTCTGCAAGCTACGATACAGTGGGACCGATTCATCTCATGCTAAGACAATGCTCTAGTGTATCTACTCATCGTCGATGAAGTCAGAGTCCTCATCATCAGTGTAGAAGTCCACAACATCCTCCTCCAGAAAGTCATCATCGTTGCTGAGGTAAGAGTCCATGTCTCCCTGGATGTCTTCACCCTCCTCTTCTTCCTCCTTTGCGGCAAGATGAGCTTCCTGCTCCTTACGGTCTTCTCGAGGTCAGCCACCTTCTTGCGAAGACGGGCGATGGTGCGATCCTTCTTTGCACGCTGGCGGCAAAGAGACTGGCGATCCTAGACGAGCAGTGCGAAAGTTTGGGCCTTCTGGTCGGCAATGGCATGGTTCTGGTTTGCTAACTCACTAGCATTGTCTAGCTCCTACTGTCTATCGTGCAGCAAGAAGTCCAGATTCTCCACTTGACGCCTCAACTCTGGGTGACTTGGCATCTCCATCGGCATTCTCATGAAGTCACATCTTGCATAGTGAGCAAAACGGGTTCCTTGGATTTGGTTGATGCTGAGGGCACACAGACGTGCAAGAGCTTCATGCATTGCCCTGGCTAATCCATCTAGCCAGTTGTTCTCTCTCACGGAGAACTGAATTTTCCCAGAAGTTGGTGCTTCGATGCTTCCTCTAAGGTCTGCAGTGACTAGCCACTGTAAGTCTCCTCCTGGGGATCCTGGAAGTTGAGCTCCAAGAAACTCCGGATGTGGGTGTCCCAGTAACTCTGACAGTGAATCCAGATCCCTCTCGAAGATTAGCTGACCTCTGTTTCCCAACTGGTAGAACTTGCTGAACTGAGACTCCATCTACAAGAATTTAGGATGAGGAAGTTAGTGAAGTGATCAAGTGTGTCAAATTTTTAAGTAGTAATGTAAGAATTTTGAGGCATATGAATTTTTGAGAAAGAATGAATTCCAAGGGATAAGAGAGGAAATAGTTTTTCATAAATACTCACTTTGGTTTTGAAACAAAGTTTTTGTTTGGACGTCCATTCTAACTAGGGTCTCCTATGGTCAGGATGGCTCTAATACCAACTTGTCAACACCCGGATTTTTAATCCTAGATGCCCGTTATGCCATACCTAGCAATCCTAGGATTACCATTTTTGCGAGACATAACGCATTGGATATCACAGTACATCATCCATTACAAACCATACATAAGGTCTTACACAAATAAGGATCTCATGATCTAGTCTTAATACAACAAGCAGCGGAAATAAAAGATAAGCGTAGCGGTGGGGTCCATCTTCAGGGCACAGGCAATGCTGACGAAGGCAGATAGTCCTAGTTATCATAGCCGTCCTGCTAGCCATCATCTTCGTAGTCTCCTTCGTAGTCTGGCCATGAGAATAGCTAGGGACAAAAGCCATGAGTATTCTTAAAGTACTCGCAAACTACCACTAACAAGTAGCATAGTTCTAAGTTAAAGTGCTAAATCTAAGTTTAACTATAAAGTTAAGTTTGGAACCTAAGCTGAGTTCAGAAGCAAAGAAAACTAAAATAAAATTCTAGAATCACTTAAGTGGGGAAGCTATTGTCATAAAACACCACCCTGTTGTGGTCAAGTAAAAATTCATCATTCCTTTCATAAGTCATTTTGAAAATATCTGACAACGAAACAGTATGGCCATTCCAACTGTCCATAACCGCGGACGCGGCAATTCGAATAGTTTGACACTCTACAGAGGTGGTACACTTTCACCACGAGATTCGATACATCTGTCAGGGATAACCCTGAATCATCATACTTAGTATGCAGATAATCAAACATAACCTTCCCTTTACACACCCTAGTATAAGCACCTCTCCTATGAGCATGGCCTCCCAACCATGACCATGTGTCATCTTGGGCACTACATAGGTGGACAACATTGAGAGGTAGCCTCAGCTCAAACCTCTCCCACGAGGGGAATAATACTAATGCATATAAACTTCTGACTAAGCCTTACCCAATTCAGGTATTGTGGTTGTACGGTAAATTTGGAATGGTATCGCATCCGAATCCAACCATCAGTTTTATAAGAGGGTTAAGGCTCATGCCTCAACATTTTCAGAATCATAAACCATTTGTGTTTCTCAACACATGTCAAAACATCTCAATAGAATGACTCATCATTCTAAGGTTTTCATAATTCATTTTCACCAAGTGTTCCCATCTAAAGTGACTCAAGTTTTGATCTAGCTTTAATCTACTAAGTTAAGAGTGTTCACTAAGGTGGAAAAGATGGGATCAATCTCATGCCATAGAATGACATCTAAACGATTCTATATAGGCCAAGTTTTATACTCTTTATGCTACCTTTGCAATAAGTAAAGGACTTTGTGTAAAGTAAAGGAAGTAAAGCTTGAAATTAATACTTGGGGTAAATACTAGTCAAGGTAGTGTAACCAAAGCATGCCTAAAGCATCTTTGCTAAACCATCTAGTTTAATCCTAGCTTGCTAAGCATTATACTTGCAAGTGTTAGCTTGCATTGTTAATGGTGGCTTGCCTTGGGTAGTGCAGTGGTTGAAGTTTTCTTCTTCTTCTTCTTCTTGGTAGAACTCCTCCTCCTCGAAAGCTTGGTCGGTACTATCGTCTATAAATACATACGGAGTACACAATCACCAAACAATACTTAACTAGTCTACTTAGCACTCTAAGGCACATAGTTGAGGATCTATTATCATCACAAGCATCACAAGTTTAATTCAATAGTTTCATCATTTTTATTTCAGAAAAGTAATTTCTACTCATTGAAAAATTAACTAAGATTTAATACTCACCGCTTCCAATATGGGATCATCTGGACACATGTCATCACCACATATTCTAACATGTGTGAATGTGATTTAAGGGTTGGATCATAATTACGTTGGTTTAAGTTCATTATTTAATGATTTAAAATGACTAGAAATGCCTATATAGCATTATTTTGGTACTAGTCCAAAGTCACTGCATGTAAACCTTAATATTATGACATATTTAGATAGATATAGTGAAATGTGATTTTTGAGAGTTGGAATCAACTCAAAATCTATCTTGGTTGATTTTATAAAAATGTTGCAAGGTGCAAAAGCTTCTGTATTATTATTTTTACTAGTAGGGATCTATAACTCTAAATGAATTAAATCCAATGGGCTTCGGTAGATATTTTCAGTAGCTTTGTAGCAAAATTTGACTCCATTTGGATTTGTAAATATTTCTGAAATGAATTTCAAACACAGAGACATAACTAGGTTTAAACTAAAAAGAAAAATCCTAATTCAAACTAACTGGGTTGCGCTGGAAAGCTTATCGGGCCGGCCCAATGTCACTCCGTGGCGCGGGGCTCAGCTGACAGGGGGTCCACGGGTCGTTGTATTAGAGTGGGGATCAACGACTAGGGATCGTCGTCAATGACGGACCTGTTGCCGGCGAGCTCTAACCCTAGCGGCTCGATGGGGGTGCATAGGGGGCGTACTAGGGCTCTAGCGACGACGGCGAGGCGGACAAACGGACTAGTGGTCGACGACGAGCTCAGGGATGGTCGAGGCAGCTCCGGGGGTGGTCGCAATCAGCGGCGCCCTTCTCCTCAAGAGGCGGCCTGCTCCGGTGTAATTCCGGCGAACGGTTGCTCCCCTTGCTCCGGCTAGAGGTGTGGGACGATCAGAGAGGTGAGGGGAGTGGAGTGGTGTGCTGTAAAAGGCTAGCGGTGCCCTCCTTTTATAGGCTCGATGACGGGACAACGCAGCATGGTCGGGCGACAGTGGCGACATGGCTACGGGCTGCTAGCGGCATGGCTGCAGGTGGCGATCGACGCACGGTCTCCTGGCGATGCTCTAGGAAGTGAATGCGGGCTTAGGGGCGGTGGTATGTGGTCGGGCGCAGCTGGCACTCTGAGGGGCAGAGGCGGCGACTTCGACGGTGAGCGGTGGCTATGAGGCGTTGGACAACGAATGGGGGTGTCTGGCATGCTCCCTGGGTCATGGCGACGCGGTGGGCGCGGGCTGCGGTCGAGCGGCAGCTTGGGAACGCGTGTCTGGTGCGGTGCTCTGGCTCGTGCTTGGCATGGTGCAGTGGCACTGGGCGCGGGGTTTTCTCGGTGGTCCATCGCTTGGCCTGGCTCAAGGAGGGGACAGTGGGCGGTGGTGAGGTGCTGGCTAGCTGCTAGACACGGCGAGAGAGGGGGAGGTGGTGTGCTGCAGCGGGGCAAGGTGTGGCCGGCGAGTTGGTGCTCGGCATGGCGTTGCATTGACACTAGGGTGGTAGGAGATGGGGTTTAAAGGCTGTGGTTAGATCATTTGGGGACAGAGGGAGGGTTTTGAGGAAATTTTGGTGCAAAACCCTGTTGCAAATAGTGAGCTATGTTTAGAGTTTAATTCTGCCTGCCAAGTGTTTGATGAAATGGCCGCATGAAATAAACTTTGGAATTTTTGGTTCAATTTTTTTGAGTGATCTCCACTAGTACTAGGTAGTCTATGGTTGCAAGGGTTTTGAAAATGGAGTTCATTTGGATGGTTTTTGAAATAGGGGTGATCTAGGCATATGCATTGAATTCAATTTTAAACTGCCATTTAAAATTAGTATTTGAATGTTTTTAGCAGATCACAAAGTGGGCCTTGGTACCTCATTATGTGTACTAGCAAGGGGTGCAAAGATCCAGCATTATTTCTGTAGGGAAATGAGTGCTAGGAACAATCAAAGTAGTGTAGTGGATTAAAATGACCAAAATGACCATTTACTCCTTTTATTCATTTTGAGTTGTTTTTCTTTGAGAAAAGTTTGGGAATGATTTAGATGATGCTTATTTCACCTAAGAAACATTTTACAAGCAATGAATCACAGAAACCATGGCAATTCAAATCAACTCCTAATTTAAATGCACATACACATGAATGCTTTCATATTTTTAATTGGAAAAGTTTTTGTTAACCCTAATTTTGATGATTTGGATCTTGATAAGCTTGGATTAAAGTTTTGGTATGTTACAGGCAGTGTGAAGGAGAGAGAAAACACAACTTGTTTTGAGTGCATATCTTACCACTATTTAGTGTACGAATAACTTTGAATGTTCACCGTTGGATCAAGACTCGCGAATCCTAGCGTTTTTAGCCGTTGGATCTTCTTTTCTATTCTAGCTTCTAGAAGAATCTATTGATAGTCTTTGAAATAATGAATTCTATGCACAAACCTTAAAACACACTTGTCCATCATACTAGAAGCTTCTCCCTTGTTTATCTAGACCATGTTATCAAACATGTCATGTGTTAGGTAACTAAATAATCTTTGATTTCTATATGATGATACAAAGTACAAGGACAAAATATACACCCATACTTTATAGATGTTGATCAAATATTTTTTTTGTGCTTATACAATTATAATTGTATATTGTGATGATGATATGTCATACGCTACTATCTGAGTCTCACGTGCAACTTACTAGTAGCTAATAATCATTGACTTCTACATGATCTTACCACTATATAGTGTACAAACAACTTTGAATATTGACCATTGGATCAAGACTCGCGACCCAACCTTTCCGGATGTTGGATCTTCTTTTCCATTCTAGCATCTTAAAGATTCTATTGATAGTCTTCATTACAAACCACTATATAGTTTATGAATAACTTTGAGTGTTGACCGTTGGATCAAGACTCGCGAATCCTAGTTTTCGAGTCGTTGGATCTTCTTTTCCATCCTATCATCTAGAAGATTCTATTGATAGTCTTCAGCATAACGAATGCTATGCACAACCTCAAAACACACTTCTCCATCATACTAGAATCTTCTCCCTTGTTTATCCAGACCATGTTATCAAAAATTTCATGTGTTAGGTAACTAATAATCTTTTACTTCTACATGATGATACAAAGTACAAGGACCAAATATATACACCCATACATTATAGATGTTGATCAAATTTATATTTTTTTGTGCTTTACCAATTATAATTGTATATAGATATATCATACGTCTACTATCTGAGTATCACGTGCAAGGCACGTGCAACTTACTAGTATATAGTAAAGGTCCTGAAATTTTGACAAGAGGTTAATTTCTTGCTAAGACTCTATATATTGACAACTTACGGAAATTAGGTCAAACCTTAGCTACAAGTAAGCGTTATAGATAGCTCTTGGAATAATTGTCTTTTCAAATATAGATGATGGGTGCATCTTGTTTTACTAAACAATGTCGTTGGTGTGAGCTTCCAACTATCAGGAAAGAACATTCTTGATTTTCCCATGTTTTGTGAATTTTAAAAATTCCTAGCTAACTCTATCGACTTGAATGAGACTATGTGCCAAATCTAAATTAGGTCAAGTTTGAACCATAAGTAAACTGAGGTTGCTTTGGAAATTTTTCAAAAAAACTTTTTGGTGGTTTTCGATGTACTAAATTCCTAGTTAGCTTCAAAAGTTTTTTGAAAATTTTAAGTGGAAACTATCTATCATGCTTACTTGTAGTTAAAATTTGACATGATCGGTGGGAGTATGGTTTAGATCGATGACCTCAAAAAAGAGAAAATTACATGTAGAGGTCCATAAATTTAACACAAAGGGCCCTAAAGTTAACCAAGGAAAAGAAGGTGGGTCCTTCTCGAGCGAGAAACTGAGCCATACCCTTCGTACTACTGTACTCGCTTCACACAAAAAACACTCCTCACACTTTCAAACCAACGTGACAGGGGATGTGCTTGGTGCTTACTCCATGTAGGGTGTGAAATGGAACGACATGGTAGGTCGACGCACGTGGGCAGCGACACCTTGGGTATGAGGGAGAGATTAGCCAGCAGGGGTGTGCGTGGATGGTGATGAGGTAGTGAAGAAGGAGAGAGAAAACATAATTTGTTTTGCGTACATATATATAGTAAATAAAAAGGTCCTGAAATTTTGACAACACGTTCAACTTCTTGCTAAGAAGTTGCATCTTGACAACTTAAGGAAATTAGGTCAAATTTGAGCTACAAGATAGCGTGATAGATTGCTCTTGGATTAATTGTTTTTTCGAAGGTAGATGGGTGCATCTTCTTTGAGTAAACGATGTCGTCGGTGTGTGTTCGCCAACATTCAGGAAAGAACATTCTCGATATTCCCATGTTTTGCAAATTTTAAAACTTCCTAGCCAACTCTGCTACACAAGTAGAGAACAGGAGGGAGGTTGCGCGAGAATTTCAAAAAAAAATAGTGCAGGATCAGTGCAGAAGAGGACTTGAAGGTGGTGCGATGTCAGAGCAAAGCTATGATGGGCTGCTCACACGAGGTACAAGGTACACTCCAATAGTAGTAAATGTATGGACCTACTACTAGTAGGAGTATATGCATGAAAAACAAGTTGCGTTTTATCTCTCCTTCGCTAGCTCTCACCATCCTTCCTCCATATATTTCTTCTCTGCAGCCGCGGATGCACAGTCCGGCTTGTCTCTTAGTCGTCCACAACAGGTTCAACTTCTTGCTAAGATTTTGCATCTTGAAAGTTTATCAAAATTAGGTCAAACTTGAGCTACAAGTAAGCGTGATGGTGTGCATATCTTCTTGTAAAAGTAGTGTAGTCGGTGTGAGTGTCCAACTACCAGGAAAGAACATTCTCAATCGATGACGACTGGTTCGGCCTCTAGCTAAGATTTTGCATCTTCCTCAAAGAAAATAAAAGATTTTGCATCTTTAAAATTTTGAACCCCTTTTGAAAAAGATCACATGAAATAGGGAGAGAGGGGAAATGATATTTCTATTCTCTATGGGCAACCCACAAGCTTGAGGTGCACCTTAGGTTTAAAGATAACTTTATTTTTTTCACAATGTATAAGGCGAATCTTAGCGGATACCATATAGTAGGCCATTTTTATTGAACGGGTAGTAGGCCATATTAAGGTGTGCTTTCTTACGCAATGCGGGAGAAATACGTATATGTTTTTTTCTTAGACATATGGTCACCTCTGTCCACGTGTTGTACATGCTGAGAGAAAATATCCACATCTATAATATTGAATGGACATATTAAGAAAATATACTTTATGGTGAATCTATTGATATTAATTTAGTACTCTAAAGCTTTATATTTTTGTGTACAATCATGTTCAAACTTAAAATAAGTTGAGTTTTGACTAATCTTTAGGCGCCTTATATTTTGGTGGAGGGAGTACTATTCAACACGAATCCAGTTACTCTGAACCATTGGATCTAACAGCCCAACGATCATGATTAGTGCTATGGATCCAATTCAAAACTGCTCTACTATAGTAGTACATGTTAGTTGCACGTGCTTTGAACCTTGATAAGGCATATAAGGTGAAGATTACAGTTTTTAAAAACGTACTTAAAAATATCAACTGAGATCTTGGCCATATATATATAACATATATTGAATAGAAATATAATCTTATAGTACAAAGTGACAGACCATTATTATGGACAACTCAATTTGAATATGTATATATATTTTTGATTAGATGTGGGCAAAATATTAAAGGTGTGCTTCGTGTGTACTAACGACTTATCCAATTCGATTTTTTTACTTTAAATGAGTTCTACGTAGGAGATAAGGAGTGGTCAGTCAGACAATTAAGAAAAAATATAAATATGAAAATTATCCTTTTTAGATTAGATTAGAACTCTGACAATTTGAATATAACCATGTTAGTCTTTAAGTTCCGTTTCACAAAGAAAGCAGATTTCAATGGACTAACATCAAAGAATTAGATAGATGTGAAACTTCCCGTGAGAGTGAGAAATTTCTTTGATACTCGATCATAGAATAAAGTATGATGTAGAGATATAGCATCAACCTTGTGGTCATTCGGCTTGAAATCAAAGAATGTTCATACTCGTTGATAACTATAAGCAGAAATTCATTTAAATTGCACCACTTACTTTTAGGTTATAATTTTACACGGTCGATGGGAGTACATTTTACAACAAGGACCTAAAAAGGGGGAAATTACATCGAGGTCCATACATTTAGCACAAAGGACCCTAATATTAAAAAAGCAAAAAGTAGGGTTCAGATCCTTCTCGAGAGAGTAGCTGATCGAGCCACACTGTTCATACTACTTCATCTTCGATTGTTTTCAAAATATGGCCAAATTGGTCGATATGCAAATTCTTGAGTATGAGATCATCAGCATAAAGTATGATGCAGATATGGCCTTGACCTTCGTCGTTCGTCTTGAAATACAAGAATGGTTCGTACTCATTAACAACTAAGCTTAAATTCGTTTAAATTTCACCACTAACTTTTAGGTCTGAACTTTACATGGTCAATCGTAGTACATTTTACATCAGGGACCTCAAAAAAGAAAAAATCACGTCGAGGTCCATACATTTAGCATAAAGGACCCTAAAAGGAAAAAATTCTGGTTCAGCTCCTTCTCGAGAGATCAGTTGATCTGAGCCAACTCTTGATACTACTTCCTCTTCGATTGTTTTCAAAACATGGACAAATATGTTGCCATGCAAATTCTCTAACATGGGATCATCAGCATATAAAGTATGATGTTGATATGTCCTTGACGACCTTGGTCGTCTAGATTGAAATCCAAGAATGTTCATACTCGTTAACAAGTAAGCTTAAAATCATCAAAATTTCACCACTTACACTTTAGACCTAAAAGGGGGAAAATTACATCGAGGTCCACACCATTTAGCACTAAAATTAAGCAAGGAAGAAAGTCGGGTCCGGCTTCTTCTCACGGAGTAGATGATCGAGCCTTACTCTTTAGACTACTTCATCTTCGATTATTTTCAAAATATGGCCAAATTTGTCAGCATGCAACTTCTTGGATATGGGATCATGAGCATAAAGTATGATGTAGATATGGCCTTGCCCTTGGTGGTTCGTCTTGAAATTGAAGAATGGTTCATACTCGTTGACAAGTAAGCTTAAATTCGTTTAAATTTCACCACTTACTTTTAGGTTAGAACTTTACATGGTCGATCAGAGTACATTGTACATTAGGAACTTCAAACAAGCAAAAATTACATCGAGGGCCATACATTTAGCATAAAGGACTCTAAAAGGAAAATTTTCTGGTTCGACTCCTTCTCGAGAGATCAGCTGATCTGAGCCAAACTCTTAATACTACTTCCTCTTCGATTGTTTCCAAAACACATGGCCAAATATGTTGCCATGCACATTCTCTAACATGGGATCATGAGCATAAAGTATGATGTTGATATGGCCTTGACGACCATGGTCGTTCAGCTTGAAATCCAAGAATGTCCATACTCGTTGAGAAGTAAGCTAAAAATAAGCCTAAAAATTCACCACTTACACTTTTAGGCCTAAAAAGGGGCTAAATTACATCGAGGTCCATACATTTAGCAGAAAGGACCCTAAAATCAAGCAAGGAAAACAGTCGGGTTTGGCTCCATCTCACGAGAGTAGCTGATCGAGCCACTCTTCATACTACTTCCTCTTTGATTTTTTTCAAAATATGGCCAAATCTATCTCCATGCAAATTCTTTTATATGGGATCATCACCATAAAGTATGATGTAGAGATATGGCCTTGACATTGTGGTCATTCGGCTTGAAATCTAAGAAAGTTCATACTCGTTGACAACTAAGCTTAAATTCGTTAAAATTTTACCACTTACTTTTAGGTTAGCATTTTACACGGCCGGTGGGAGAATATTAACATGAAGGACCTAAAAAAGGGGAAAATTACATCGATGTCCATACATTTAGCACAAAGGACCCTAAAAGGAAAACCTTTTTTGGCATTGGTTTGGCTCCTTATCGAGAGATTAGCTGATCTGAGCCAAACTATTCATACTACTTCCTCTTCGATTGTTTTCAAAATAATATGGACAAATCTGTTGCCATGAAAATTCTCTGATATGGGGTCATCAACATAAAGTATGATGTTGATATGGCATTGACCTTGGTCGTTCGTCTTGAAATCCAAGATTTTTTCGTACTCGTCGACAACTATGCTTAAATTCGTTTTAATTTCACCACTTACTTTTAGGTTAGAATTTTACACGGGCAGTGGGAGTACATTTTACATCAAGTACCTAAAAAGGTAAAATTACATTGAGGTCCATACATTTAGCACAAATGACCCTAACATTGAGCAAAGAAAATAGTCAGGTTCGGGTCCTTCTCGAGAGAGTAGCTAATCGAGCCATACGTTTCATACTACCTCCTCTTCGACAGTTTTACAAATATGGCCAAATTTGTTGCCATGCAAATTCTTGGATATGGGATCATAAGCATAAAGTATGATCTAGAGATATGGCCTTGACCATGTGGTCGTTTGGCTTGAAATCCAAGAAAGTTCCTACTCGTTGAAAGCTAAGCTTAAATTCGTTTAAATTGCACCACTTACTTTTAGGTTAGCATTTTACACGGCCACGGTGGGAGCATATTTTACATCAAATACCTAAAAAGGGAAATTTACATTAGGGTCCATACATTTAGCCCAAAGGATTGTAAAAGGAAAAATTTCTAGTTCGGCTCCTTCTCGAGACATCAGCTGATCTGAGCCAAACTCTTCATACTACTTCCTCTTCGATTGTTTTCAAAATATATGGCCCAATCTGTTGGCATGCAAATTCTCTCGTATGGGGCCATCAACATAATGTATGATGTTGATATGGCCTTGACCTTGGTCGTTTGGCTTGAAATCCAAGAGTGTTCATACCCATTGAGAAGTAAGCTTAAATTCGTTTAAATTTCACCACTTACACTTATTGGTTAGAATTTTACATGGATGGTGGGACTACATTTTACATCAAGGACCTAAAAAAGGGAAACCTACATCGGGGTCCATACATTTAGCACAAAGGACCCTAAAACCAAATAAGGAATTGAAAACAGTCGGGTACGACTCCTCGAGAGAGCAGCTGATCGAGCCATACTCTTCATACTACTTCCTCTTTCGCAAGCTTGGACGCATATTAGGTTTGGTCAAAGTCAATCTTTATAAAGTTCGACCAACTATATGTAAAAACATATTGACTTTTCTAATGACAAATGCATATAATATGAAAATATAGTTCATGATGATTCTAATAACATTGAGTAGATGTCGTACATTTAGTCAAAGTTTATTAAATTTGACTCTGACCAGATACGCATCCTAATTTGGGAAGGAGGGAGTACTACTTGCTTCACGGAAGAAAAAAAGGAGCGCTCCTCACATTCGAACCAGCTTGCTGTGGGTGTGCTTGGTGCTTCCACTTCCTAGGGTACAGAGGTGGAGTAGTGCAGAGTAGGTAGGCTGGTCAGATCATAATAGTGAGCATCCAATGCGATGGGACTTTTTTTTTTTTTGCTGGCCAGATCAACCAATCCCTTGTCTAGCACTTAAGTAGTACTTGTACTTGTACTAGTAGTACTGCGAATGGTGATCTTTTGAATATCCTCCCGCCCCCTCCCGAGATGTTTGTGAAGGAAGTGAAAATTTCGAAACCGGGAAAGTTTGAATTTATACTCTATTGTACTCCCTCCGTTTCAAAATATAAGATGTTTTAGGTTTTTGAAAGTAGTGTATCTAGATCCCTTTTAATGTGTAGAGTCACTCCAAATCTAGATGAACCTACACACTAAAAGAAGTCTAGATACACTCCTTTCACAAAGCTAAAACATCCTATATTTTGGAATAGAGGGAGTCCTGTAGTAGAAATACTTTTTGCCACCAAGGACCAAAATGGTTCCCACCAACGCAGTTGACGAACACGCCAGACACAGAAACGGAGCCACCGACACAAGGCAGTTTGTCGGTCGACGCGCGTGCGCAGTGCCACTTTGTGGACGAGGGAGAGATCAGTCGGCCGGGGTGTGGGGTGGTGAGGCTGGTCATAGTGGGGAGTAACTTAGTACTAACATGCATATGTTACTAGTCTAAGTTACTACCTCCATAGTGGAAAATAATATAGGTGTGGTATCATGCAAAGCCTCATTTATTACAATGTAGACTCATTTTGTCTTGAAATGTGTGATGTTAACATAGCTAGTTACCACAAGGCTCTCTTTCATTATTTAATTGCATGCCATGTCATCTAAATGTTTATTGTTGGCAATACATGTAGCACTATGTTACTATGAGTAGTACCCAACTTACTCCCACTATGACTAGCCTAATGAGGGAGTGAAGGAGAGAGAAAACACATTTTATTTTGTGTGCATACATATCGTGGTCCTGAAATTTACTCTAATCACTATACCCTGTACCTCGTGTCAGGAACCCATCCCAGCTTTTCTCTGACATCGCACCGCCTTCAAATCCGCCTCTTCGCAGCTCTCTTACTGCCTCCTCTGTGCTCATATATTCTCTTATCGCTCTTTATTTTTTAACAGAAAAAAGGAAATAAATTCTTCTTACTTGGTTTTTAGAAAATAAATTCCTGTCACTTGGAAAAATGAAATTGATTATTTTTTGTTTTTAATATCTTCGATTGTTTTCAAAAGATTGCCATATTTGTTGGCATGCAAATTCTTGGATATGGGATCATAAGCATAAAGTTCATTCTACATAAAGGATCTAAAAAGGGAAAATTACATCAAGGTCCGTACATTTAGCACAAAGGACCCTAAATTTGAGCAAAGAAAACAGTCGGGTTCAACTCCTTCTCGAGAGAGCAGCTGGTTGTGCCATACTCTTCATACTACTTCCTCTTCGATAGTTTTCAAAATATGGCCAAATCTATCGCCATGCAAATTCTTGAATATGGCCTTGACCTCATGGTCGTTCGGCTTGAAAATCCAAGATTTTTCATACTTGTTGACAACTATGCTTAAATTCATTGAAATTTCATCACTTACTTTTAGGTTAGCATTTTACACGGTCGATGGGAGTACATTCTACATCAAAGACCTAAAAAGGGGAAATTACATCGAGGTTTATACATTTAGCACAAAGGACTCTAAAATTGAGCAAAGAAAACAATCAGGTTTGGCTCCTTCTCGAGAGAGCAGTTGATCGAGCCATACTCTTCATACTACTTTCTTTTCAATTGTTTTCACAATATGTCCAAATCTATCACCATGCAATTTCTTGGATACTCAATCATCAGAAAAAGTATGACGTAGAGATATAGCCTCGAAATTGTGGTCGTTTGGCTTGAAATCAAAGAATGTTCATACTCGTTGAGAACTATAAGCTGAAATTCGTTTAAATTTCACCACTTACTTTTGGGTTAGAATTTTACATGGTTGAGGGGAGTAGATTTTACAACAAGGACCTAAAAAGGGGGAAATTACATCGAGGTCCATACATTTAGCACAAAGGACCCTAATATTAAGCAAGCAAAACAGTAGGGTTTGGTTCCTTCTCGAGAGAGTAGCTGATCGAGCCACACTCTTCATACCACTTCATTCTTAATTTTGACAACAAATTCAACTTCGTGCTAAGATTTTGCATCTTGCCAGTTTAACAAAACTAGGCCAAACTTTAGCTACAAGTAAGTGCAATAGATTCCTCTTGATTTAAAAGTCTTTTTGGAGGTAGATATAGGTGCATCTTCTTGTAGTAGACAATGCCGCCAGTGTGAGTTTCCAACTATCTTAAGAAAGAACATTCTTAATTTTTTGAGTTATGACTAGATTGTTCTTTCCCCTAAAGAAAGTCCAAAGACTATGGATCTGAATGCCACAAGCCAAGTTTTCACACATATATAGTGGGCCAGCACGATGCACTTACGATTTCCCATGTTTTATCAGTTCTCAAATTTCCTAGCTAACTTCACCCACTTGAATGATTTTATGTCGATTTATCGAAATTAAGTAAAATTTGGACTACTACAAGTAAATTGTAGGTTGCTTAGAAAGTTTTACGAAAAAAGCTCTTGGAGGTACCCATCGGGGGAGGGTCAATTAATATATATCAGAAACCACCAAGAGTTTTGACGACGGGTTCATCTTCTTGCTAAGATTTTGCATCCTAACTATTTAATGAAATTAGGTCAAACTTTGCTCACTGTTTCATGAAATTAGGTCAAATATTGCTAACCGATTAACTTTGAACATTGACAGTTGGATCAAGACTGGAAAATCCAACATTGCTAACTGTTGGATATTCTTTTCCATTCTTAGCATCTAGAAAGATTCTACTGTTAGTATTTATGACGATGAACACTAGTATGCCCAAACCTCAAAACACACAGTACTTCATTATTACTCGGTTTCAGGGTCCTTGTGCTAAATGAACGGACTTGGATGGAATTTTCATTATTTTTATGAGGTCCTTGATGTAACTTGTACTTCCACCGACCACTCGAGCACCTCGTACTTACAAGACATAGCATTAGATCTGCCATTCATAGTACTTCTTATCTTTATCTTGTCTCTTATCTCTTACAAAACCATTATACCACCACTACATAGTGTAGGGATTAACTTATTTTGAACATTGACCGTTGGATCCCAAGACTGGCAAATCCAAACATTGCTAACCCTTGGATCTTCTCTTCCATTCTTAGCATCTATAAAGATCTATTGATGGTCTTTAGCATGATGAACACTAGTATGCGCAAACCTCAATACACACAGTACTTCATTACTCGGTTTCAGGGTCCTTGTGATAAATGCAATTTTCATTTTTTATGAGGTCCTTGATGTAAATTGTAATTCCACCCACCGTCTTAACTCTCAAGCACCTTGCTCTTACGAGACCTACCATAAGATCGGCCATTCGTAGTACTTCTTATCTTATCTTTTCTCTTGTCTCATATCTCTTACAAGACCATACCATTACATAGTGTAGGGATTAACTTTGAACATATTAACCATTGGATCAAGACTGGCAAATTGAAACATTGCTAACCATTGGATCTTTTTTCCATTCTTAGTATCGAGAAAGATTCGATCTATTGATAGTATTTAGCATGATTAACGCTGGTATGCGCAGACCTAAAAACACATAGTACTTCATTGCTCAGTGTTAGGGTCCTTGTGCTAAAATGCATGGACTTGGATGCAATTTTCATTTTTTACGAGGTTCTTGATCTAACTTGTACTTCCACCGACCGTGTTAACTCTCAATCAGCTCGCTCCTACGAGACCTACCATTAGATCAGCCATTCGCAATACTTTTTATCTTACCTTTATCTTGTCTCTTATCTCTAACAATACCATGCATACCACCACTAAATAGTGTAGGGATTACTTATTTGAACATTGACCGTTGGATCAACACTGGAAAAATAAAAACTTTGCTAACTGTTAGATCTTCTTTTCCATTCTAGCATCTAGGTCTGTACTCCCTTGCTCCGTCCCAAAACATAAGGCGCCTAAGGACTGGTCAAAAGTCAAACCTTACTAACTTTGACCAAATATTTTGAAAAAAATATCTACACCTACAATATTGAATGGGCATATTAAGAAAATATACTTTATGGTGAATCTATTGATATTAATTTAGTACTCTCAATTTTTATACTTTTGTGTATAATCATGGTCAAACTTAAAAACTGTTGACTTTTGACTAATCCTTAGGCGCCTTATATTTTGGCAGAGGGAGTACTATTCAACACGAATCTAGTTGCTCTGAACCATTGGATCTAATAGCCCAATGGTCATGATTAGTGCTATGGATCCAATTTAGAACTGCTCCACTATAGTTGTAAGTAGAGATCATACAGTCTACTATGCTATGAAATTTTGGGGGTGTTGACATGATGGTTCTATAACATGCATAGTGGAGTTTGCTCTAGGTACTATTCAACACAAATCCAGCTTCTCTAAACCATTGGATCCAATAGCCCAAAGGCCAGGTGACGAGGGTTTAACTCATTAATGCCCATTGTTATGGACTTGGGTTTTGGAGAAGGAGGGAGCGCTGGAGACATCTATTGGCTAGCAAACAAGCTCATAGGGGACAAAGGATTTACCCAGGTTCAGGCCTCGTAGAGGTCCCTACTCCTACTTGTCTGCTCGTGGAATTATCAAGGGAGTCGAAAGTTACAATGGTGCGCAGATGCAATCTAGCGAGGGTTGTGGAAACTAGGGTTGCGTGTGTGCTCCTCGCCACCCCCTCCTAGCCTTTATATAGACAGGCTAGGTCTTGGGTAGCAGGTCGAGTCCGTTACAAGTTAGGGTTTTCCCCTTCAAACTTTCTATCTTTAGCTTCTTCTTGTCCTTCAAGCAATCGAGAGTCCGCAAGTTACTCAAGTCCTTTCATCTGGGCCTTGGCGACACCGTGGGCCTGTATGTATTTGGACTATATATACCAAGCTCGAGTACCTGTAGGGTATACCCATGTCAGTAGCCCCGAGTGTCAAGTGGAATCACAGATTCGACTGGGGACTTTTTTGAAGTCTTCGAGTGCCTGAATGGGTACATTTTCGACTGCTTTTATTTATGTCATAGGGATTGTTGATATACGTGCCTAATATAGCCGAAGTATCGGTATCAGTTAACCACCATAGGGTGAAACAACGCAATCTACTCGAACTCAAGTCCCCGGACTCGAATCCGGAAAAGTGCTGGCGTAATTCGACTCAGGCCGCGGAGGTCTTACAGGAGTCGAATTCCAGTTATATGGTTGTGCGCACTCGACGTGTCCGTCAAGGCATATTCATCATGTCTGTAGGCATGGATATATTTCTGCTAGCGCAGTTAAATGCGTTACCAGGCCTTATTCAGGTCTTACCTTCACGCTGTAAGCGCGGCATCCGAATTTTATCATAGCGGAGACGATTCGGGAGACCCAGGAGACGTAGTCTCTTTGTAGGGAAAATTATGAGGCCGTGTTGCCATGATCTACGAGTGCGGATGTTATCAACACACAGTTTTTATGCAAATAATCATAGGGTGCGCGACCAGCGCTCCCTATGGGAGTAGCCCCCGAGTGCCTGGTTGAGTCGAAGACTCAGGCAGGGACTAAAGAACTTTTGCGACTACTGTCATCTTTTGCTTGTTTGTTTTAGTCGAAGACTTAGGCAGGGACTAAAAAACTTTCGCGACTACTGTCGTCTTTTGCTTGCTTGTTTTCAGTCGAATTTGTTTCCGGCGCTCCCTATGGGAGTAACCCATGTCCGTAGTCGAACTGTGTTTTGAGTGGTTGGGTTTGCTTTGTGATTGTCCATGTTCCTGCAACAAGAAAATAAAAAGTCGTAGGGTGCGCGGCGAGCGCTCCCTATGGGAGTAGCCCCAAGTGCTTGGTGGAGTCGAAGACTCCAGCAAGGACTAAAGTATTCGAAGTTTTCTGCTGCGTAGCTTTGATGACGTCAGTGCTGACGCTTGTATGACCTCAATTGCCCGCGTGAGCGAGTTTCACGGGACGTGACGAGCGGTGGGTCCCACCTCGTGACTTTGATTTGACTGGGCGTGCGTAATCTTATTTTTAACTGCGCCTCCTCGATTTTCGCGTATAATGGGAGAAGTGGGGGAACGGTTCGCGCTTCCTCTTCTCCACGTGTCCAATGCGATGCATGCCACACGTCCAATAGGGTTTTTGTCAGCCGTTGGATTGCATCTTCAAGGGGTTAAGTAGCGGCGCTGCGGGGGTAATTTTCCATCTGCGCTCTTTCTTCCTTGCTGCCATCGCCATTGCTGTTGTTCTTCTGCTTTTCCCTATGCTTGTCTCCTCCACAGCGCTGGACCACCTCCGCTTGTTTCCAAGCTACTTTCTGCGCTCTCATCGCCGCCACGCAATGCGGAAAAAGAAAGGAGGCGCTGCCGCTGATTCTGCGGCCACCATCGCCACGGGGAAGAAGAAAGGTGGCTCCACTACTGTGGGCACTAGCGCCGCCGGCGGCGGGAAGAAGAAGGTCGCGGGCACCCGCGTGACCAATGGTGCATGGCGCCCCTCCATCATTAAGGCGTCGGATCTCCGTCTTCTTCGCCAAGACAGAGCTATCTCTGCAGCAGTCGCCGATGCGCGCGTCCCCATCGGTGAGACCATTCCTGCTCCTCCCGCTTGTTTTCGAGTGATGTTTCTCGCATTCGTGATTCGCGGTCTCTCCTTGCCTCTCCACCCCTTTCTTAGGGGTCTTCTTTGTTTCTATGGGCTCCAACTCCATCAGTTGTCCCCAAATTCGATTCTCCACATCACCTGCTTCATCACCCTTTGCGAGTGCTGGCTCGGAATCGAGCCACACTTTGGTCTTTTCAAGCGCTTGTTTAAATTGAATTGTCAGTCCGCATCTGGCACTTTAGTTTATGACGTAGGTGGTTGCAGAATCCACGTCGACCCATCCGCCACCTACTTCGACATCAAGCTTACTAAGTCCGTCCAGGGATGGAGGGACAAATGGTTCTATGTCCGCGATCAGAAGGCCAAAGATGAGCGCTTTGGACTCGCGCCCTTCGATCCGATGACTCCCTGCAAGAACATGCGTTCTTGGAAGAACGTAGTTATGCCTGGCGAACTCGTGGAGACGGACGTGCTGTATCAGCGCGTGTGCGATCTCGAAAGTCGCATAGGCACAGAAGAGGGAGGTTGCGCTCTTATCAGAACTTGGCTGCGCCGTCATGTCCAGCCTCTCCTAGCCAGAGCCCATCCCATGTTTCAATGGGGTGGCACTGATGATGCCACTCGCGTGTCTACTGATGGCATGTCCGCGAGTGAGGTAGATAAGAGGATTCGATTGGTCACGAAGTACACTGTCAAGGATGTGCTTCCGAGTGAACCAGTCGTTCTCCCTTTTGATGCTTCGAATCCCCCTCCTAAGGTACAGTTGTGCTACGCATTAGCTTATTTTCGCGATTGCTTTTCTGTTGCTTACTTGCTCCTTTTGCTGATCTTTGCTGTTTGTATGCAGGATTGGGCGGTGTCGCCCTGTATGCCTCCTGTCCCCGAGGGGATTATTCCTGGCGAAGCTTTGGAAGAGGACGAGTCTGAATCGACTGTCCCTTCTGATGTGGAAGAGGAAGCCCCCGAGTCTGAGAGCCCGGATACTCGCAAGCGTTTGCACAGCAAGGATCCGACGCGTCGACTCCTTCGACTCCAGAAGGCACGGCTGTTGGCGCGGAGTCGCCAATTCCAGCCGTTCATGCGAGGGCTGTGGCACCGTCTTCTCGTAAGAAGATGCGATTGCCCAAGAAGTCTTCGTCGGAGTCGGCGGAGGCCACGTTTGATCTTGACAAGTTTGACTGGTAAGTTTGCGAGTTCATTCATTCTTTTCTGTTTTCTTCTTGTTGGCTTTTCCCTGGAGTTTTCCCTTTCTCAATGTGGATTTGTTCTTGTAGTCAAGAGGCGGCGTCATCTTCTGGCGACGTCGAGTTTTTGAAGGAATCGGGAGTCGCGACCTCAAGGGCCAAGGTAGAAGTCGAGCGCGCTCCTTCCCCTCCGGCGGCGGCCCACTCCGGGCACAATTCTTCGAGCTCTCCTCATGTAGGGGAGCATCGAATGGTTGCTCGGATGACGGTTCAGCTAACTTCTTCGGAGTCGCTAGAGGACCATGTAAGTATATCTTTCCTTCTTTTAGTGTGGCAGTCAACGTTTCTCTGTTGCCCTCTCTGAGTCCTTGTTTTGTGCAACAGGTCCTTGTAAAGGAAGCCGTGCAAGTGGCGGAGCAGGTGATGGCCATGGGCCGCCAGCATGCAATGCTGGAGACGCGTCACCACGTGGTCGAAAGTGAGTGTTCTACACTTACTCTTTTTCATCTTCTCCTTTTTGGTGTAGTTAACTGATAGTCAACTTTTGATTGCCTTGTAGCTGAACATAAGGCCTTACTCCACAACGTCGCCAGTTTGGAGAAGACGTTGGCCGCAGCTGTGAAGGGCCGTGACGAGGCCATCGCGGCTCGTGATGAGGCACAGAGGATCGAAGAGGATCTATGTGCCTCCTTTGCGACCAGGGAAAAGTTGTTCCAAGAGCAACTGTTCTTAGTCACCAAGGCCCTCTCATGTACCTTCGCTGGTAGATATTTTATTGTTGCCTTCCTCTATATCTAGAGTTTTGCTGGTGGCGCTAAAGGTTTGATCCATGTGTGTGTTTCCTGTGCAGATGCTGGCGACATGAGCTTTGACCCGCAGGCCCTTAGTCGCGATGACGCTCTGGCAGGCGTGGTGTCTGCGGTCGAGGATCGAAGCGCCGCCATCCAAGGTACATTGTCCAAGGCCAAGGTCACCCTCAGTCGCCTCCGGGAGGAGTTGATGTCGAAGGCGGAGCTGGTCGATAATATGGACGAGCTAGTGGAGTCACTCACCGGTGGTGTGCCTGCTACCTACAAGCAATCCCTCCACGCGGCTGGCGCGACCATGTCACTCACCATGGTGCAAGCCCACGGAGTCGAGGTAGAACCCTCTGCGGTGTCGAAGGCGATGCCTGTTGGTGCAGACGGTCAGCAGGTAGTCTTCGCTCCTTTCGCGACTGCCTGTGCCAAATATGGCCATTCCTTGATAAATATCGTTGCCAAGTATTCGGAGGACCTCCAACGTGTGAAGAAGGCGGCGAAAGCTTCGGCCTCAGGGGCCGGCGGAAAGTCAGTGGCGTATGATACTGCCACGGACTTAGTGAAGCCCCCGAAGCCGTCGAAGTCGAAGAAGCCAGCTGCTCCGTAGTTAGCTTTTTGTAATAGTTGATGAGTTGTCCTTTTGGTCTAAGAACATGCCTGCTGGCGAGTGTGTTTGTGAATACTTATGCTTTTCTTGAATGCATCTGCTCCCCTTGCCTTTGTGTTAATTTGGTCGCCTTATTTGCCTCTGTCTTGACTTGTGGTAGGGTACGTCGAGTGATCCTGTGGGGAGAACCCAGGACTCGCCATCTCTTGATGAGACAGTGGCACCACCGCGCTCTAGGGTAGAGGAGTTGTCCTTGCTGTCGCGACTTCATGACCGCGTGAAGCAGCTGGAGCGTGAGTTGCCCCTGATCCACTGTAACGCAGACGTGTGGAAGTCGAAGGCAGAAAAAGCTGTCGCCCGCGAGCAATATCTGCTTGGCGAGGTGACGTAGCTGGGCGACCAGTTTAAGTGTTAGTTTGCTCATTCTCATCTTTTCCTTTGTAGTTAGTCGCAGCGGTACGTTGTACTCATGCTATTGATGCGGCTTCGTGTAGTTTTTAGCGCGCGCCATCCGCAGGAGGAGAAGGATAGAATTGCCATTCGCCTTCATGATCTCACCCAGGAGCAACTTCAAGAGAGTGGATACTTCTGGGTAGATCATGATCGTGCGACTGCTTTGGCGACCCTGCAGGATCGCGCTTCGCGAGTGCTGCTCTTCCTGAAGAAGTCGTAGTCGTGCTTGAAGAACATTTATCGGGCGATGTTCCCGTTGGATGACGCTCCATCAAGCCTGCTGGCTCTCCTTGCTAAATTTCAAGATATGTTCGCGGTTCGCGAGTGCGTGAGGCAGCAGTTGGTGGCTGGTGCCAAGGCTTCCCTCTCAATGGTGTGATTGCACAGGCCTGACGTGGATGTCGCCGCCATTGCCTCTGGACCGCCAGCACGGCCAGCAGGATCTGCCTGGAATGTGGTACCACATTATCAGGCGGTGGACCGTCCAGCAGAGGAGATCATCGACTTCTTCGAGGAACAAACCAACGTTCTTCTATTGCAATAGTAGCCAAATTTGTACCCTGCACATAAGTCTATTTGTAAAGTTCATATATATATTTGTAGATAATTTATTATCGAATGTGTACAAATAGCTTTTTAAGCATGAGGTGCGTTGCACTATGCGAGTCCTTTTCGTTAGCCTGGCTATCTTTTATCTCGGTCCCTTGTCAACCTGTCAGGTGCGTTGCAGCTGAGTTGAGGTCATGTTTTAAGGGTTTCGATTGTTGTACCAGCTACTCAGGATATCGTGTTTTTGGTTCGAAGAACAGATGTGTATAGGGTGGCGCAGCCCCCGAGTATATAAATTTAAAAAGTAAAGGAGAACACAGAGTTTTGGGGCACTTAGCTTTTATTTATTCGAAGAACAGTGCGAGATACAATGTGTGGCTAAGTAGCCTTGGCTGAGTAGCCTTATTTTGTAATGTAAAAGTAAAAGCAAACTAAGGGTCGCAGCTGTGCGACGTTCTAGGGGTTGGAGTATGCGACTCCTGTCTCTAAATCTTTAAGGCGATAGGCACCACCTGGGATTACTTCTATAATCATGTACGGTCCTTCCCAGGGGGACTCGAGCTTGAGATGCCCCTGCTGCTTCAGTCGTAGGACCAAGTCACCTTCGACGAAGGATCTGGGGCGAAGCTTTCTACTATGGTAGTTTCGCAGGTTCTGCTGGTAGATCGCTGATCTTTCCGCGGCGATTTCCCTTGCTTCGTCAAGGAGGTCGACGGAGTCTTCGAGTGCGAGGGATGATTCCTGTTTGCTGTAGGCGACCACGCGTGGCGCTTTGTACCGTACTTCGGCGGGTAGCACTCCCTCTGCTCCGTGCACCATAAAGAATGGCGTGTAGCCCGTGGCGCTGTTTGGAGTTGTACGTAGGCTCCAGAGTACCGATTGCAGTTCGTCCGGCTAGCAGCCGACGGCTTGTTCGAGTGGTCGGAGGAGCCGCTGATGCCGCTGCAGACGAGCCCGTTTGCCTTTTCCACCTAACCGTTGGTCTGTGGATGCGCTAGTGATGCGTAGCTGATGTTGATTCCTAGGTTCTCGAAGAGTTCTTGGCACTCCTTAGATGTGAAGTTCGTCCCGTTGTCGGTGATGATGCTATGTGGCACCCTGAAGCGGTAGACGATGGACTCAAAGAACTTGACTACGCTGTGCGTGGATTGGTTGGTTGCTGGCATGGCCTTAATCCACTTGGTGAATTTGTCGACTACGACCAAGAGGTAGACGTAGCCTCCTCGCGAGGACCTTGGAAGCTTGCTGATCATGTCGAGCCCCCATTGCACGAAGGGCCAGGCCAATGGAATGGGTCGTAGCTCTACGCCCGGTGCGTGCGGTTTGTCCGCAAATCGCAGGCAAGCGTTGCATTTTTGGACGATGTCCTTGGCGTCGCGCATGGCCGTAGGCCAGTAGATTCCAGCTCGTAGAGCTTTGGCAACAAGGGCGCGACTGCCAGCGTGGTGCCCGCAGGTCCCTTCATGGATGTCGAGGAGAAATGCTCTTCCATCGGCTATGGAGACGCATCGTTGTAGCAGTCCTGTGATGCTGCGTTTATACAGTTTGCCGTTGATGACGGCGAACGCCTTGGAGCGCCGCGCGATGTGCCGTGCGTCTGTTGGGTCGTCCGGTAGGCGCTTGATGAGGAGGTACGTAACGTACGGCTGCGTCCAAGATTGCTCTATCATCATGACGCTCATTGGCCCCTCGAGTCCTATGTCCAGCTCCAAGTCATCGAGTGCCATGGGCTCATTGGGTGGTGTAGCCCCCGAGTCCGTTGCTGCGCTTGTTTTCTTCTCTACGGCCTTTGGCTTGATGGAGCGTTCGCAGATGCGCTCGAGAAATACCCCAGGTGGTATGGGGGCGCAGGTAGAGCCTATGTTGGCGAGTGCGTCCGCCTCCTCGTTGCTTTCGCGACCTACGTGTCGCAACTCACAACCATCGAAGTCTCCCTCGAGTGTATCATAGAGGTCGCGGTACGCGATCATGTTGTTGTTCAGTGCGTCGCACTCGTGCATTGTTTGGTTGACGACCAGCTTGGAGTCGCCATATATGATGAGCCTCTTGGCACCGCAAGCTTTTGCCATCCTCATCCCGTGTAACAGGGCCTCATATTCAGCCTCGTTGTTTGAGGCTGTGAACTGCATTCGCAGGATATATTTCAGCTTGCCCCCTTGAGGTGATGTCGGTATGACACCTGCGCCTGCTCCGTCTTTCCGCTTGGACCCAGCAAAAATGGATTGTCCAGAGGTAAGACATATCTGGCTTATCCGGGAGTTGGTTTTCCATCCAGTGCACGAGGAAGTCAGGGAGGACTTGCGACTTGATTGTGTCGCGCTTTTCGTATGTGATGTCTCGTGGAGACACTTCTATTCCCCAAAGTGTGACTCGCCCCGTGGCGTCGGGGTTATTGAGGATATGTCCTAGCGGGGCGTCGCTGACTACCACGATTGGGTGTTCCTGGAAGTAATGGCGCAGTCGCCGGGCGGTCATGAAGACGTCGTACGCCAGCTTCTGGTAGTGCGGGTACCGCTGTTTTGTTGGCGTGAGGACCTCGCTGAGGTATTATGCCGGGCGTTGTACGCCATGGACCTTGTTTTCCTCAGCTCGCTCGATGACGAGCACTGTGCTAACCACCTGGTTCGTGGCTGAGATGTACAGCAACAGTGGTTCCCTTTCTCGTGGAGTCACCAGTACTGGCGAGGTGGATAGCAGGCGCTTGAGATCTTCGAATGCTTCTTGCGCTTCATTGGTCCACTCGAATTTGTCAGTTTTGCGGAGGAGCTGATAGAAGGGCAGCGCCTTTTCACCCATCCGACTGATAAATCGACTGAGTGCTGCGATTCGTCCGGCTAGTTGCTGGACGACTCTTACGTTTTTTGGCTTCTCCATGGCCAGTATGGCCTTTATCTTTTTTGGATTTGCCTCGATCCCCCTCGCGGAGATGAGATACCCGAGTAGCTGCCCAGATGGTACGCCGAAGGCGCATTTGTCTAGATTGAGCTTAATCCGGTAGCGATCGAGATTGGCGAAGGTTTCGAGCAAATCGTCGATTAGAGAGGCTTCCTCCTTGGTCTTGATTACTATGTTGTCGACATAGACTTGGATGTTGCGACCCAGTTGCTCCTTGAGGCAAGCCTGCATGCACCGCTGGTAGGTGGCTCCCGCGTTTTTTAGCCCGAAGGGCATTGTGTTGTAGCAGAACACACTGAAGGGGATTGTAAACGCGGTTTTCTCCTGGTCTTCCTCCTTCATTCAAATTTGATTATAGCCTGAGTAGGCGTCGAAGAAGCAGAGGCGCTCGCACCCAGCGGTGGAGTCGATGATCTGGTCGATCCGTGGCAGCGGGAAGTGATCTTTTGGGTAGTGCTTGTTTAGAGAAGTGAAGTCCACGCACATCCGTAGGATATCCGTGTCCTTTTTTGGCACCAGCACCGTATTGGCGAGCCAAGTGCTTTCCTTGATCTCGCGTATGAATTTGGCCTCGAGGAGTCTGTTGATCTCCATTCCGACTGCCTGCGCTCGTGGCTTAGATAGTCGCCTGATTGTTTGCTTGACTGGCCTTGCGTCGGGGTTGACGTCGAGTGCGTGCTCGGCGAATTCCCTAGGAACAACTAGCATGTCCGCAGGACACCAGGCAAAAATTTCCCAGTGCTCATGGAGGAATTCGACGAGCGCGAGTTCCTATGCGGGACTCAAGTTTTTAGCGATGAGGGCAGTCTTGGCGGGATCCGATGGATGGACCTACACCTTCTTTGTGTGCGTGGATGAGTCGAAGGAGAGATTGGGTGAGCTTGGCCTACTCAGGGGAGGCAGACTATTGTCTGTCGTCTCTTTTAGTCTTGCGAGTTCCTCCTACATGCCGAAGGACTAGGAGATTCTGTGGAATTCCCTGTCGCAAGCGTCAGATCGCTCAAAGCTCCCGTTGATCGTTATGACGCCGTTAGGACCTGGCATTTTCACCTGCAGGTAGGCGTAGTGGGGTACTACCATGAACCTAGCGAACGCGACGCGCCCAAGGATGCAATGGTATTGTGAGGGCCAGTCGACGACCTCAAAGTCGATGCGCTCGCGCCGGAAGTTCTTCGGCGTGCCAAAGATGACGTCGAGGTTGATTTTGCCCAGGGGGTATACGCCTTTCCCTGGGACGATGCGTGGAACGTTGTGTCCGATGCCTCCATGCAGGTTAGAGGGATCCTCATTGCTCGCAAGCTACTCGCGAATATGAGGTTGATGCCGCTTCCGCCATCCATGAAGACGCGACTCATGTCGAAACCTCCAATTTGCGCCTCGAGTACGAGGGGGCAATGATCTGGACGAGGTATCTTAGGCGGGTGGTCGCGTTTATCGAATGTGATACACGACTCGCTGCCACTGAGGTACTAAGTGGTGGATGGTGGCGAGTGCGTGGCCAAGTTGACTTGGCGAGTGATGGCCTTTTGTACCCTATTGGAGGGGCGCCCCTTTTGGATCATCATGGTACCCATGGCCCGTGGGTACGGTTCGCCCCCGTTGTGTTGGTCCGGTGCGGCTCCGTTCGGGGGTGGCCCAGGTGGTGGTGGTGGTGCGCCATGTGCCACGGCGCCTAGAGCGGCTCCGTAGCCTCTTTCGACTGCGTTGCGGTTCATCCGAACCAATCCCTCGTGTAGCTTGAGGAACTCGCGGCAGTCCTTGAGGAGGTGGCTGGACTTTCTCTTGCCATCATGATTGTCGATGTAGAAGTGTACCGTGCATTGCCCGGACAGTTTGTCCTCGATGGAAGTCACGGGTGCCTCATCGCGAGTGCGGTGTTGCCACACTTGCGTGGTTTTCCCGGAGTCGTGATATCCGCCGCTGCGGTATCCGCTGTTGCGGTTATCGTCGCGACTATTGGCGTAGCCGGCTGCGACCATGTTGACGCCGTCACGGTCGTCGTAGATGCGCATGCGGCGTTTGCCTCGGCGGTCGCGTCTGCGTTCGAGTTCTGCCTCCTCGTCGGAGTGAGCGCGATTCTTCATCGAATCTTCTCCATCGGCCCACCGATTCGCGATCTCCATCAGGTGGTCGATGGTCTGGGGCTTTGAGCGGCCTAGCTCCTCCCTGAGTTCCATGCGGCGGACGCCACCGTTGAATGCATCAATCGCGCGGTCTTCCGAGATGTTCTCCTCGGAGTTCTTGATGATGGACCACCTTTGGATGTAGGAGCACAGTGATTCGCCAGATCTTTGCTGGCAGCATCTCAATTCTTTGATTGAGGCAGGCCGTTTGTATGTGCCCTTAAAGTTGCGCACAAAGCTGTAGACCAGCTCATCCCAACTGCGAATGGATCCGCACGGGAGGTTATTGAGCCATGCCCGAGCGGCGCCCTTCAGCTGTAGATGCAAGCATTGCATGCCAGTACTTCGACTGCCTCCATGTAGCCTGACGGAGGAGATGTGGTCCTCCAGCTAGATCTTGGGGTCCTACAGACCGTCAAATTTCGGGTTCTCCGATGGGAGTTTAAACCCTCTAGGCATTCGCTTTTGCCTGATGGATCTGCTGAAGCATCTGGCGCCGCAGAGCTCCCCATCTTCCTCTTCCAAGTCAGTCGACCGAGCACGTTGTGCCCTTGATTTGTCGATCTTGCACTGCGTGAGGTCGTCGCGCGCATCGTAGTCGCGATCGTGTCGCCGTGAGCGGCGACATCGAGACAGGTCGTGACTGTCATCGCTGGATGAGGGCGAGGAGTAGCGCTTTGCCCTTTTTTGGGTCTGGTACCGGCTCCTAGTCGAGGGCGGCCTTGATTAACCCCAAACCCGCGATCGTAGATCGGTGCATGGCAGTTCGGGGATCTCCAGCTGGCGGCTGGTTATTGAGAAGGTACATGGTGGCTGCTGTCACCGCAGCTTGTGGTGTTCTGGGAACCACATTGCCAATCGTGTCGATTTTCATAGAGCCAAATTCGAGGACTTCCGCGGCCTCTATGCGCTCTTGCTCGGTGAGGTGAGCCATCCGCGACTGCCTCTTCTTGGCGAGGTACTCGTTGCCTCTTGAGGAGGATCCTCCGTAGGAGGAGAGCCCAGCGCGACGAAGGCTCGACTCGTCCGCTGCCTTTTTACGCGCCTCAAGTTGCGCGATTGCTTGTTTTTGGCGCTTGAATTCCTCTTTTAGGAGCCAGTGGTAGCCCATCAGCAGTTCCTGCGGGGACCCGAAGGGTAGAGGTGCACCCCGTAGGGCTTCGTAGCAGCGATCCCACTCTTGCTTGTTGAGCTTGATTATGACACGTTCGCCGGTTTGCTCATTGATCATGCTGGGAGATTTGACTGCTCCTCCATTGGTGCCGTTACTGCCGTTGCCACCATTGCCACCGTTGCCACTGTTGGGAGGATCGGTGCCATTGCCGGTGTTACCACCGTTGCCGCGATTGGCGGAGGTGTCGCCTGCGTTGATGACGGCGCACATGAAGTGATTGGGGAAGCTCTTGCTTCCACAACTTTCAGATCCGGAACTGTAGGTTCCATCTTCAGTGGCCAGATCGATCAGATCGGAATCGCGACTGCTGTCGATGACCGTGTTCTCGACTGCCACCGGAGCGTTGAGCTCGCTGAGGGTGCCGATCGATGGAGGGAACCATGATGCCCGGGCAATCGCCGGTGCTATCGGCTGATTAGGCATGCGAAGCGTGCCCATCTGACCAACTTGGAAGCGGAAGCTCCCAATCACCAGGCTGATTCCGTCGCCCACGGACTCGAAGGCCGGGCAGGTGGCCGGCGTGTGGACGGTGAAGTCGAATGCGCCGAAGAGCTGGCAAATCTCCGCTGTTGTGGAGTTGTAGATCGCAGTTGATGGGGCCGAAGAAGCCGCAACATCAGCACTCCCACTTCGCACAGACGGCGCCAATTGACGAGGGTTTAACTCATCAATGCCCATTGTTATGGACTTGGGTTTTGGAGAAGGAGGGAGCGCTGGAGACATCTATCGGCTAGCAAACAAGCTCACAGGGGACAAAGAATTTACCCAGGTTCAGGCCTCGTAGAGGTCCCTACTCCTGCTTGTCTGCTCGTGGAATTATCAAGGGAGTCGAAAGTTACAATGGTGCGTAGATGCAATCTGGCGAGGGTTGTGGAAACTAGGGTTGCGTGTGTGCTCCTCGCCGCCCCCTCCTAGCCTTTATATAGATAGGCTAGGTCTCGGGTAGCAGGTCGAGTCGGTTACAACTTAGGGTTTTCCCCTTCAAACTTTCTATCTTTAGCTTCTTCTTGTCCTTCAAGCAATCGAGAGTACGCAAGTTACTCGAGTCCTTTCATCTAGGCCTTGGCGACACCATGGGCCTATATGTATTTGGACCGTATATACCAAGCTCGAGTACTTGTAGGGTATACCCATGTCACCAGGATTGGTGCTACGGATCCAATTCAAAACTGCTCCACTATAGTAGTAGAGATAGAGATATCTTATCTTATCTTACCTTACCACTATATAGTGTATGAATAACTTTGAATATTGACCGTTGGATCAAGACTCGTGAATCCCAACATTTCCAGCCGTTGGATCTTCTTTTCCATTCTAGCATGTAGAAGATTCTATTGATAGTCTTCAGCATAATGAATGCTATGCAAAAACCTCAAAACACACTTCTCTCTCATACTAGAATCTTCTGCCTCGTACCTAATAATCGTTGACTTCAACATGACCTTAGCTTATCTTATCTTATCTTACCACTATATAGTGTACGGATAACTTTGAATGTTGACCGTTGGATCAAGACTCGCGAATCCCAGCATTTCTAGCCATTGGATCTTCTTTTCCATTCTAGCATCCCGAAGATTCTAATGATAGTATTCAACATAATGAATGCTATGCACAAACCTCAAAACACACTTCTCTATCATACTAGAAGCTTCTCCCTTGTTTCTCTAGACCATGTTATCAAAAAAATGTGTTAGGTAGCTAATAATCTTTGACTTCTACATGATGATACAAAGTACAACGACCAAATGTACACCCATACTTTACAGATGTTGATCAAATTTATAATTTTTTGTTCTTTACCAATTATAATTGTATATAGTGATGATATGTCATACGTCTACTATCTGAGTCTCACGTGCAACTTACTAGTAGCTAATAATCATTGACTTATACATGATGTTGCCACTATATAGTGTACAAAGAACTTTGAATATTGACCATTGGATCAAGACTCGCGAATCCCAACATTTCTAGTCCCTAGATCTTCTTTTCCATTCTAGCATCTTGAAGATTCTATTGATAGTCTTCATTACAAACCACTATATAGTATACGAATAACTTTGAATGTTGACCATTGGATTAAGACTCATGAATCCCAGCATTTCTAGCCGTTGGATCTTCTTTTTCATTCTAGCATCTAGAAGATTCTATTGATAGTCTTGAACGCAATGAATGCACTATGCATAAATCTCTCGAAACACACTTCTCGATCATACCAGAATCTTCTCCCTCGTTTCTCTAGACCATGTTACCAAAAATTTCAAGTGTTAGGTAGCTAATAATATTTGACTTCTACACATGATGATACAAAGTACAAGGATCAAATATACACCCATACTTTATAGATGTTGATCAAATTTATAATTTTTTTTGCTTTACCAATTATAATTTTATATAGTGATGATATGTCGTTTACTATATGAGCCTTATTAAGGTGTGCTTTTTTACACGATGTGGGAGTAGTATATTTCTTTGCTTAGACATATGGTCACCTCTGCCCACGCGTTGTACATGCTGAGAGAATAAAATGTTGGCAGGGGAAGAGGGCAGCAGGGAAGAGAAGTTGAAGGTGGTTCCATGTCAGAGCAAAGTTATGATGGGTTTCTGACACGAGGTACTCCTGCGGCCTAACAGTGTACACTCTACTAGTAGTAAATTTCAGGACCTATGCACGCAAAGAAAATCATGTGTTTTTCTCTCTCCTTCCCTATGCTCCATCTCCCCTCCCCTTTCCCCTTGCGCATCGGTCTGTCTGATCTCTCTCCCCTTGTCCATAGTGTGGCGCTGTGCACGTGTGCCCTGGTACGACGGCTTTGTGTCTCTTGCGTGTTCGGCAGCCACGTGTTGGTGTGGAGTAGGGATGAGGAGGCGTACATAGGAAGGAAACCACTTTGGGCCTTGGCGGCACAAAAATTAAAACTTTTTCGGTTTTCGAAATTTTCACTTGCTTCCCAAACATCGGGGGGGAAGGTTATCCAAAAGATCAGCCAAACATCAGGGGGGAAGGAAATATTGAACCCGTTTTGAACATTGATCACATTGAATAAACGAAAAACAAAAAACAAAAGTTTTACTCATATGTCCTATCATGTCTTGTGCACCACGTGCCATGAAAACTGTAATCATGGGATTAGATAAGTTTTCGAAAAATAGCTTCACAATATTGTCCTACCATGTGTATGGACACTATCGGGTTTATTTCAACCCGAACAACCAAGGTCATCAAGGCCATATTGACATCAAAGTTTACAATTTGATAGAGTTCCCATGATAGTTTGGTAGATGGGTGCATCTTGGCGTAGTAAGCATTGTCACATGTGGGAGTTTCAAACAATTAGGAAAAAAAGAAGTTCAATTTTCCCAGTGAGGATGGTAATGTTTTTATGTGAAGAAAGTCCAAATAATATGGTTTAGAATGCCACAAGCCAATGGTTTCAGACATACTGTAGTTGATCATGGTTCCTATCTAACTTCGGCTAAAAGTTTACATATTACGATGGGTCGTGACACGTGGTACTAGTACACATACTACTACGGAGTAGTAGATTTTCTCTCTCCTTCGCCCCCCTCTCACCATCCATCCACTATCCTCTCCATTTCTCCTTCCTTCCCGTGTAAGCTTTCACACAATGATTATACTTCTAGTCTAAGATGCAGCAGTGCAGAAAAAAATGAGGCCCACACCATACCACCATCAATCAAGTTCGGTGACACAACTTTGTGAAGAGTGTACGTATACTAACAGTACTGTAGCTAGATAAGTATGTACTGTTGGGTTCGCATCATAGAAAAAAACTCTACAATGGGCACTATAAGCCAAGATCTATCTATTAGATACAAGCAACGGGTGGATATACATCCATAGAGAATTTACCCTCCAAGCCAAGAAAGCTTTGTTAACGAGTTGGAACTCGTGGATGATGTAGTCATACACTTGTCGATCTCAAGATCATGATGAAGTCTAGCAGGTCCAGCTCCAGCATGTCCATCAGATCCAGCTCCAGCAAGTTCAGCACCACCAAGTGCAGCACCACAAAGCAGCGGTGCATCCGTTATCGCACACACATCCGGAACCCTGACAACCTCCGTCCCTCGCTCTAGCAAAGCAGGGGAAGCAGCAACTCATTTCCAGATAAAGCCATCGGGAACATGTATATCGCTAATCCGAGACCATGGGGAATAACTAGAGGGGGAGAGAGAGATCCTTCACGAGGAGGTGTGAGCGTGGAGGTGGAGGGGTGCTCCTTATATAGGGGAGGCGGGCAGCCCAAGGAGGCATGGCGCCGGCAATGGTGGGTGCCCCCTCCTCTCCCTCATTCATGTGGGTGGTGCTCCCACTCACATAAACACACACCTCCACTCATGTCCACTCACATGCATTAAATTTCCACCAAATTTAATGCAAGCTCTCATTAAATAAAACTATTTTATTTATTTTCTTTATAATTTTGTTAATTACTTTAATTAACAAACATTCACATAAAACCCCCTGCAACATTTCAATATCACATGCAGAACCAGTTTCTGCAATTTCACTCGAAATAATTCCGGTTTCCATCGAAATGATTCGAGCGCTTTCTTAAATCTTTATCTGAAACATATTTGCTCCAAATGGTGTCGGTATCCCTTAAGTGTGTCACCCTACGGTTCGCGAATAATGCAGACATGATCGAGACCCCTCTTCGATCAATAATCAGCAGCGGGACCTAGAGATCCGTACTAACTCCCACATATTGAACAATGACTCTTATGATCGTGTGAACCTTTAACGTCGTAACTAAATCCCTTTGTCTCGCGATATATTACATGTCCGAGATTCGATCATCGGCATCCAAATACCTAGTTTGATCTCGTTACCGACATGCACTCTTTTATCGTTCCCATGATATAACATTCTGGTGATCACATCACTTGCTTGCAAGCTATCTTAATGTGATATCATCGAGAGGGCCCAGAGTATATTTATCCGTCATCGGGATTGACAAATTCCACTCTTGATCCATGAGCCTCAACATAACACCTTCGGAGTATCTGAAGCCACCTTTATAGTCACCCTTTTACCGTGTGACATTTGATGTTATCAACTTACTCTTCTGATGTTAGCAATTAACATGATCTCATGGTCTAAGGACTAAGATTACTTCGTATGATGTTATAGCAATATAAACATAATGACTTTGATCGTAATGCTATACTTCGTATGAATGTTCATCACATCATTTCACAAATGTTGTGACCTCGTTATTAACAACATCCAATGTCCATGATCAGGAAACCTTGATCATCTTGTTAATCAACGAACTAGTTTATATGAGAGGCATTACTAGGAACTTTGTATTTTGTTTATTAAACACACATGTATTAACGTTTCCAATTAATACAATTATAGCATTCAAAATAAACATTTATCATAAACATGGAATAAGATAATAACCACTTTATTATTGCCTCTCGGGCATATTCCCTTCATGTACTACTATAGACACTTAATTTTTAATGGAGGAAGTAAGAGACACCGAGTAATTCATCACGATCTGCATGATTCTCTTCATTTTTGGATAAAGCAGGGCGCCTCCTGAATTCTCCGGGCCGAGAAAAATCAAAAAACCAACAAGTCTAGTATAATCCATTTTTTTGTTGACGGGACGAGTCTAGTACGATCTATTTATGATATTTTGGGTAAGTTTTCAATGTATTAACACAAGAACGACTATAAATAGACATTATAAATTGCAATAGTACTGACGAGGGTTTAACTCATCAATGCCCATTGTTATGGACTTGGGTTATGGAGAAGGAGGGAGCGCTGGAGACATCTATCGGCTAGCAAAGAAGCTCACAGGGGACAAAGGATTTACCCAGGTTCAAGCCTCGTAGAGGTCCCTACTCCTGCTTGTCTACTCCTGGAATTATCAAGGGAGTCGAAAGTTTCAATGGTGTGCAGATGCAATCTGGCGAGGGTTGTGGAAACTAGGATTGTGTGTGTGCTCCTCGCCGCTCCCTCCTAGCATTTATATAGATAGGCTAGGTATCGGGTAGCAGGTCGAGTCGGTTACAATTTAGGGTTTTCCCCTTCAAACTTTCTATCTTCAGCTTCTTCTTGTCCTTCAAGCAATCGAGAGTCCGCAAGTTACTCAAGTCCTTTCATCTGGGCCTTGGCGACACCGTGGGCCTGTATGTATTTGGACTGTATATACCAAGCTCGAGTACCTGTAGGGTATACCCATGTCAGTAGCCCCGAGTGTCCAGTGGAATCACAGATTCGACTGGGAACTTTTTTGAAGTCTTCGAGTGCCTGAATGGGTACATTTTCGACTGCTTTTATTTATGTCATAGGGATTGTTGATATACGTGCCTGATATAGACGAAGTATCGGTATCAGTTAACCACCTTAGGGTGAAACAACGCAATCTACTTGAACTCGAGTCCCCGAACTCGAATCCAGAAAAGTGCTGGCGTAATTCGACTCAGGCCGCGGAGGTCTTAAAGGAGTCGAATTCCAGTTATATGGGCGTGAGCACTCGACGCGTCCGTCAATGCATGTTCATCGTGTCTGTAGGCACGGATATATTTCTGGTAGTGCGCAGTTAAATTCGTTGCCAGGCCTTATTCAGGTCTTACCTTCACGCTGTAAGCACGGCATCCGAATTTTATCATAGTGGAGACGATTCGGGCGACCCAGGAGATGTTGTCTCTTTGTAGGGAAAATTATGAGGCGGTGTCGCCATGATCTACGAGTGCGGATGTTACGAACATACAATATTTATGCAAATAATCATAGGGTGCGCGACCAGCGCTCCCTATGGGAGTAGCCCCCGAGTGCCTGGTTGAGTCGAAGACTCAGGCAGGGACTAAAGAACTTTTGTGACTGCTGTCATCTTTTGCTTGTTTGTTTCAGTCGAAGACTCGGGCAGGGACTAAAAAACTTTCGCGACTGTTGTCGTCTTTTGCTTGCTTTTCAGTTGAATTTGTTTTCGGCGCTCCCTATGGGAGTAACCCATGTCCGTAGTCGAACTGTGTTTCGAGTGGTTGGGTTTGCTTTGTGATTGTCCATGTTCCTGCAACAAGAAAAAAAAAGTCATAGGATGCGTGGCCAGCGCTCCCTATGGGAGTAGCCCCCTAGTGCTTGGTGGAGTCGAAGACTCTAGCAAGGACTAAAGTAGTCGAAGTTTTCCGCTGCGTAGCTTTGATGACGTCAGTGCTGACGCTTGTATGACCTCAGTTGCCTGCGTGAGCGAGTTTGAAGGACGTGATGAGCGGTGGGTCCCACCTCCTGACTTTGAATTGACTGGGCATGCGTAATCTTCTTTTTAACTGCGCCTCCTCGATTTCCGCGCGTAATGGGAGAAATGGGGGACGGTTCGCGCTTCCTCTTCTCCACGTGTCTAACGCGATGCGTGCCACGCGTCCAATAGGGTTTTTGTCAGCCGTTGGATTGCATCTTCTAGGGGTTAAGTAGCGGCGCTGCGGCGGTAATTTTCCATCTGCGCTCTTTCTTCCTCGCTGCCATCGCCATTGCTGCTGTTCTTCTGCTTTTCCCTGCGCTCGTCTCCTCCACAGCGCTGGACCACCTCCGCTCGTTTCCAAGCTACTTTCTGTGCTCTCATCGCCGCCGTGCAATGGGGAAAAATAAAGGAGGCGCTGCCGCTGATTCCGTGGCCACCGTCGCTGCGGGGAAGAAGAAAGGTGGCTCCGCTGCTGTGGGCACCAGCGCCGCCGCCGGCGGGAAGAAGGTCGCGGGCACCCGTGTGACCAATGGTGCATGGCGCCCCTCCATCATCAAGGCGTCGGATCTCCGTCTTCTTCGCCAAGATGGAGCTATCTCTACAGCAGTCGCTGATGCGCGCGTCCCCAGTGGTGAGACCATTCCTGCTCCTCCCGCTTGTTTTTGAGTGATGTTTCTCGCATTCATCATTCGCGGTCTCTCCTTGCCTCTCCACCCCTTTCTTAGGGGTCTTCTTTGTTTCTATGGGCTCCAGCTCCATCAGCTGTCCCCAAATTCGATTCTCCACATCACCTGCTTCATCACCCTTTGTGAGTGCTGGCTCGGAATCGAGCCACACTTTGGTCTTTTCAAGCACTTGTTTAAATTGAAGCGTCAGTCCACATCTGGCTCTTTAGTTTATGACGTAGGTGGTTGCGGAATCCACGTCGACCCATCCGCCACCTACTTCGACATCAAGCTTACCAAGTCAGTCCAGGGATGGAGGGACAAATGGTTCTATGTCCACGATTAGAAGGCCAAAGATGAGCGCTTTGGACTCGCGCCCTTCGATCCGGTGACTCCCTGCAAGAAGATGAGTTCTTGGAAGAACGTAGTTATGCCTGGCGAACTCGTGGAGACGGGCGTGTTGTATCAGCGCGTCTGCGATCTCGAAAGTCGCATAGGCGCGGAAGAGGGAGGTTGCGCTCTTATCAAAACTTGGTTGCGCCGTCGTGTCCAGCCTCTCCAAGCCAGAGTCCATCCCATGTTTCAATGGGGTGGCCCTGATGATGCCACTCGCGTGTCTGCTGATGGCACGTCTGCGAGTGAGGTAGATAAGATGATTCGATTGGTCACGAAGTACACTGTCAAGGATGTGCTTCCAAGTGAACCAGTCGTTCCGCCTTTTGATGCTTCGAATCCCCCTCCTAAGGTACAGTTGTGCTATGCATTAGCTTATTTTCGCGATTGCTTTTCTGTTGCTTACTTGCTCCTTTTGCTGATCTTTGCTGTTTGTATGCAGGATTGGGCGGTGTCGCCCTGTATGCCTCCTGTCCCCGAGGGGATTATTCCTGGCGAAGCTTTGGAAGAGGACGAGTCTGAATCGACTCTCCCTTCTGATGTGGAAGAGGAAGCCCCCGAGTCCGAGAGCCCGGATACTCGCAAGCGTTTGCACAGCAAGGATCCGACGCGTCGACTCCTTCGACTCCAGAAGGCACGGCTGTTGGCGCGGAGTCGCAAATTCCAGCCGTTCATGCGAGGGCTGTGGCACCGTCTTCTCTTAAGAAGATGCGATTGCCCAAGAAGTCTTCGTCGGAGTCGGCGGAGGCCACGTTTGATCTTGACAAGTTTGACTGGTAAGTTTGCGAGTTCATTCATTCTTTTCTGTTTTCTTCTTGTTGGCTTTGCCCTGGAGTTTTCCCTTTCTCAATGTGGATTTGGTCTTGTAGACAAGAGGCGTCGTCATCTTCTGGCGACGTCGAGTTTTTGAAGGAATCGGGAGTTGCGACCTCAAGGGCCAAGGTAGAAGTCAAGCGCGCTCCTTCCCCTCCGGCGGCGGCCCACTCCGGGCACAATTCTTTGAGCTCTCCTCACGTAGGGGAGCATCGAATGGTTGCTCGGATGACGGTTCAGCTAACTTCTTCGGAGTCGCTAGAGGACCATGTAAGTATATCTTTCCTTCTTTTAGTGTGGCAGTCGACGTTTCTCTGTTGCCCTCTCTAACTCCTTGTTTTGTGCGACAGGTCCTTGTAAAGGAAGCCGTGCAAGTGGCGGAGCAGGTGATGGCCATGGGCCGCCAGCATGCAATGCTGGAGACGCGTCACCGCGTGGTCGAAAGTGAGTGTTCTACACTTATTCTTTTTCATCTTCTCCTTTTTGGTGTAGTTAACTGATAGTCAACTTTTGATTGCCTTGTAGCTGAACATAAGGCCTTACTCCACAACATCGCCACTTTGGAGAAGACGTTGGCCGCAGCTGTGAAGGGCCGTGACGAGGCAATCGCGGATCGTGATGAGGCACAGAGGATTGAAGAGGATCTACGTGCCTCCTTTGCGACCAGGGAAAAGTTGTTCGAAGAGCAACTGTTCTCAGTTGCCAAGGCTCTCTCAGGTACCTTCGCTGGTAGATATTTTATTGTTGCCTTCCTCTGTATCTAGAGTTTTGCTGGACCTGCATGTAATGTTACAGCCTTGCCAATACTTCCTTTTACCCCCTATTCCTTCATTTTAGGTTTTCATGGCCGATTCAATAACATAGTTCGCACACCTCTTTTCAGAACGATCCTAAAAATCCCTCGAAGGAGATAATAAAGAACCCAAAGCAGATGGTATCGTACTGCAAGGGTGGTCTTAAGAATCCAAAAGAGGTTGCTCAGAAGAGATAGATGTATCCCAACCGCTATTGCTCTCGCGTAAAGACTTTTTTTACGCGACAGGAAAAAGTGACTACGAATTCCTTAGTTGGCCTGGCTCTGAACTTATGTGCCTATGACTTTGTTTTCCAGGAAATCCGTGCAGCGGAAGATCCTGAATTTGAGACTTTCTACACCAAAAATATTCTTGCAATGATTTTATTGAAAAATATCGTGCTCGCGGTATCTTTTTCACCCCTCTTTAGATTTGCCCAAGATCTTTGGAATTCATTTATTTCTTACATAGTTTGATAACTAGTTTAACAAGAGTAGTGAAAAATGGAAAAAGGAGTATTAACGTTTATTTCACGAATCTCAATAGAGATGGCGGATATAGCGCTAAAGGTTTGATCCATGTGTGTGTTTCCTGTGCAGATGCTGGCGACTTGACCTTTGACCCGCAGGCCCTTAGTCGCGATGACGCTCTGGCAGGCGCGGTGTCTGCGATCGAGGACCGAAGCGCCGCCATCCAAGGTACATTGTCCAAGGCCAAGGTCACCCTCAGTCGCCTCCGGGAGGAGTTGATGCTGAAGGCGGAGCTGGTCGATAATATAGATGAGCTGGTGGAGTCACTCGCCGGGGGTGTGCCTGCTACCTACAAGAACTCCGTCCGCGCGGCTGGCGCGACCATGTCACTCGCCATGGTGCAAGCCCACGGAGTCGAGGGAGATCCCTCTGCGGTGTCAAAGGCGATGCCTATTGGTGCAGACGGTCAGCAGGTAGTCTTCGCTCCTTTCGTGACTGCCTGTGCCAAATATGGCCATTCCATGATAAATATCGTTACCAAGTATTCGGAGGACCTACAATGTGCGAAGAAGGCGGCGAAAGCTTCGGCCTCAGGGGCCGGCGGAAAGTCAGTGGCATCTGATACTGCCACGGACTTGATGAAGCCCCCGAAGCCGTCGAAGTCGAAGAAGCCAGCTGCTCCGTAGTTAGCTTTTTGTAATAGTTGATGAGTTGTCCTTTTGGTCTAAGAACATGCCTGCTGGCGAGTGTGTTTGTGAATACTTATGCTTATCTTGAATGCATCTGCTCCCCTTGCCTTTGTGTTAATTTGGTCGCCTTATTTGCCTTTGTCTTGACTTGTGGTAGGGTACGTCGAGTGATCCTGTGGGGAGAACCCAGGACTCGCCATCTCTTGATGAGACAGTGGCACCACCGTGCTCTAGGGTAGAGGAGATGTCCTTGTTGTCGCAACTTCGTGACCGCGTGAAGCAGCTGGAGCGTGAGTTGCCCCTGATCCGCGGTAACTCAGACGTGTGGAAGTCGAAGGCAGAAAAAGCCGCCGCCCGCGAGCAATATCCGCTTGGCGAGGTGACGCAGCTGGGCGACCAGTTTAAGTGTTAGTTTGCTCATTCTCATCTTTTCCTTTGTAGTTAGTCGCAGCAGTAAGTTGTACTCATGCTATTGATGTTGCTTCGTCTAGTTGTTAGCGCGCGCCATCCGCAGGAGGAGAAGGATAGAATTGCCATTCGCCTTCATGATCTCACCCAGGAGCAACTTCAAGAGAGTGGATACTTCTGGGTAGATCATGATCGTGCGACTGCTTTGGCGACCCTGCAGGATCGCGCTTCGCGAGTGCTGCTCTTCCTGAAGAAGTCGCAGTCGTGCTTGAAGAACATTTATCGAGCGATGTTCCCATTGGATGACGCTCCATGAAGCCTGCTGGCTCTCCTTGCCAAATTTCAAGATATGTCCGCGGTTCGCGAGTGCGTGAGGCAGCAGTTGGTGGCTAGTGCCAAGGCTGCCCTCTCAATGGTGCGATTGCACAGGCCTGACGTGGATGTTACCGCCATTGCCTCTGGACCACCAGTAGGATCTGCCTGGAATATAGTACCGCATTATCAGGTGGTGGACCGTCCAGCTGAGGAGATCATCGACTTCTTCGAGGAACAAACCAACGTTCTTCTGTTGCAATAGTAGCAAAATTTGTACCCTGCACATAAGTGTATTTATAAAGTTCATATATATATTTGTAGATAATTTATTGTCGAATGTGTACAAATAGCTTTTTAAGCGTGAGGTGCGTTGCACTATGAGAGTCCTTTTCATTAGCCTGGCCATCTTTTATCTCGGTCCCTTGTCAACCTATCAGGTGCGTATAGCTGAGTTGAGGTCGTGTTTTAAGGGTTTCGATTGATGTACCAGCTACTCAGGATATCGCGTTTTTGGTTCGCAGAACAGATGTATATAGGGTGGCGCAGCCCCGAAGTATATAAATTGAAAACGTAAAGGAGAACATAGAGTTTTGGGGCACTTAGCTTTTATTTATTTGAAGAACAGTGCGAGGTAAAATGTGTGGCTAAGTAGCCTTGGCTGAGTAGCCTTATTTTGCAATGTAAAAGTAAAAGCGAACTAAGGGTAGAAGTGTCGCAGCTGTGCGACGTTCCAGGGGTTGGAGTATGCGACTCCTGTCTCTAAATCTTTAAGGCGATAGGCGTCACCTGGGATTACTTCTGTATTCACGTACGGTCCTTCCCAGGGGGACTCGAGCTTGAGATGCCCCTGTTGCTTCAGTCGTAGGACCAAGTCACCTTCGACGAAGGATCTGGGGCGAAGCCTTCTACTGTGGTAGTTTCGCAGGTTCTGCTGGTAGATCATTGATCTTTCCACGGCAATTTCCCTTACTTCGTCAAGGAGGTCGACGGAGTCTTCGAGTGCGAGGGATGATTCTAGTTCGCTGTAGGCGACCACACGTGGCGCTTTGTACCGTACTTCGGCAGGTAGCACTGCCTCTGCTCCGTGCACCATAAAGAATGGCGTGTAGCCCGTGGCGATGTTTGGAGTTGTACATAGGCTCCAGAGTACGGACTGCAGTTCGTCCGGCCAGCAGCCTGCGCCTTGTTCGAGTGGTCGGAGGAGCCACTTCTTGATGCCACTGCAAACGAGCCCGTTTGCCTTTTCCACCTGACCGTTGCCACCTGACTGATGCGTAGCTGATGTTGATTCCTAGGTTCTCGTAGAATTCTTGGAACTCCTTAGATGTGAAGTTCGTCCCGTTGTCGGTGATGATGCTATGTGGCACCCCGAAGGGGTAGACGATGGACTCAAAGAATTTGACTGCGCTGTGCGTGGATTGGTTGGTTGCTGGCATGGCCTCAATCCACTTGGTGAATTTGTCGACTACGACCAAGAGGTAGACGTAGCCTCCTCGTGAGGACCTTGGAAGCTTGCCGATCATTGAGCCCCCATTACGCGAAGGGCCAAGCCAATGGAATGGGTTGTAGCTTTGCGCCCAGTGCGTGCGGTTTGTCAGCGAATCACTGGCAAGCGTTGCAATTTTGGACGATATCCTTGGCGTCGCGCATGGTCGTAGGACAGTAGAATCCAGCTCGTAGAGCTTTGGCAACGAGGGCGCGACTGCCAGCGTGGTGCCCGCAGGTGCCTTCATGGATGTCGAGGAGAACTGCTCTTCCATCGGCCATGGAGACGCATCATTGTAGCACTCCTGTGATGCTGGGTTTATACAGTTCGCCATTGATGACGGCGAACTCCTTGGAGCGCCGCGCGATGTGCCATGCGTCTGTTGGGTCATCCGGTAGGCGCTTGCTGAGGAGGTACGTAATGTACGGCTGCATCCAAGATTTCTCTATCATCATGACGCTCATTGGCCCCTCGAGTCCTGTGTCCAGCTCCAAGTCATCGAGTGCCATGGGCTCATTGGGTGGCGTAGCCCCCGAGTCCGTTGTTGCACTTGTTTTCTTCTCTGCGGCCTTTGGCTTGATGGAGCGTTTGCAGATGCGCTCGAGAAATACCCTAGGTGGTATGGGGGCGCAGGTAGAGCCTATGTTGGCGAGTGCGTTCGCCTCCTCGTTGCTTTCGCGACCTACGTGTCACAACTCGCAACCATCGAAGTCTCCCTCGAGTGTATCGTAGAGGTCGCGGTACGCGATCATGTTGTCGTTCAGTGCGTCGCACTCGTGCATTGTTTGGCTGACGACCAGCTTGGAGTCGCCATATATGATGAGCCTCTTGGCGCCGCAAGCTTTTGCCATCCTCATCCCGTGTAACAGGGCCTCGTATTCAGCCTTTTTGTTTGAGGCTGTGAACTGCATTCGCAGGATATATTTCAGCTTGTCCCCTTGAGGTGATGTCAGTATGACACCTGCGCCTGCTCCGTCTTTCCGCTTGGACCCATCGAAGTGCATTGTCCAGAGGTAAGACATATCTGGCTTATCCAGGAGTTGGTTTTCCATCCAGTGCATGAGGAAGTCAGGGAGGACTTGCGACTTGATTGCGTCGCGCTTTTCGTATGTGATGTCTCGTGGAGACAGTTCTATTCCCCAAAGCGCGACTCGCCCCGTGGCGTCAGGGTTATTGAGGATATGTCCCAGTGTGGCGTCGCTGACTACCACGATTGGGTGTTCCTGGAAGTAATGGCACAGTCGTCGGGCGGTCATGCAGACTCCATACGCCAGCTTCTGGTAGTGCGGGTACCGCTGTTTTGTTGGCGTGAGGACCTCGCTGAGGTAGTATACCGGGCGTTGTACGCCATGGACCTTGTTTTCCTCAGCTTGCTCGACGACGAGCACTGTGCTAACCACCTGGTTGGTGGCTGAGATGTACAGCAACAGTGGTTCCCTTTCTCGTGGAGTCACCAGTACTAGCGAGGTGGATAGCAGGCGCTTGAGATCTTCGAATGCTTCTTGCGCTTCATTGGTCCACTCGAATTTGTCAGTTTTGAGGAGGAGCTGATAGAAGGGCAGCGCCTTTTCACCCATCCAACTGATAAATCGACTGAGTGCCACGATTCGTCCGGCTAGTTGTTGGACGCCTCTTATGTTTTTTGGCTTCTCCATGGCCAGTATGGCCTTTATCTTTTTCGGATTTGCCTCGATCCCCCTCGCGGAGATGAGATACCCGAGTAGCTGCCCAGATGGTACGTCAAAGGCGCATTTGTCCAGATTGAGCTTAATCCGGTAGTGATCGAGATTGGCGAAGGTTTCGCGCAAATCGTCGATTAGAGAGGCTTCCTCCTTGGTGTTGATTACTATGTCATTGACATAGACTTGGATGTTGCGACCCAGTTGCTCCTTCAGGCAAGCCTGCATGCACCGCTAGTAGGTGGCTCCCGCATTTTTTAGCCCGAAGGGCATTGTGTTGTAGCAGAACACACCGAAGGGGGTTGTAAATGCGGTTTTCTCCTGGTCTTCCTCCTTCATTTGAATTTGATTATAGCCTGAGTAGGCGTCGAGGAAGCAGAGGCGCTCGCACCCAGCGGTGGAGTCGATGATCTGGTCGATCCGTGGCAGCAGGAAGTGATCTTTTGGGCAGTGCTTGTTTAGAGAAGTGAAGTCCACGCACATCCGTAGGATATCCGTGTCCTTTTTTTGGCACCAGCACCGTATTGGCGAGCCAAGTGCTTTCCTTGATCTCGCGTATGAATTTGTCCTCGAGGAGTCTGTTGATCTCCATTTCGACTACCTGCGCTCATGGCTCAGACAGTCGACTGATTGTTTGCTTGACTGGCCTTGCGTCGGGGTTGACGTTGAGTGTGTGCTTGGCGAATTCCCTGGGAACTCTTGGCATGTCCGCAGGACACCAGGCAAAAATTTCCCAGTGCTCATGGAGGAATTCGAGGAGCGCGAGTTCCTATGCGGGACTCAAGTTGTTGGCGATGAGGGCCGTCTTGGCGGGATTCGATGGATGGACCTGCACCTTCTGAGTCGAAGGAGAGATCAGGTGAGCTTGGCCTACTTAGGGGAGGCAGACTGTTGTATGTCGTCTCTTTTAGTCTTGCGAGTTCCTCCTGCATGCCGAAGGACTGGGAGATTCTGTTGAATTCCCTATCGCAAGGATCAGATCGCTCACATCTCCCGTTGATCGTTATGACGCCGTTAGGACCTGGCATTTTCACCTGCAGGTAGGCGTAGTGGGGTACTGCCATCAACCTAGCGAACGCGACGCGCCCAAGGATGCAATGGTATTGTGAGGTCCAGTCGACGACCTCAAAGTCGATGTGCTCGCGCCAGAAGTTCTTCGGCGTGCCAAAGATGACGTCGAGGTTGATTTTGCCCATGGGGTATACGCCTTTCCCTGGGATGATGCCGTGGAACATTGTGTCCGATGCCTCCAAGCAGGGTACAGGGATCCTCATTGCTCGCAAGGTACTCGCGAATATGAGGTTTATGCCGCATCCGCCATCCATGAAGACACGACTAATGTCGAAACCTCCAATTTGCGCCTCGAGTATGAGGGGCAATGACCTAGATGAGGTATCTGAGGTGGGTGGTCGCGTTTATGGAAGGTGATACACGACTCGCTGCCACTGAGGTACTCAGTGGTGGATGGTGGCGAGTACGTGGCCAAGTTGACTTGGCGAGTGATGGCCTTCTGCACCCTATTGGAGGGGCGCCCCTTTTGGATCATCATGGTACCCATGGCCCGTGGGTAAGGTTCGGCCTTGTTGTGTTGGTCCGGTGCGGCTCCGTTCGGGGGTGGCCCAGCTGGTGGTGGTCGTGCGCCATGTGCTACGGCGCCTGGAGTGGCTCCGTAGCCTCTTTCGACTGCGTTGCGGTTCATCCGAACCAATCCCTCGTGTAGCTTGAGGAACTCGCGGCAGTCCTTGAGGAGGTGGCTGGACTTTCTCTTGCCATCATGTTTGTCGATGTAGAAGTGTACCGTGCATGGCCCAGACAGTTTGCCCTCGATGGAGGTCGCGGGTGCCTCATCGCGAGTGCGGCGTTGCCACACTTGCATGGTTTTCTCGGAGTCACGGTATCCGCTGCTGCGGTATACGCTGTTGCGGTTATCGTCACGTCTATCGTCGTAGCCGGCTGCGACCATGTTGACGTCGTCACGGTCTTCGTAAATGCGCATGCGGCGTTTGCCTCGGCGGTCGCGTCTGCGTTCGAGTTCTGCCTCCTCGTCAGAGTGAGCGTGATTCTTCACCGAATATTCTCCATTGGCCCACTGATTCGCGATCTCCATCAGGTGGTCGATGGTCTGGGGCTTTGAGCGGCCTAGCTCCTCCCTAAGTTCCATGAGGCGGACGCCACCGTTGAATGCATCAATCGCGTGGTCTTCCGAGATGTTCTCCACGGAGTTCTTGATGATGGACCACCTTTGGATGTAGGAGCGCAGTGATTCGCCAGATCTTTGCTGGCAGCATCTCAATTCTTCGATTGAGGCAGGCCGTTTGTATGTGCCCTTAAAGTTGCACACAAAGCTATAGACCAGCTCATACAACTGCGAATGGATCCGCACGGGAGGTTATTGAGCCATGCCCGGGCGGCGCCCTACAGCTGTAGCTGCAAGCATTGCATGGAAGTACTTCGACTGCCTCCATGTAGCCTGACGGAGGAGATGTGGTCCTCCAGCCGGATCTTGGGGTCCTACAGACCGTCAAATTTCGGGTTCTCCGATGGGAGTTTAAACCCTTTAGGCATTCGCTTTTGCCTGATGGATCTACTGAAGCATCTGGCGCCGCAGATCTCCCCATCTTCCTCTTCCGAGTCAGTTGACCGAGCACGTCGTGCCCTTGGTTTGTCGATCTTGCGCTGCGTGAGGTCGTCGCGCGCAACGTAGTCGCGATCGTGTCGCCGTGAGCGGCGGCGTCGAGACAGGCCGTGACTGTCATCGTTGGATGAGGGCGAGGAGTAGCGCTTTGCTAGCGCTTTGCCCTTTTTTGGGTCTGGTACCGGCTCCTTGTCGAGGGCGGCCTCGATTAACCCCAAACCCGTGATCGTGGATCGGTGCATGGCAGTTCGGGGATCTCCAGCTGGCGGCTGGTTATTGAGGAGGTACATGGTGGCTACTATCACCATAGCTTGTGGTGTTCTGGGAACCACATTGCCTCTCGTGTCGACTGTCATAGAGCCAAAGTCGAGGACTTTCGCGGCCTCTATGCGCTCTTGCTCGGTGAGGTGAGCCATCCGCGACTGCCTCTTCTTGGCGAGGTACTCGTTGGCTCTTGAGGAGGATCCTCCGTAGGAGGAGAGCCCAACGCGACGAAGGCTCGACTCGTCCACTGCCTTTACACGCGCCTCAAGTTGCGCGATTGCTTGTTTTTGGCGCTTGAATTCCTCTTTTAGGAGCCAGTGGTAGCCCATCAGGAGTTCCTGCGGGGACCCGATGGGTAGAGGTGCACCCCGTAGGGCTTCGCGGCAGCGATCCCACTCTTGCTTGTTGAGCTTGATTACGACGCGTTCGCCGGTTTGCTCATTGATCATGCTGGGAGGTTCGACTGCTCCTCCATTGGCGCCGTTACCGCCGTTGCCACCATTGCCACCGTTGCCACCGTTGGGCGGATCGGTGCCATTGCCGGTGTTACCACCGTTGCCGCGATTGGCAGAGGTGTCGCCTGCCTTGATGACGGCGCACATGAAGTGATTGGGGAAGCTGTTGATTCCACAACTTTCAGATCTGGAACTGTAGGTTCCATCTTCAGTGGCCAGATCACTCAGATCGGAATCGCGACTGCTGTCGCTGACCGTGTTCTCGACTTCCACCGAAGCGTTGAGCTCGCTGAGGGTGCCGATCGATGGAGGGAACCATGATGCCGGGGCAATCGCGGTGCTATCGGCTGATCAGGCATGCAAAGCGTGCCCATCTGGCCAACTTGGAAGCGGAAAATCCCAATCGCCAGGCTGATTTCGTCGCCCACGGACTCGAAGGCCGGGCGGGTGGCCGGCGTGTGGACGGTGAAGTCGAAGGCGCCGAAGAGCTAGCGAATCTCCGCTGTTGCGGAGTTGTAGATCGCATTTGATGGGGCCGAAGAAGCCGCAACATCAGCACTCCCACTTGCCATAGACGGCGCCAATTGACAAGGGTTTACCTCATCAATGCCCATTGTTATGGACTTGGGTTTTAGAGAAGGAGGGAGCGCTGGAGACATCTATCGGCTAGCAAACAAGCTCACAGGGGACAAAGGATTTACCCAGGTTCAGGCCTCGTAGAGGTCCCTACTCCTGCTTGTTTTCTCGTGGAATTATCAAGGGAGTCGAAAGTTACAATGGTGCACAGATGCAATCTGGCGAGGGTTGTGGAAACTAGGGTTGCATGTGTGCTCCTCGCCGCCCCCTCCTAGCCTTTATATATATAGGCTAGGTCTCGGGTAGCAGGTCGAGTCGGTTATAAGTTAGGGTTTTCCCCTTCAAATTTTCTATCTTTAGCTTCTTCTTGTCCTTCAAGCAATCGAGAGGCCACAAGTTACTCGAGTCCTTTCATCTGGGCCTTGGCGACACCATGGGCCTATATGTATTTGGACCATATATACCAAGCTCAAGTACCTGTAGGGTATACCCATGTAAAGTACGCACCCCTACTTTCACCCAAAACACCCAACCCACTGTTGCTTAGAACTTGATCTCTCTCTATTTCCTTCCAAAATGCCGTATGACAACTCTCTCTAGAACACGTCGATTGACTTGACAAATGGGAAAGGCCCCGAAACTCCACCTAGAATCCCAGACTCAGTCGATGGGCCATGACTACCGCCGATGTCTGACTCCTCTGATGAAGAAGATAACTAATGGCAGCGCTTTTTTGAAGGGACACCATCACCTACACCGCGCGATTCCTATAAGAGGGAAGATGATACTTAGGAAGAGGAGGAGTCTGAGGTCGACCTTGAGGAGGAGGCCGAAAACGATGATAGGGAGGAGGCCAAGGACGACGATGAGGAGGTCTCTTCCTTCCCCCCACCGAAGAAGCGTGCCCAAGTGCAAAATTCTTCCTTATGTCGATTTGAAACTAGGTAAAATTTGGACTACTATAGGTAAATTGTAGGTTGCTTTGAAAGTTTTACGAAAAAGCTCTTGGAGGTACCCATTGGGGGGAAGGGTCAATTAATATATATCAGAAACCTCCGAGAGTTTTGACAACCGGTTCATCTTCTTGCTAAGATTTTGTATCCTAACTATTTAATGAAATTAGGTCAAACTTTGCTCACTGTTTCATGATATTAGCTCAAACTTTGCTAACCGATTAACTTTGAACATTGACCATTGGATCAAGACTGGCAAATCCAACATTGCTAACCGTTGGAAATTCTTTCCATTCTTAGCATCTAGAAAGATTCTACTGATATTCTTTAGCACGATGAACACTAGTATGCACAAACCTCAAAACACACAGTACTTCATTGTTACTCGGTTTCAGGGTCCTTGTGCCAAATGCACGGACTTGGATGGATTTTCATTTTTTATGAGGTCCTTGATGTAACTTGTACTTACACCAACCACTCGAGCACGTCGCTCTTACGAGACCTACCATTAGATCGGCCATTCACAATACTCCTTATCTTTATCTTGTCTCTTATCTCTTACAATACCATATACACCACCACTACATAGTGTAGGGATTAACTTATTTTGAACATTGACCGTTGGACCTCAAGACTAGCAAATCCAAACATTCGTAACCGTTGGATCTTCTTTTCCATTCTTAGCATCTATAAAGATTCTATTGACAGTCTTTAGCATGATGAACACTAGTATGCGCAAAACTCAAAACACATAGTACTTCATTACTCGGTTTCAGGGTCCTTGTGATAAATGCATGGACTTGATGCAATTTTCATTTTTTATGAGGTCCTTGATGTAAATTGTAATTCTACTCACCGAGTTAACTCTCAAGCACCTCTATCTTACGAGACCTACCATAAGATCGTCCATTCGCTGTACTTCTTATCTTATCTTTTATATTGTCTCATATCTCTTACAACACCATACCACTATATAATGTAGGGATTAACTTTGAACATATTAACCGTTGGATCAAGACTGGCAAATCCAAACATTGCTAACCGTTGGATATTTTTTCATTCTTAGCATCGATAAAGATTCGATCTATTGATAGTCTTTAGCACAATGAACGCTAGTAAGTGCAAACTTAAAAACACACAGTACTTCATTGCTCAGTGTCAAGGTCCTTGTGCTAAAATGCATGGACTTGGATGCAATTTTAATCTTTTACGAGGTTCTTGATGTAACTTGTACTTCCACCGACCGTGTTAACTCTCAATCACCTCGGGCCTACGAGACCTACCATTAGATCGGCCATTCGTAGTAATTCTTATCTTACCTTTATCTTGTCTCTTATCTCTTACAATACCATGCATACCACCACTAAATATTGTAGGGATTAACTTATTTGAACATTAACCGTTGGATCAACACTGGCAAATCCAAACATTGCTAACCATTAGATCTTCTTTTCCATTCTAGCATCTAGGTGTGTACTCCCTCGCTCCGTCGCAAAAAATAAGGCGCTTAAGGATTGGTCAAAAGTCAAACCTTACTAAGTTTGACCAAATATTTAGAAAAAAATATCTACATTTACAATATTGAATGCACATATTAAGAAAATATGCTTTATGGTGAATCTATTGATATTAATTTAGTACTCTAAATTTTTATATTTTTGTGTATAATCATGGTCAAACTTGAAAATGTTGAATTTTGACTAATCCTTAGGCACCTTATATTTTGGTGGAGGGAGTACTATTCAACACGAATCCAGTTCCTCTAAACCATTGGATCTAATAGCCCAACGGTCATGATTAGTGCTATTGATTTTCTAAATGTTGGTATTTTATAAAATATGCTTAGACCAGTTTTAATATGTTTGACTCAGACCAAACCTAGAATGTAGAGTAATTTGGGACAGAGGGAGTAGCAGTAAATTTCAGGACCTATGCACGCAAAACAAATCATGTGTTTTCTCCCCCTTCCCTATGCTCCATCTCTCGTCCCCTTTCCCCTCGCGCACCGGTCCGACTGATCTCTCTCCCCTCGTCCACAGTGTGGTGCTCTGCACGTGTGCCTTGGTATGGTGGCTCTCTGTCTCTAGCATGTTGTGCAGCTACGCATTGGTGTGGAGTAGGGACGAGGAGTACATAGGAAGGAAACCACTTTGGTCCTTGGCGGCACGAAAATTCAAAGTTTTCCGGTTTTTGAAATTTTCACTTGCTTCGCAAACATCAGGAGGGAAGGTTATTCAAACGATCGGCCATTCGCAGTACTGTACTTCTTATCTTCTCTTTATCGTGTCTTATCTCTTGCAATACAATACAATAAACCACTTCATAGTGTACGGATTAACTTTGAATATTGACCATTGGATCAAGACTAGCAAGTACAAATAGTGCCAACCTCTTGATCTTCTCTTCCATTCTTAGCATCTAGAAAGATTCTACTTTAGCACGATGAATGCTAGTATGCACAAACCTAAAAACACAAACTCCATTGCTCAGTTTTCAGGGTCCCTGTGCAAATAAATGCATGGACTTGGATGCAATTTTCATTTTTATGAGGTCCTTGATGTAACTTGTACTTCCACCGACCGTGTTAACTCTCAAGCACCTCGCTCCTACGAGACCTACCATTAGATCGGCCATTCTTAATACTTCTTATCTTATCTTTATCTTCTCTTATCTCTTACAATATAATATCATCACTATAGAGTGTACAAACCATTGACCGTTTGATCAAGACTAGCAAATCCAAACATTGCTAACAATCATTGGATCTTATTTTCCATTCTTAGCATCTAGAAAGATTCCACTGAAAGTCTTTAGTAGGATTAATGCTAGTATGCGCAAACCTCAAAATACACACTTCATTGCTCAGTTTGAGGGTCCTTGTGCTAAATGCTTGGACTTGGATGTAATTTTTTTATGAGGTCCTTGATGTAACCTGTACTTCCACTGACCATGTTAACTCTCGAACACCTCGCTCCTACGAGACCTGAAGTTAGATCAGCCATTTGCAGTACTTCTTATCTTATCTTTATCTTGTCTCTTATCTCTCACAATACTAAATATACCACCACATGGTGTACGGAACAATCAATGTTTGATCAAGACAGGAAAATCCAAACATTGCTAACCACTTGATCTTCTTTTCCATTCTTAGCATCTAGAAAGATTCTACTTTAGCACGATGAACGCTAGTATGCCCAAACCTCAAAACACACACTTCATTGCTAAGTTTTATGGTCCTTGTTCTAAATGCATGGACTTGGATGCAATTTTCATTTTTTATGAGGTCCACTTGTACTTTCTTAACAAAGAAAATCAGCATGGTGCTCACTCCTATAGCCTTACAGTGTGCTACACATCCTCTATGCAAGGAAAATAAATTGTTTACTACTCTCTCATTTGCTGCATCACACCCATCCTCTAGCTGATATCTCCCTCATCCACAACGTGGCGCTGTGCACGTATGCCATGGTACTACGGCGGCTCTGTTTCTATCTTTTTTTCATAACTTTGCTCTGACATCAAACCGCTTTCAACACCTCTTCACTGCAGCCCTCTCGGGCTGCCTTCTCTAACCCCATAATTTCTTCTACAGTAGCTTGTAATAACCTTTGCTGCAGCCCTCTCGGGTTGCCTTCTCTCGGGATGCCTATGTCTATATATTTATATATACATACCAAGTACAATATCCCTTCTCTAGTGTTGTGAGTGTTGATCCTTGTAATAACCTTCCATGCGATGTTTGGGACGAAGTAAGTGAAAAAATCAAAACCCGAAAATTTTAATTCACGACTACTTTTTTGCCGCCCCCCCCAACCCAATGCCCAAAGTGGTTCCTTCATATGCACACAAACACAACGTAGTTGATGAACACACGATAGACATACATAGAGACGTTGTACCAATGTTAGAGTTGAAAGCGGCATCCCGTAGAAGTTCTGCTTATAGTTTATTTTGAAGTACTCCTATAGACACTTCAAAATGAACTAGAGGCAGGACTTTTGCGGGATCCCACTCGCAACCCTAACCATGGCACATGTGCTGAGCACCACACTCCGGACGAGGGAGAGATCAACTAGCAAGTGTGCACGAGGGTGCCGAGAAGATACATACTTGATTGCATTGTGTAAAATTTGACCGAATAAATAGAGTTTCTAATACACTTGATTAATTTGTGTAAAATTAGTACTCGTACTGCTGGAGGTAGAGTAAAACTTTCCAATAATGCTAATTTTCTACCAACATTCTTTATACTATATATTTAGAGTAAATCTTGGTCAAAGAAAAAACACCCAAAACGAGGACGCCTTGTTATTCCTCGGGACGGAGGTAGAGTAATACTCCTACCTACTACTCCTACTTATGCAAACAGTACTACAGTAGGACCTATATATAAATAATGTGTCTAGTCAAACCGACGTGATGAGACTATACTGCACTAGGGGGTGACATGGTTAATTTACTACAAGAAAAGAAAAAACCTCTTTCAAAGAGCCATCGCATCTTCCCCATCTCCGTTTAGTTTATCCACACTAGCAGACGCCGCCTAGCCGCATTTGGGATCCTCTCCACTGTGTTGATCACACATTTTCCTTGCCATTTTGCTCGGTGTATCTCTCATTCCAGACCACCACCCTCTCCTCCAAAAAAAACCCAAACAGGTCTATATAGATCCACCCTCACCCCCAATCCTCCACGACGCGATGGAGGATCGTCTGTACAAAATTTGGAGAGATTCAAGGGAGAGTCAGCGGTGCAACAGATTTAACAAGGTCGGCGACGATGTCGTCAACCAAATCGCTAAGCGTCTCGACGCAAAAAGCACCATCCAGCTGGCCACATGCTCCAAGGAGCTACACCGCCAAGTTGTCGGTGGAGAAGGTTACAGCTTCCCGAGCTACAACTGCCCGGAAGTGGTCTCCTTCAATGAACTCTATGCCCACATGATCTCCTACATCCACAGCCCGTTTATCTACATGGAGCCAGGATGCAACTTGGTCGGCAACAAATTACATTGTATCTGCACCTCAAATCCACCCACTCGATCGAGGTTCCCATAGTCCTCTATAGCATCAAACAATGGGACCCGTCTAAGCCGGTGCCTGCAAGGTGCTCGTGGAGAACAAATGCCATCGGCATCGGGAAGACGGGCATGATGTTCATCGGCCAGATTGACGGGCACAACACGGAGATTGTCATGTCCGTCAGCCGCGTAAGATCCACGACATGGGAATTGGAGGACTACGAGGTGAGGATATCATCATTGGTCGATTGCCGTGGGTTCTATCCGCTCGAGTTTGATTCTGAGCCAAAGATTAGGTAGCCGGCGGCCGAAGCCGCGCTAGAGGCGCTCAACCATTACCTGTCGATAGCGGGGACTTATTATCAAGCTCCTCAATTGTTGGTCGGAGTTCCTCGTGGAGGTCCAATGTTGGATCGACGATGACACCAACCCAATGTGAGATATCACATCTTAATATTCTCATGATGATCCTAATATGAATGTATATGTAATTTTCTAATCCCTTTGTTCTAATATTAATTACTTTATTTATTTTATTGGCAGATTCCTTTCGCAATCAGAGTGGTGGAAATGGCTAGAAAGGTCCATGAATTTTACATCTATCTTGCAATGGGTGAACAAGCGAAAGCCTATTACGAGGATCCACAGACGACGGTAAAACGAGATAAGCGTGCCAGGCGGGAAAGCAAGCGCTACCCGACCACTACCTGGGCACGCTGAATTGTTGGCATATAGATCTTGTGGTGATTCTGACCTCTCTCTTTCTCTCATGCATGTTTGGAGTATATGATGGGACATGTTATCATTCCTGGCTAGATTAAGGTTCTACTAAGAGTAGTTTAATACTTCTACTGAGTATTTTGTATGGAGTTCTGCAATTGCTAATATATTTTGTAATAATTCCTATGTACTGGGAATTGTTCAGATCGAGTGCAGAATATGGCATGTACTGCTGAATCTTTCAAAAGCTACCGAATCTTTTAAATGTGTTGGTGTTGCTATTATTAAAGTATTTTGTAGAACTAATACTCTTGTACTGGTACTTGTTTTAATCAATGGTAGTAGATTGTTTTGCTTTTCTTTTGAAACATGGCCTTCTCAATCTAGATGAGGCCTGGGCTTCTTGGGTTGCATATATGTTGGTCACACAAGCATTGATGTAAGAACGAGGTATGCACACAAATACAGACTTAATTGTCAGTCTTGCTTGCTCCAATCATGGAGTGTGTTCGGAGAAAAAGGGCAAACTCATCCCTTGCCGATTAAAAAAAGGCCCAATGTTGAGACTCCCACCGGCAACATTTCCTACTACGCCAAGATGCACCCATATACAAAATTAATGTGGGAACAGTACATTAACTATGATGTCGATATGTCCATGACCTTTTTGGTCATTAGGGTTGAAACCTAATAATATTCATACATGGTGGGAAAATATGGCGTGGCTCATTTCTAGAAGTTGTCAAATCCCATGGTTATCAGTTTACTGGCAGGCTGTACACGTGACGTGATAGGATGCCATGCATAAATATTTGTTTTTCTGTTTTTCTTTATTACATGTGATTGTTTCAATATAGGTTCAAAATTGTCAAGATACAAATTCTTAGCAGGAAGTTGAATTTTTCAAAACTCTCGATTGTTTTCAATATATTAACTACCTGTTGCGTGCCACCAAAATCTTATTGTAGAACTTCGATAGAATTCTACCACTTTCTAGAGCTTCTAGTTCAAATATGACATGATTTTGTTAATAGATACATAAATTCATTTGAGTGGTCCGAGTTAGCTCGGAAGCTTTGAAAACTCATAAAACTTGGGAATCATACATAAAACATTGTCCACTATATCTTGAAACTTGCCTTGTGGCATTCAAAACCATGTTCTCTATACTTTCTATGCATAGTATATTCATGGTGCTATAGAGGCTAACAATAATGGGATCTTCTATATGCTAGACATGACATAATCAAATGTACTGAAAGAGATCCAATGGTCAACAATGTCAGGTTTTGTCAATCTATATCCAACTGCCGATGTTCGAAGTTATTCGTACACTATATAATGGTATGGAAATTGTGAAGCAACATAGTCGTTTTTTGTTTCGAAAAGAAGTGTCAAGCACTATATAGTGGTATGGAAATTGTGTCACGTGCCTTTTACTAGTATGGATATGGATGATCAGTTGATGTGACTCTCAACTTTGAATTCCTAGACAGATAGGTTACGGTCTACTACCTTTTTCTATTACTAGATGGACGCTAGCCAAATTCAAAATCTGAATCGAGCGGCAAAATCACCCACCGACCTTGAAGCATTTCCCGCCCCACCGATTCAAAACCTTTGAGTCAAAATCTCCCACCGGATAGTATCATTTTCCTATTATTATTAGCTGGACGTGGGCCAAATTCAAATCTCAATTGAGTGAAAATATCACACACCAACCTTGAAGCATTCCGTGCCCCTCTGTTTCAAAAACTATTGTCTTTAAATTTCCTGTTCTACCCATTGTTCAGACGATAGATGGGCATGATAAAATCAGTACCTCGGAGGCACGATCGTAATTATATTGCTATTCACCTATACTATGGTCCTGATTCACACAGTTTTTCCCGTTGGCCCTCCTAAAAATTCCAAGCTCCTCTGTTTCCTCCACGGCTACCGCACGCACCGGCTTGAACTCTGGCCTCGTGCGCCACCGCGGAGCCGCTTCACTGACGCTCGCCCACCGGATCTAGTTCACCGGGTCTCTATGCCACTTCACCGGAGCTACGGTGTTGTTCACCACGCCGATGGCGTCATCGACCGCCCAAGCTCTAATTCCTCGCCACCGATGGCGTCATCGACCACCCAAGTTCTGCTTCCTCACTACCGAAAGCTACCCAACCATACCGGATTCACTTCACCAGTGTCCACCTGACGTGATCTAGTTCAAGGAGTTCCATGTCCACCGCTCCAGACTAGATGCACGGCCGTCGCCATTCACTACACCGGATCTGCCTCAGCGACGCTCTCGTCCACCGCGTTCAAGCCAGCATTGACCGCCCAACATCTACTTCCTCGACACCAACAGCCACCGGAACCAAAGCACCCTCAGTGACCTGGACGTCACTCGCACGGTACCAACGATGCTTAGACGCCTCTCCGACCAAGGTTAACCTAATCTCCAACCCCTTTTTGTTTTGTCAGTTGTATAGCAGGTTCAAGCATATCGTAGTGAACTGCATTTTTGTAATCTTGCTAGTACATACAAGTCATTGGGCACGCCTGTTCTTCGTGATAGTACATGCAAGGTCATTAGACATGTTGGTTTGCATTCGCTGCTCTTCAAATTTCAAGTCATGCACATGTCTGTTATTTTGTCATGCACATGTTCTTAGCTACTCCATACAATAGTAATTGCCTACTACCATGTAATTCTTGTAAAATCGATAGTTAGTGGAAAATATTACTGTGTATTCCCTGCTCTACAGTTGCTGAATCTATCTGGTTCGTCCTGAGATCAGTTCCTGCTATTATTTCCTCCTTGGAATCGTTCTGCTGTCCTGTAGTATCCGTTTAAACTCTTCGTACTAATTCGATTATAATTTTCTTGTTGACCATAATGCCATCTGGATCTTCAAAAGCTGCATCACTAGCTATTTTCTTTTTCTTGCATAGATCTCAAAATTGAACAATGAACATGTTGGTTTGCATAGCCTATTCTATAGGTTCACAAGGGATGCCATTACTTCCTTATTTGGTGTTGGTTCGTCCAGAGAAACGGCATAACTGTCCTCTACTATGTAGTTCACTCGTGGTTTGCCTTCCTGCTCTAGAATTTCTCTTATGATGCCATTATAATTTCTATCTGGTTGATTTTTATCTATGACAGTAACTACTTGCCATTGTGTAGCTCACCGCAAATTCCGAGTCACCCAATGACTCTATGCATTCTAGGAGATGCCACTTCTTACATATATATTTACTGAAATTCTAAGAAACACTTTGTTTGATTGCTCATTTCATTCTAGGCACACTTGTCTAATGCTTGTTTGTCTTATTCTATAGGTTCACGAGCAACTCCATTATATCTCGCATCTGGTTCTGGGTCTGGTTCGTCCTAAGTCATGACATAACTATCCTTTACAATATATAGTTCATTCGTGGTTTGCATTCCTGCTCTACAGGTTCTCGTATGATGCGGTTATAATTTCTATCTGGTTCATTCTTTGCTATGACAGTAACTGCATGCCATTTTGTGGCTCAGTGCAAATTCTGAGTAACCCAACGTCTCTTGCATTTTAGGGTATAGAACTGCTTCCATATATATTTGTTCAAAATGACCTTGCTAGTTTATATCTGTTGAAATTCTAAGCCACACACACACACATTTTTTTATTGCTCGTTTCACAGGAGTAACACTTGTTTAATGCATGTTTGCTTGTCATGTTTGTTTGACGTGTTGGTCAATAATTGAACCATTGACCAGTTGGTCAATACTTGATTACTCCAGTTCATAGCTCTTGTCATATCAATCAAATGAGTAGTTTGTCTTGTTTGATGTATTAACTTGTTATTACTTAGTTTCAGACTGCAATTATTGCTAGCCCCACCAAAAAGGGGGCTGCAAGATCATGTCTCCTCCAATGTAGCTGTTACACTGAATGGAAGATGCAGGTGATCGATTGAGAAAGCAAATTGAGGACTCTGCTATCAACTTGATTGTCAACCGAAATGCCGATTTTTTTCCCCTGAGTTGATAATATGCAATAATTTTAAGAAGTTTGCAGCTGATGTAATATCTAGATAAATCGCGTAGGCGATGTAGGCATTTAGTTGACGTTGTCCACACATTGCGGTAGTCGTTACGGTAACTACGCCAGGCAGGTTGATTAGGGAACAATACCGTGTTGTATTTGGACGACGATGAACATTAAAAAATGCTGGATTATTATACACGTTTTATGATATTGGCATCGGCTTTAGAATTGATGAAACTGTGAAGAGGCCGTAAATGTAATGGGCCAATGCGCATGTGGTAACAGGCTGTAAATGTAACAAGCCTAACGGGCCATAACAGAAACATGACGTTACTGAAGCATGCCATAATAGTAGCAGGCCAGAACAAAAAACAACCCATTACAGTAATAGGCAAGAAAATGCACAAATCTCAAAATGGTAACAGGCCAAACCAGTAGCGGGCCACAACAGTAAAAGGCCAGAACAGTGACTAGCCTAAACAGTACGGGCCAAGAAATTCCCGGACGAGGGTAGTAACAGGCCGACAAAGTTACTAGGCTAGAATAGTAAAGGGCCTTTTGTGGGCCTAAACAGCTAAAGACCAGAACAGTAAAAGGCCAGAACAGTAACGGACCATCTTAGAGAAGAGCTGTCAGTAGGCGGTCGTTGATGGGCTGCGATAACAGTGATGGGATGACCGCAGGCCTTATGTTTACAGGAGCAACTTGGTGCAGGCTGCTAATGGGTCGCATAGTGTTTGACCAACATGGGCCTTCTGTAGGCCAAAACAGAATCAGGCCTGAAAGTTCGCGGGCCGCTGCTGGCTGCATTTTTGGGCGCATTTCATTCAGTGTAGGACAAAATAGTAATGGGCCATCTTCTCATTGGGCTCCCCTTATGGGTCAGCCAAGTTAGTATTTAGTAGGCCTTGGCTAGGCATGTCTTCTTCAATGGTTTCTATGCGCGTTAACGGCGGTAACCAGTCGCTAACGGCAGCTGCCACCTGGCAGTTCGCATGACGTCCGTAGTCAGCACGGCTGTTGAACAGATCTATGACGAAACAAGTTTCCGTGGCTGAAGGGTGCGATACGCCACGGTCAAAAAAGACCGTCGTTAGTTCATTTGTGATGGGGCTTTTACCACGAAGGCCATCCGTCGCGGAAGACTCTTTGACTACGAAAAACGGGCCTTCAACCACAAAAATCGTCCGTTGTAAAAGCCAACTTTTCTTGTAGTGGGAATCAACTCAGCGTGGACAATGTCGACCTCATCATTCAGCGTCTGGACATTTCCAGCACCGTCAAGCTAGTTGCATGCTGCAAGCTGTTGTACGATCATATCACCCACAACGAAGGTATGAAATGGAATTTTCACCATTGGAATGAACCCTGCCTACTGATGCCTTAGCCTGCTTATTGGTTCGACGAGCACTATGATGGTACGAGGGTACATCGTCTACACTACACGATGTACGATGTGGTGCCCCTTGACCATCCTCGGCGCACCGCCATCCTGCCCTTCATGCACAGATTTTTGTGGGTTGGCATGGACAGCGACTGGCTCGCCACCGTGGACTAGCGCGGGGCCTAGTGCCTAGTGAACATCTACACATATCGAGTAATAGACCTTCCATCGACGGATACTTGTGGCATTGAGGCCACCTCACCTCCAGTATATAATGTGTAATGCTACTAGCCAGCCAGGGTTCCCCCAGTTACATGTACTCATTTCTGAACTCAGTCATATTTCAAAAGTTTTCTTTTTGGTGAATCTGCAGGTATGGAGAAAAGTTCAATAAGTCGTGGGATGGATCCCTTGAGGTGTTGAAGATCGTAATCTGCAAAGTGCCCACAGAAGCTAGGGTTACACAAACTATAAGCTCCTCGCGTTGTTCGATGCTGAAATCGCCTACCTGGAAGGTGGTAACCAAGTTTGGAGATGTCTGGAGCATTCAGGTCATGGAAGACGACAGTACTATGAGGCCATTGAACACGATGGCCTCATTTTTGTGGTCGGAAGTCAAGGCTGCACCTACTGCTGGGATCCCACATCGGAAGGTGATTCTAGTTCCATGATGATACATTGTGAGTGATTCAGTGAAGTTGTTCTTTAACTAACTTGTTTATGTTTTCCCTTTCAAATGACTGAATGAGCTCACGCTTTATGTCCTAAAAAATTGAATGAACCATTGCTAGTAATGAATTAGTACGAGTAATATGCCTTCCAAAAATATAGTGTATGATGGCGTCCCTGCACTAGTAAGTTCGTTCATTGTTAGAATATGAAAGGTATTATTAACCAGCATCTCAATTGTGAGCACAACACAATGAAGCCAGGTTTCTTTATCTGTTTGTACTTTCAGGCCCTCCTCAGATTCTAGTAATCACATACAATTTTTGTAGGACACCAATCTTTCCTTTTTGGATTTTGCATTGGGATTCCGAGGAATTCTGTAGGAATTTTGTAGGATTTGGATCCTTAGGATTTTTTTCTATAAAATGTTGTTTGATTCAAAAGAGTATAATCCTTAGGAATTCCTTCAATGGATTCCTTTGCATTCTATTTTGGAGGAAAATTTCCATCCACTCCAACCTCTTTGTACAATTCCTTTGGTTTTCCTATGCAATCAAACGCCACTTGATCCAAAATACTGTAGGCTTCTAATCCTATAGGATTCAAGTGGACATGCCTCTATATCAATAAAAAGTGGCACTTCCTCTTTTGAAACTTACAACAACTAGGAAACTAAGATAAGCAAGAAATCCAAATATCCAGAATAGCAGAGTAAGAAATGCAATTGCTAATGTTGTTAATTTATTGAGTAATATTATTGTCAGGATTTGCCTATTCACACTGTTAGCATGAACAATGAAGAATGCTGGTGTTAGAATATGTATGCCAGTAATGCACTTTTTGTCTCAAATTCAGATGTTCTAGGAAACAAGGAGCTTCCATTTCTAATCCCAGCACCTATTCTAAATGATTAACCAGGAATGTGGTTCCTCGCCCAATCGGCTGATGGTGAATGCTTGATGATCATAATTACAACGTATGGCATGGGGGTTGCCCATGGAGAAGAGGGTGAAATCATTCCCCATGCTCAAAATAGGACTAACCTATGCCTATATCCTACCTCTGCTAGACCTCCAGGAGTCATCGTTTGGAGGCAGGTTAACAGCATGGGGGACAACTCTCTGTTTCTCAGTCTCAATTATCCAGACATTGACAAGATGATGAAGAAACGCGGATGCAAGGATCCTGATGGCACATTGTTCCCATTCATGGAAACTGTTTGTACACAACATACAAGAGCTTTCGCAGAATACAATTCCCTCAGATTAAACGCTGGAACCTGCAGCCAACTGAAGGTGAGCATGTGGCAGTTATCAGCCTTTCCACAGATGGTTGGAACTCACTACAAAAAAAATTGGCTTTTACAACGGACGAGTTTCGTGGATGAAGGCCCATTTTTCGTAGCTAGAGAATCTTCCGCGACGGATGGCCTTCATGGTAAAAGCCCCGTCACAAATGAATTAACCACGGTTTTTTTTCCGACTGTGGCGGATCGCACCCTTCAGCCACGAAAACTTGTTCCATCGTAGATCTGTTCGCCATCGGTGCTGATTGCTGACCTCATGCGAACTGCTAGGTGGCAGCCACCGTTAGAGGCCAGTTACCGCTGTTAACAGTAATAGAAACCGTGGCAGAAGCCATGCCCAGCCAAGGCCTGATAAATACTAACTGGGTCGGCCCATAAGAGGAGCCCAATAAGAAGATGGCCCGTTACTGTTTTGTCCTGCACTGTTTGAAATGGGCCCAAAAATGCAGCCAGCAGCGGCCCCCGAACTTTCAGGCCTGATTCTATTTCAGCCTATAGAAGTCCCATGTTGGTCCAACACTGTGCGGCCCATTAGCATCCTGCGCCAAGTCGCTCCTCTAAACATAAGGCATGCGGTCAGCCCATCACTATTATCGCAGCCCATCGTCGAGCCTACTAACGGCCCTTCTCTGAGAAGGTCCATTACTGTTCTGGCCCACAAAAGTCCCTTTACTGTTCTAGCCTGGTAAATTTGTCGGCATGTTACTACCCTCGTCCGGGAATTTCTCGCCCCGTACTGTTCAAGCTCATCACTGTTCTGGCCTTATACTGTTGTGGTCCGCTACTGTTTTGGCCCGCTACTGTTTTGGCCTCTTAATGTTCTGTGATTTTTGCAGTTTCTTGCCTGTTACTCTAATGGGCTGTTTTTGTTCTGGCCTGTTACTGTTACGACATGTTACTATTATGGCCTGCTTCACTTACAACCTGTTACTATTACAGCCCGTTAGGCCTGTTACATTTACGGGTTGTTACTGTTACGGCCTATTACCACATGCGCATTAGCCTGTTACATTTACGGCCTTTTATAGTTTCGTTATTTCTGAAGCCCATGCCAATATCATAAAACGTGTATAATAATCCAGCATGTTTTACTCTTCGTCATTGGCCGAATACAGCACGGTATTGTTCCCTAATCGACCTGCCTGGCGTAGTTGCCGTAACGACTACCGCAATGTGTGGACGATGTCAACTAAATGCCTATATGGCCTACGCGAGATATCTAGATATTACATCAGCTGTAAACTTCTTAAAGTTATTACATATTATCAACTCAGGGGAAAGAAAAATCGGCATTTCAGTTGACAATCAAGTTGATAGCAGAGTCCTCAATTGCTTTCTCAATCAATCACGTGCATCTTCCATTGAGTGTGACAGCTACATTGGAGGAGACATGATCTTGCAGCCCCCTCTTTGGTGGGGCTAGAAATAATTGCAGTCTGAAACTAAGTAATAACAAGTTAATACATCAAACAATACAAACTACTCATTTGACTGATATGACAGGAGCTTTGAACTGGCGTTTACAATTGGTCAGTGGTTGAATTATGGACCAACACGTCAAACAAACAGTACAATCAAGCATGCATTAAACAAATGTGCCTACCATGAAACGAGCAATCTAAAAATGTGTGTGTGGCATAGAATTTCAGCAAATATAAACTAGCCAGGTCATTTCAACAAATATATATGGAAGCTCTTCTATACCCTAAAATGCAAGAGACGTTGGGTGACTCGGAATTTGCGCTGAGCCACAAAATGGCAGGCAGTTACTGTCATAGCGAAGTTTGAACCAGATAGGAATTATAACCGCATCATACGAGAACCTATAGAGCAGGAATGCAAACCACGAATGAACTATATATTCTAGAGGATAGTTATGTCGTGACTTTGGACGAACCAGACCCAGAACCAGATGCTAGATAAAATGGCGTCGCTCGTGAACCTATAGAACAGGACAAACAAGTATTAGACAAGTGTGCCTACAATGAAATGATCAATCAAACAAAGTGTTTCATAGAATTTCAGCAAATATATATGGAAGCAGTGGCATCTCCTGGAATGCATAGAGTCGTTGGGTGACTCAGAATTTGCGGTGAGCTACACAATGGCATATAGTTACTGTCATAGCTGAAAATTAACCAGATAGAAACTATAATGGCATCATAAGAAAAATTCTAGAGCAGGAATGCAAACCAAGAGTGAACTACATAGTAGAGGCCAGGTATGCCATTGCTCAGGACGAACTAGCACCAGATAAGGAAGTAATGGCATCCCTTCTGAACCTGTAGGATAGGCTATGCAAACCAACATGTTCATTTGTTCCAGTTTGAGCTCTATGCAAGAAAAGGAAATAGATAGTGATGCAGCTTTTGACGAACCAGATGGCATTATGGCAACAACAAAATTATAATCGAATTAGTACGAAGAGTTTAAATGGCTACTACAGGATAGCAGAACGATGCCAAGGAGGAAATAATAGTAGGAACTGATCTTGGGATTAACCAGATAGATTCAGCAACTATAGAGCAAGGAGTCCACACTAATATTTTCCACTGACTACAGATTTTGCAAGAATTACATGCTAGCAGGCAATTACTGGTGTATGGAGTAGCTAAGAACATGTGCATGACAAAATAACAGACATGTGCATGACTTGAAATTTGTAGAGAAGCGAATGCAAACCAACATGTCTAATGACCTTGCATGTACTAGCATGAAGAAAGGGCATGCCTAGTGACTTGTATGTACTAGCACGATTACATAAATGCAGTTCACTATGATAGGCTTGAACCTGCTATACCGCTGACAAAACAAAAATGGGTTGGAGATTTGGTTAACCTTGGTCGGAGAGGCGTCTAAGCATCATCGGTACCGTGTGAGTGACGTCCAGGTCACCGAGGGTGCTGAAGTTGTGGTGGCTGTTGGCATCGGGGAAGCAAATCTTGGGCGATCGATGCCGGCTTAAAAGCGGTGAATGCGAGCGTCGTTGAGGCAGATCCGGTGCAGTGAATGGCGACAACCGCGCAGCTAGTCTAGAGCAGCGGACATGGAACTCTTTGAACTAGATCACGCCCGGTGGACACCAGTGAATTGGATCTCGTACAGTTGGGTAGCTTTCGGCGGAAAGGAAGCAGCGCTTGGGCAGTCGATGATGCCATCGGCATGGTGAACGACACCGTAGCTCCTAGATTTTCTCGGTGAGCGTCGGTGAAGCGGCTGTGCGGCGGTGCACGAGACCCTGCAGCTCAAGCCGGTGCGCACGGTGGTCATGGAGGGGACAAAGGAGCTTGGCAATTTTGGGAGGGCCAGTGGGAAAAACTGCGGGAATCGGGACCATAGAGGTGAGCAGAAAAAATAATTATGATCATGCCCCCGAGCTACCGACTTTAGCATGCGCATTTGTCGTCTGAACAATGGATAGATTCGGAATTTTAAATTCTAAAGTTTTTGAAATGGAAGGGCGTGAAATGCTTCAAGGTCGGTGTGTGGTTTTGCCGCTCGATTGAGAATTTGAATTTGGCTTGTGCCCATCTAATGATAATAATAATAATAGAAAAATGGTACTCCCCCGGTCGGTGGGATATTTTGGCTCAAAGTTTTTGAAACGGTGGGGCGGGAAATGCTTGGCAGGTGGGTGATTTTGCCACTCGATTGAGATTTTTCATTTGGCTAGCCTCCATCTACTAATAGAAAAAAAGGTAGTAGACCGTACGCTATCTGTCCAGGAATTCAAGGCCAAGAGTCACATCAACTGATCATCCATGGATACCTTCCATTCACAAAGCATAGGTGGTAAATTTTGCCACTTCACTCATATTTTAAATTTGGCTAGGATCCATGTAATAATATAAAAATGGTAGTACCTCGGTGGGTCATTTTGCTTGAAAATGTTTCAAACAGAGGGGGTGCAAAATTCTTCGGGGTTGGTGGGTTATTTTCCCGCTCGTTTACGATTTTGAATTTGGCTGCCGGCCAAGTTTTTATTACTAGAAAAAAGGTTGTGTAGGTCGAACGCCATCTTGTCAGGAATTTAAGGCGAGACTCATATCAACTGATGCCTCTGATTCAAACAGGGTAGGCGGTAGGTTTTGGCGGTCAACAGTGATTTTGAATTTAGAGATTGTCCAAAGAATAATTAAAAAAATAGGCCGTTCTCCCTCTATTTGAGGGATCCAAGTCAGGGAGAGTGATTATCTACCACGCGTATGGAAATGCAGATCTCCAATACAAGAATATTTGTTTAACATAACAACAAACAAATGTCTGAAGTAGCTCTGATTCAAGCATGTGAAAATGGTGTGCAACCAAGGTCTACTAATTATTTAGATGTCAGCACAGACTCTTCTACAAGAAGCACTAACTAAATGGTAGTACTAATTCAAATCAAATAAAAAGCCTGCTGCGAAACAAATTCTCCTACTACAACATACTACCAAACACAAAGACCAGCTAAAGTATATGTAGAACAAATAAAACAAGATTTCATCATGCATACACTACTATATAGAGAACACCATTTCATCATATAAAGCAATGTTTTATAAAACACACATAGTGTTGGGTCCGCAGCATAGAAAACAAAAAATTTCCTATGGTGTGAACTACACGCCAAGATCTATCTACTAGGTACAAAGCAACGGGTGGACATACGTCCAACGAGAACTTACCCTCATAGACAACGAGCTTTGTTAACGAGTAGGAACTCATGGTTGATGTAGTCGTACACTTGTCGATCTCAAGATCGTGAGGAAGTCCGAGCGCCGCAACTCAGCAGCACATCCGCACTCGCACACACGTTCAATCCACCGGACAACCTCCACCTCCTCGCTCCAGCGATCCAGCGGAAGCAGCAACTCCTTCCAGATGAAATGCCACCAGGAACATGTATCTCGCTAATCCGAGAACATGGGGGAATAATTATAGAGGGGGAGAGATCCTTCACAAGGAGGTGTGTGGATGAAGGAGGGAATGGGTGGCCTTTTATAGGAGGAGGGGGGTGCCCCCTCTCTCCATGGCCGGCGCATGGCGGGGTGACCCCTCACCTCCCCCATTCATGTGGTGGTAACCCTTCCACATTAAAATGCCTCTTCACATTCCCTTTTAAAGTCTCCACTTTAAATGCATTAAATTTCTCCAAATTTAATGCTCTCTCATTTAATAAAACTCTTTTTATTAAATTTATTCAGAATTTTCTTAATTACTTTAATTAACAAACATTCACATATAGGCCCTTGCAATATTTCAATATCACCCGAAACAATTTCCGGTTTCTATTGAAACAATTCCTGCGCTTTGCAATTCTTTTGTCTGAAACATATGTGCTCCAAAATGGTGTCCGGTAACTCTTAAGGGTGCCACCCTACGGTTCACGAATAATGCAGACATGATCGAGACCCTTCTCCGATCAATAATCAGCAGCGGGACCTAGAGATCCGTACTGACTCCTACACATTCAACGATGACTCCTGTGATCGTGAGAACCTTTAACGCTTGTAACTAAATCCCTTTGTCTCTCGATATATTACATGTCCGAGATTCGATCATCGGTATCTCCATACCTAGTTTGATCTCGTTACCGACATGCACTCTTTTCTCGTTCCCGTGATATAACATTCTAGTGATCACATCACTTGCTTGCAAGCTATCCTAATGTGATATCACTGAGAGGGCCCAGAGTATATCTATCCGTCTTCTGGATTGACAAATTCCACTCTTGATCCATGAGCCTCAACATAACACCTTCGTAGTACTGAACCCATCTTTATAGTCACCCTGTTACGGTGTGACGTTTGATGTTATCAAGATACTCTTCTGGTGTTAGCAATTAACATGATCTCATGGTCTAAGGATAAAGATTACTTCGTATGATGTTATAGCAATATAAACATAATGACTTGATCGGAATGCTATACTTCAGATGAATGTTCATCACATCATTCCACCAATGGTGTGACCTTGTTATTAACAACATCCAATGTCCATGATCAGGAAACCTTGATCATCCTGTTAATCAACAAGAGAGGCATGACTAGGAACCCTTTTTGTTTATTAAAGACACATGTATTGATGTTTCCGAATCAATACATTTCTAGCATGTAAAATAAACATCTATCCTGTATAAGGAGTATATAATAACAACTTTATTATTGCCTCTTAGGGCATATTTCCTTCACATAGGCCATTCCGCTATGACGGTAGCACAAACAAAGGTGTCTCCACAGTTCCATCAGCTACCAAAACAAATAAATATCAGACTACAGCTCCAAATAACACAACCTGGGCAAACACATGCTTGCCCAAACAAGCCTTGCTTGTTCATCCTAGTGTTATTTTCATCTCCTTGATGTTGCAGTCTGAATCAGCAGTGTTGCTGACAGGACTTCCTTTTCATTTCTTTGATTTAGCACTACAAATCACGTCAGTTGCTGAAGGAAATGAACAAAATGATCAGCAAAATCATAGGTGTACAAAAATGCATGGGTTGCACATGAATGACTGCACTAACTAGGTGTCATAATGTAGGGATGTAAAGTACACCAATGTTTACGAGATCTGAACTTCTTAGACTTCATGTTGCTGAGATCTAATTCGAATACTCCCTCCTTCCCCATATAACCACCATTTCTCTATCCTCAAATGCGTAGAGTAAACTTACTACATCTTTCCCACCATATGCCCATGATTTCTCAAGGCCAAGGAGAGTATCCAAGTCAACTTTATATGAGGCACCCAAGCTTCCCATTTGCATGTTGATGATCTTGCACTGGACCACATGTTTAGACTGAAGTCTCTTGTAACCGCAAGGGCAACATCTCCATTATGCCCCTTAGCGATGACAAAATTGCATCTGGAAATATCATGTGTCTCATGGGGGCACTCAATATAACACAGTTTTGTTGTCACGTTATCGAAGGCAATTATATATCTAGAGTTTATTGTTGGCCAGTACAAAATGTCTCCTATGAGAGTTGACGGCCTGCGATCAATCTTAGCCAGCATCTCAGTAGGTTCAATCCAGTCCTCCAATTTTCCTAACTTTGATGAGTACCTCTACACTAGTGCTTGGTTACCATTGGTTACTATCCAAACAACCTAGAAATTGTTGCAACAGTGTAAAGACAATTCCCCATGATTTCTCGAATGAAGAAATTGTGCCGCTATCATACTCACGTCTCCGCTAAATTGGTGGTTCTGGTATCACTATTTCACTTCCACTAATTGGATCCCAAGCCTTTATCATGTTAGACCCTTGCGGATAATGAAGTAGCACCCTACCATTGCAACATCCAAGTACATATGGTTTGTAGGCTTTATGTACTTCCACCAGCCTGTTCAGCTTCTGGAAGATGGATTGGTCAAGATTATGATCTGTTAAGAATCGAGCGTCCTCAGAGCTGTTGGTGAAAAACCCAAGTAACGGTATTCCTCTCTTGTGTGACAGGGTTAGCCTTTTGAAATCGTTGCTTCCCATGAAGTCCATGCAACATTTTTGGGCGACTGATGCCCTCAATATGTAGGATGGGTGCGGAGGAAGCCTAACAAGACATTGATTGTTGCATATGTTCTTCCATCGAAGCTGGTAGGATGATGCAAATAGCACAAGTGCATCATCAGAATTAAGTAAACAGCACAATGCACGATGCACAACCCTAAAAAAAGAATTAAGTAAACACCACAATGCATCATACAATTTGACAGGAAAATTTATCATCGAAATTTCCTAAACTACACCCATCTGAAAAACTACCTAAAAAGCAGAGTCTGTCAACAAAATAACCTAAACAGCACAAGGAATCAACCAGAGTAGTATGAAAGCACCGCAAAATGCTTCAGCATGTTGGGACTGGGCAAAGGGAATGAATAATTTTTTTAGGTCACCAGGGAGGACAGAAAGGCCCCCACCTGAATTTTTTGGTTTTATCATAAAGAAGAGGAGAAAAAACGGACGTAGCTCCAGTGACTTGGTGAACCCAAGTCTCACGGTGACTTGCCCTAGGATCCACCTTCCATCTTAAATCAAACGTATGACAGTAGCTCAGATTTTGAACTAAAAAGTAAAACTATTCAAAAAAATTGACAAAAAATCAGTAAATCATAGGTGCCTATGTTTGAATCCTATGAAAGTTTCATCCCATTCGGATCACAAGTTTGTGTTTAAATAGATTTTTATGTTCCCAGTACTACTAGTTTAAACTAATATCCACTGCGTCTAGAAAAAATCCCGGAGCAGAATACACAAAATAGGGAGGAAGTCAGGGAGACAAAATCTAACATAGAACTTACAATGGGGTCGACAAGTTCTAAGAAGATGGTGTAGGCGCCACCGACGAATGATGAGCCACAAACGTTGATGCTGAAGAAGCACGACCACGAGCTGATGTATTCCTAGCATCCCACGCAGCCGTTGCTTTGGCAGCGGCAAACAACATAGCCAAATTTGTTCCAGCAGCATCCGAAGAGGATTTCTACAGCGCCTCCACCGCTTTCCAAGCATCACTCAACACTGCCCAAGACTCCGATGCGGTACAAGCATCGGCCTCCGCATCCGCTTCACATGTATCCGCTTGTGCTGCTTCAACATCCACCTCTGCTTTACAAGTATCCGTCGATGCAGCAATTGCATCCGCCAACGCCAATTCCATTTCCTGTAAACGCCACGAGCTTATTTAGCTCGCAATTCCCAAAAATAAATGCATTCTATCCTTCAGAAAGCCCGTAATGGCTGGAGGTTGGGGACATACATACCAGCGAATGGTGGTGCGCTGGTGTTCAATGGTGGAGCGGCAGGGACGGTCCGGTCGAGGGAGGGCGGCAGGCGGAGAATATGATGATGGGGTCGAGGGGCACACGACTGAGCTACCTCGAACTCGAAAAAAACTTTCGCCACTCTATTTTATTTCACGAACCCCGCTTTTTTTAGGGGAAACCCCGGCTGTATTAATAGTAGCAACCACATGACTGATACAAGTTTTTGAACGTGCGTTGCTCACTTTCCTGCCTATAGACATCAAGTTTGTGCACTTATTCTAGGGGGTAGAAGCATGCCCTTTCTATGACATCAAGATCTAGAGTTCAAACATCGACTTGAAATTCCACAATCTGCAACTACAAGTTTTGGTTTACTACTAGAAATGTGCTAACAAATCACTCACAACTGGCATTAACATCATCATTAACAGATCTCAGAAGGAAAAAAAATTGAAAGATGAAAAACCACCGCAAGTTCGAATAATATGACTGTTGTTGCCAAATATAGTCACATGAAGCCAAGTCCAATATATATGTCATAATAGTACATCAAATATATAGATTCGTGGACACCACACACCAGCAGAGCAAAAAAACAGTTATAGTACCTGACTTAACAAACAATCATCCTCACAAGAGACCCAAACCCTTCAAAAATGAAAGTATAGCGATCAATATGGTTTACAGATTTCCTCATCTTTTGCAGGATCGAGACTATATGGGCGTGGAGAATCTCGAATTTCTGTCAGAGTCTCATCTGCTTCTAGAGCCGAATTGAAAAGATTGTCAGCTCGCATTCCTACTTGTTCCAAGATCCGGTCGTACACTTGGCCAATCAGCTCGTCGCCATCCACATCAGGCAACTCGAGAACTAAGTTGTCAGCCATGAACTTTTGAAAATCAACAACAGCATCATGAGCAACTAAAATTGATGTATTCCATCCTGCAGTCAAATCAGCTATCCGCTTAGTGGATGTGGACACTTCTTCCTTCAGGCGCCTAATATGTTTGTCCTGGTGTTTCACTTTCTCTTGAAGGCATGAAATCATGTGTCTATGGGCTTTGTGTTTCTCTTGGAGATGGGCAATTTTCAAATCCTTGTAGTGACCAGCACCATTACGCCATGAGCAATATGAGTAAGGTCGAAACTGCAGATAACAAATCAAAAATTAAACCAGATTCTCATTTCAAAAAAAATAAACCAAGTTCTCGTTTCACAATCCAAATTCAGCTGCACACATCGTGCAAGCTCCAAAGTGGTACCACAAATGGCAAACAACCATAGAGGCATATTTCCCAAACATGGGAAACAGAACCGAAAAGGGCCGTACTTCAGGGTTTGCCTTCTTAGCTGACACATGAGCAGTCCTGGCCTTAGTAATAAGTGGCAACAGATCAGAATGCCTTCGTTTCTGCAAATTATGATGAAAAAAATGATCATTATATTTTAGGGGACATTTTAAGTAATAAAGCGCTCTTTATCAAAAAAATGTTTTCGGGGACAAAGCATAGGTTACTAAAATTCCATCAAAGTAGCTGGATACATAAAAACACATGTCACTCGATAATGCCTCCTCCACGGGTGGGACATGCGCATGATGCTAATTGAAATGCAGCAAAATCAGTAAATTTTAGGAAAGAACACATCAACTTCGCAATGCAAAGAAGGATACGTGCATTAATCTGATGCCAAGGATTGGGCATGTTTCCCTTTAGCGAAAAATATAATTTAAAGAACTCAACAATGCAGGACACTAGCAAACAACTATCTGTTTATAAATGATATGCAGCAAATTACATCTGCATTGTTAAGCAGAGGACTGTTCTATGAAATAAAGCCAAGGGCAAGCTTCCCATCCTCAAAAGACTCTTCTTGGTAGCATATACTGACCCATTTTCAGTGGACCTTATAACTAATTCCATGGCTACATCCATGGTGATCCCAGCTTCCTAATGTGGCATATGGATCTATTGTTTCAAATAGCAATCACCTAAACAACTATCCGGATGGTTGCGGACTCACTGGAGATTGCACTGATGCGATGGAAAGGTAGACGTTGCTGGGTAAAGGAGGTGCACGACGGGAGAGGTGCACAAATGTGCAAAAAATGTAGCGATACTCGTATATAGATAGAGATAGCAGTAACACATAAACTAGATCAATTAGTAGCAACCACAAACTGTAGAAGGGCTGTAAGAAGACTCTCAACCACTCCCATATTAATTAACCTAGTGTAATTTAACGTGGCAGTACTATGAGATGGTGAGTACTAGTAAACAAAAGGGGATTACTTAATTATTAGTGGAATCCACAGCCAGCCACCAAAAGCATCATGAGAATGCTAAATATCTGGATTACAGACCATACTTGGTTAAGAACCTAATGTCGAGATCTAATTACCCAAATCTAAGAGCATCTATCCTATTTACGACTGAGTGTAGTGAGTTGGAGACATTCATTAACTCTACAGCCATCTCCTCGGCATGCATCTGATGGCACTCCTGCTCCTCCTCTTCGAGGTCGTCGCGGATCTCGAGCTGTAACCACAGCGACATCATCGCGTGCTACAGCGAAAGTGAGTGCGGTAGATCTACCCAGTGGACGAACGTGAAACACTCACCTTTGTAGTTGCAACCCAAGAACCTGCGACGGAAGTTCGTTCCCTCGAACGCGACACGGCGACAGGGCACCAGGGCACAGTCGCACCAGAGCCAGAGATCTGCATCGGTAACGATGTCGTACCACTCCACATCTACCATCCGTGCCGGCATCTGAACCCAGGAAACATCGTCGATCAAGACGGGCAGAATAGAGAAAAAACCCCAAAAGGAGAGAACCCATAAGCTGAATTCGAGAAAAAAACTGAGACCGTGAATTCTAGCATACTTACCCTAATCCGGTCGCATTGCGCATCAAGATCCCCCGTTGTTCGCCGGACCGACATGACTGAATCCGCCGACATTGCTCGAAAAAAGAGCGCGCCTTCAAAGCCTAGCGCAGAGGCTTCATGGAGAAGGAATAGGTAGGGGAGCCGGTCCTCATATTCAGTGGCTACTACTCTGTATTGGATTTTACTCGACCACTGAACTGGGGCCCGCGCTAGAGAGCCCGTGGGCCCCCAAACATCATGCACCTAGTTTGACTTGCATTACATGGAGTACTTTTGGAAAAAGATCAAAACTCAATAAATAAACCAAAGGCTCCCCTCTCTTTTTGTGAAAACCCATTCCAAAACGGAGACGCTCACCAATGCGTACACTCACCCCTATGAATGTAGGTACGCACATCCTACACCTATGAGCACTTCAGAAAGACTGGATCTTGAGACTGATCCCGCGGGGCTTGAGCTTGGCGAAGTCACCATAGGCACCTCGCTATATATTGACGGGAACGTCGCCTCTCACTACCCTCATAACCATCCTTCAAAGTCGAGCACCGAGGCTTCGTGGCAAAGGAAGTGCTAGGGGTCTGGAGCTCATATTCGTTGGCTGCTATGGTATGTAATTAAACCACTAATAATGTGGCCCCCAGTAGTGAGCCCATAGACCCTAGACACCAGTGACCATTACAATTACTTTGGGAAACCGAATAAAACTTAATACAAACGGAAGGCCCATCTCTCTCATTTTTGTGAAAATCCACTACAAAACACACATGCTCACAAATGCATACACACACTCACCCCTATGAACACATGAACACACATCCTACCCCTATGAGCACCTCCGAAAGATTGTGTCTTCATACTGTCCGGTGGGGGGGCTTGAGCTTGACGAAGTCACCATCATAGGCACCTACTTCCCTCGTAACCATCCTTCAAAGCCGAGCGTCGAGGCTTCATCGAGAAGGAAGAGCTAGAGGAGTCAGAACTAACATTCATTGGCTGCTATAGGATATAACTAGACCACTAATAATAATGGGGCCCCACGGTAGTGAGCCCATTGGCCCCAGACATCAAAGCAAGCACAGTGTCAAGTCGTAAACATATATCTTAACGGTGGAGTGGGTAGTGCTAACAAAAAGATTCTTCAAGGTGATTATAGTGCTAGCCTTATGTCTAAGAGAATCAATTGGGAGGGCCCACTATTCAGTGGATAATAGTCTGTTTTCTTAGCATGGTTGTGTTGACCCACTTCAGTTCTAAATGCTAGACCAAAAGTAGTTTTCATAGCTACTTCTAGACACTGCACACGCTCTTACTATACATAGCTTAGAAATTTACTAGTATCGTGTCTAAGAAAATTGTAGGTTGCTTTGAAAGTTTTTCGAAAAATCTTTTGGAGGTACCCATCGAGGGGTCAATTAATATATCATAAAACACGAAGAGCTTGTTTGGCACCCAGGTATTCATTTCATTTCGTAGATTCATTTCATTTATATCATGATTCCAAAAACACCCACATCTTTGGTTGTCACCGGAATTCGGAAATGACTATAGAATTGAAAATGGAATTTCAAAATAGCTACCATGGACTAGAATAAAAACGCATGCATGAAGTGATTGCAACAAGTACTTCTCATAACTTTTGGACCTCAAAACACACATCAAAATAAAAAAACATTGATTATCATCCGCATATCATCCAAGTTCCAAAGTTCTAGTCCATGTTCAGTCCATAAAACATAGATGCATCGACATAATAAATACAACTTCTAGAGTTTGAATAAGTTAAACAAGATGAAATGGCAGACTGCTACAACAAAAAGGAAGATCAGAATCATGTGTTTATCTGCTTGAGCACCCACTTCTTCTTCATCCGTTCAAGCAGTGCCACCAAAGACTGGATCTTGCGATCATCGGCAATGTACAACAAACAAAGAGGCAGGTTCAGACCAGATCAACTTGCACATTCTGACAAGACTGAAACTGTTGAGGAACTTGACAACAGCACAGAACACCAATAAAACACACAAGTAAAAAGAGACATTCAGAAGACTCATGCACCAATTTGGTTTCAACAATTTGGACTAGCACCAATTGGCATGCAGAAACCAGACAAAAAGATGCAAATGCTCCCCAGTTTGTGTGAACCAGTCACCTGCATTACTGATCACCTTTCCCTTAATTGGTAAAATTTTAATCCTCCAAAGAATAACAGTATCTTAGCATTTAGCACAAGCACAGAAGGCAAAGGCAGTAAGGGGTCTCAAGAGGAGTCATGTATGTGGGATACATAATAATTGTTTTGAGAAGTATACTAGAAGAAAAGGTCGCTACTGATTGTAGATTCTCAATATGCCAACGGTAGTAACCAAGAGAAATCTGCTAGACTGAAGCATAGTTTTGCTTCTCTACATAGTTTCTACATAGTTTTGCTTCTCTACGTAGTTTCTACATAGTTTTGCTTCTCTAGAACATAAAAGGTGCCATAAATTATAATGAAGCGTGAACTGAGAACCCCCTAGCTTTATACCTGAATATGCAATACTTCTATCCATAACTCAATTGGATTTGAACACCTATTTGAATGTAGACCATGAAAAAATGACAAGACAACGGTACCAGTCCACCAACTCCATTCTCCATAAATCAGTTCAAGTACAGTTTTAGTTTTAGTAGTAACCTGAGTCCATCGATGGTCATTGTAAATAAGCAGATCAGATGCTAGACAAAAAATGCTCCCAATTGTACATCAGATATGCACACTAAAAAGCTCCTAAAATTAGAATGAGAACATTTAGTACTTGATGCAACCATACGTTAAAAACAATGAAGCTGGCAGACCAAAGATGTCTCGTTTCCATCAGGCGGCAACAAGGAAGATGTAGAGGATGGCCACCCACTATGGCGGCTCAATCAGAACACAGCAAAAACATCAGCCAACGAACACACATCATTACCAAAGTTTTGTTGAACTGTAAGCCTGACGAACAACTTCAGCTAACTATAGCTCGTCATCCCGTTGTTGTTCTTCAGTTAACTGTATTAGACAGTTTCAGTTTCAGACTTGGCTGAAATAAACGACTAACTCTGACAGCCCGTTCTCGAGTTGGATTATGTAGGAGTCGTGATCGTGACGCCGCGGGATGGCGCGGAAGCAATGCACGCATCACGACATAGTACAGGACCTGGTCAGGAGTTCGTGGGATAGCATGAACAGCATGCCTGGTCATCGCCTTGTTTTCAGGATCGGTAGTTTGTTCCGTTTTGTAACAACTACAAATAAGGTCAAGAAAAAGAAAAGCAGCAGTTGGTGTGCGCTGCAACAAAATCCTTGTGTTCCTCTTCCTCTCTGTCGCATGTGTGTGTTTACATGCTACTCAGCTGCACGTGTGCAAACTGAAACTGTACATCAGGTCTGTTTGCCAAAATCTGAAACTATACTACAGTAGCAGTACTACTTCACTGAATAAGAAAAGTAAGGTGTTAGGAACAAATGTTGGGCTTTATAATAAGTAAAATTCAGTTTAGTTAGTTTTTGTACAACCAGAACAACCTTCAGCTCAAATAAGAATAAGAAATACTCAACATATTACTCAGTTCAAATAAATTCAGTTAGCAAGCACATATACACAGTAGATTATTGTGTAGCTAATCATGCGCTTCTACATAACCTGGCTTTGCATAAATAGTTGGCATGCATCTGCTAGTACTGAGTTTGCTAAGATAACCTGAAACTGAAGTTAGACTAAAAGCTGAATCAGTATGTGTGCAAGTGTATCTATCTAGCTGAATTAGTATGTGTGCAAGTAAATCTGGTAGTATTGAACTTGCTAAGATAACCTAAAACTGAAAATAGGCTATCATTCTTGTCTCTGCCTCCTTACTATTCTGGTAGTAGCTTCCTATTTACAGGCGAGGACGAAGAGCAGGTGGAAGAGCAGGGTAAGGTTTGGGGTTTGTCACCTTGGCGTGAATAAGCGGATGGCGTCTACCTCCCGTTGCGAGCCGAGCTCAGCTCACCCCGCGGACCCGCTCTTCGGCCGATGAACGCCGCCGATGAGATCTGCTCCCTCACGAACCGCCGGTCTCCCGCCACCGAGCTGATCCGCTTCCTCTTCTCCATCGCCGACCTCCCCACCCAGCCGTGCGTGTCGATCTTGGTCGCCCTCGCCCTCACCCCCGCTGATTCCTCTTTTACCAGCGGCTGCTAACCAGATGGGAAGATGGGATCGGGGAGGGAGACGGCGACGCGGTGGGAGGAGGAGGCGGCCAGGTTGAGGGAGGAGGAGGCGGCGAGGTGGAGGGAGGAAGAGGAGGAGGCGAGGTAGACAAAGGAGGAGGGCGGCGAGATGGAGGGAGGAGGTGGCGACGCTGAGTCAGGGAGGGAGGAGGCGCTACGGAGTCATGAGGAATCGACAAATGACAGGTCTCGCTCGGGAATCCAGATAACACACGGTGATATTTTGATGGATTTGACAAAAGAAATGACGGACGAATTCCTTTTCAAGAAAATAACATAACGATGAAATTGCAAAATGAATTCCAGAATTCTAGACCCAAATTATGGATACCAAACGACCTCCAAGAGTTTTGACAATAGGTTTAACTTCTGCTAAGATAGATTTTGCATCTTGACAATTTAACGAAATTAGGTCAAACTTGAGCTACACGTAAGCGCAATATATATTGCTCTTGAATTAAATGCCTTTTCGGAGGTCCATAGGTGCATCTTGTTGTAGTACACAATTTCATCACTATGAGTTTCCTACTATCTCAGGAAAGAACATTCTCAATTTTCCGAGTGTGATGATGAGATTGTTCTTTCTCGTAAGGCAAGTCTGACGAATATGGATCTGAATGACACATGAGGCAAGTTTTCAGACACATATTGTGGACCAACCTATTGTACTTACGATTTCCCATGTTTTATGAGTTCTCAAACTTACTAGCTAACTTCGCCCACTTGATTGATTTTATGCCGATTTATCGAAATTATTAGGTACAAATTAAACTGCCACAAGTAAATTGTAGGTTGCTTTGAAAGTTTGACAAAAGATCTCTCTTGGAGGTACCCATATATATCGGGGGTAGGGGTCAATTAATATATGGGAAACCACCAAGAGTTTTGATGATATATAGGTACGGTTAAACTTCTTGCTAAGATTTTGCATCAATTTAATGAAACTAAGTTAGACGTGAGCTACAAGTAAGCATGATAGACTGCTCTTGAATTAAATGGCTTTTCAGAGGTAGATGGGTGCATCTTCTTGTAGTAAATAATGTCGTCGGTGTGAGTTTCCAACTACCAGGAAAGGACATTCTCAATTTTCTGAGTGATGTCATGATCATTCTCTCCCGTAAAGGAAGTCCGAAGAATATTGATCTAAATAAATGCCACAAGCCAAAGTTTTCACACACGCACACACACACAGGCACGTGCCACACTCGTATATACTGTATGAAATGTGATTTAACGAAATTAAGTTGTTATTAACCAATAGTCGTGTTAGAGAAAAATGCATACATTAAGTATATTAACAATAACTATCTAGAACATGGTGGAGTTTGCTCTAGATACTGTTCAACACGAATCCAACTACTCTGAACCATTGGATGTAATAGCCCAATGGTAACGATTGGTGCTATGGATCCAATTCAAAACTGCCTACCTAACTCCGCCCACTTGAATGACTTCATGTCGATTTATCGAAAATAGGTCAGATTTGAACCAGTATAAGTAAATTTTAGGTTACTGTGAAAGTTCTACGAAAAAGATTTTGGAGGTACCCATCGGGGGTCACAATTAATATATGAGAAACCATCCAATGAGAGTTTTGATGACAAGTTGGATCAAGACTCGCAAATCTAAACATTTTGTTATCTGTTGGATCTTCTTTTACATTTCTAGCATCTAGAAAGATTCTACTAATAGTCTTGATGAGAACGATGAACGCTAGTATGCGCAAACCTCAAAAAACACACTTCGTTGCTCAGTTATATGATCCTTGTCCTAAATGCATGGACTTGGATGCAATTTTCATTTTTTATGAGGTCCTTGATATGTAACTTCTACTTCCACCGACCGTGTTCACTCTCAAGCACATCGCACCTACTAGACCAACCATTAGATCGGCCATTCATAGTACTTCTTATTATCTTATCTTTATCTTGTCTTATATCTTACAATACCGTACCATACCACGCACTACATATAGTGTACGGATTAACTTTGAACATTGACCGTTGGATCAACACTAGCAAATCCAAACATTGCTAACCGTTGGATCTTATTTTCCATTCTTAGCATCTAGAAAGATTCTACTAATAGTCTTTAGCACGATGACCGCTAGTATGCATAAACCTCTAGCTCAAAACACACACTTCATTGCTTAGTTTCAGGGTCGTCCTTGTGTTAAATGCATGGACTTGGATGTAATTTTCATTTTTATGAGGTCCTTGATGTAAATTGTAATTCTACCCACCGTGTTAACTCTCAAAGCACCTCGCTCCTATGAGACCTACCATTAGATCAGCCATTCCCAATACTTCTTATCTTACCTTTATCTTGTCTCTTATCTCTTACAATACCATGCATACCACCACTACATAGTGTAGGGATTAAGTTATTTGAACATCGACCGTCGGATCAAGACTGACAAATCCAGACATTGCTAACTGTTGGATGTTCTTTTCCATTCTTAGCATCTAGAAAGATTCGATTGATAGTCTTTAGCACGATGAACACTAGTATGCAGAAACCTCAAAACACATAGTACTACATTACTCGGTTTAAGTGTCCTTGTGCTAAATGCACGGACTTGTTGGATGCAATTTTCATTTTTATGAGGTCCTTAATGTAACTTGTACTTCCACCGACCATGTTAACTCTCAAGCACCTCGCTCTTACGAGACCTACCATTAGATCGGCCATTCACAGTACTTCTTATCTTATCTTTATCTTGTCTCTTATCTCTTATAATACCATACCACTACATATAGTGTAGAGATTAACTTTGAACATTAACAGTTGGATCAAGACTGGCAAATCCAAACATTGCGAATCGTTGGATCTTCTTTTCCATTCTTAGCATCTAGAAAGATTCTACTGATTGTCTTTAGCACGATGAACGCGAGTATGCGCAAACCTCAAGACACAGTTCTTCATTTCTCAGTTTTAGGGTCCTTGTGCTAAATGCATGCATGGACTTGGATACAATTTTCATTCTTTATGAGGTCCTTGATGTAACTTGTAAGTACTTCTACTGACAGTGTTAACTCTCAAGCACCTCGCTCCTACGAGACCTACCAAGGTTAAAATAAAATGTAACCGCCCCAATTATCACACAAACTGGACCACGGTTTCTTATACGTAATACCCAGGTTTTAGTACTAGGATTCCTAGCTATATTTGTGCACTTCGGTGACTTCTTGTCAATTTCACGAAATTAAGTCAAACTTTAGCTATAAGTAAGTGTGATAGATTGCTCTTGAATTAATTGTATTTTCGGAGGTAGATGTGTGCATCTTCTTGTAGTAAACAATGTCGTCGGTGTGAGTTTCCAACAATCAGGAAAGAAAATTCTCAGTTTTCTAAGTGATGATGCGATGATTCTTTTCCGTAAAGAAAGTTCGAAGAATATGGATCTCAATGCCATAAGCCAAGCTTCTAGACATATTAGCTAGGTGGACCAATGTGTTTTACTTACGATTCCCATGTTTTATGAGTTTTCAAGGTTCCTAGCTAACCCCGTCCACTTGTTGAATGACTTTATGTCGATGTATTGAAATAAAACATCAAATTTGAACTACAAGCAATAAATTGTAGCTTGGTTTGAAAGTTTTATGTAAAAATCTTTTGGGGGTACCCATCGAGCGGTCAATTAATATATCAGTTGAGACTGTTCGACTTCTAGCTACTAAGATTTTGCCTCTTGAAAATTTTAAACCCCTTTTGAAAATGATCACATGAAATAAGGAGAGAGGGCAAATGATTTTTCTATTCTATATGGTCAACACACAATCTTGAGGTGCACCTTAGGCTGAAAGATACTTTATAGTTTCCACTATGTATAAGGTGAACCTTAGCGGATGCCACATAGCAGGCCTTATTAAGGTGTGCTTTTTATCTATATCTACTACTATAATGGAGTAGTTTTGAATTGAATCCATATATAGCACCAATCCCGACCATTGGGCTGTTAGGTCCAATGGTTTAGAGTAGCTGGATTCGTGTTGAATAGTACCTAGAGAGAACTCCACCATGTTCTAGAACCATCATGTAACCAACCCCAAAATATCAAAGCGCAGTAGGTTGTATTCTCAATATATGTACATAGTTATTATTAATAGACTTAATTTATGCATTTTGGGGGTGGTGACATGATGGTTCTAGAACATGGTGGAGTTTGCTCTAGGTTTGTACTCCCTCCGTCCCAAAATATAAGGCGCCTAAGGATTGGTCAAAAGTCAAACCTTACTAACTTTGACCAAATATTTAGAAAAAATATCTACATCCATAATATTGAATGGACATATTAAGAAAATATACTTTATGGTGAATCTATTGATATTAATTTAGTATTCTAAATTTTTATATTTTTTGTATAATCATGGTCAAAGTTAAAAAATGTTGACTTTTGACTAATCCTTAGGCGCCTTATATTTTGGCAGAGGGAGTACTATTCAACATGAATCCAGTTGCTCTTAACCATTGGATCTAACAGCCCAACGGTCATGATTAGTGCTATGGATCCAATTCAAAACTGCTCCACTATAGTAGTAGAGAGAATACAGTCTACTGTGCTATAAAATTTTGGGGGTGGTGACATGATGGTTCTAGAACATGCATAGTGGAGTTTTCTCTAGGTACTATTCAACACGAATCCAGCTTCTCGGAACCATTGGATCCAATAACCCAACGGTTAGGATTGGTGCTATGGATCCAATTCAAAACTGCTCCACTATAGTAGTAGAGATAGATATATCTTATCTTATCTTACCACTATATAGTTTACGAATAACTTTGAATATGGACCGTTGGATCAAGACTCGTGAATCCCAACATTTCCAGCCGTTGGATCTTATTTTCCATTCTAGCATCTAGAAGATTCTGTTGATAGTCTTTAGCATAATGAATGCTATGCACAAACCTCAAAACTCACTTCTCTATCATACTATAATATTCTCCCTCGTAGCTAATAATCCTTGACTTCTACATGCTCTTATCTTATCTTATCTTACCACTATATAATGTACGAATAACTTTGAATGTTGACCGTTGGATCAAGACTCGTGAATCCCAACATTTCTAGCCTTTGGATCTTCTTTTCCATTCTATCATCTAGAAGATTCTATTGATAGTATTGAACACAATGAATGCACTATGCATAATCCTCTCAAAACACACTTTTCCATCATACTAGAATCTTCTCCCTCATTTCTCTAAACCATGTTACCAAAAATTTCAAGTGTTAGGTAGCTAATAATCTTTGACTTCTACACATGATGATACAAAGTACAAGGACCAAATATACAGCCATACTTTATAGATGTTGATCAAATTTAAATTTTTTTGTGCTTTACCAATTATAATTTTATATAGTGATGATATGTCATACGTTTACTATCTGAGCCTTATTAAGGTGTGCTTTTTTACACAATGCGGGAGTAGTATATTTCTTTGCTTAGACATATGGTCACCTATGTCCATGCGTTATACATGCTGAGAGAATAAAACGTTGGCAGGGGAAGAGGGTAGCAGTGAAGAGAGGTTGAAGGGAGTTCCATGTAAGAGCAAAGTTATGATGGGTTTCTGACACGAGGTACTCCTGCGGCCTTACAGCGTACACTCTACTATTAGTAAATTTCAGGACCTACAACACAAATAGAAAACAGATGGTTTTAGGAACCATTCTACGAAACTACGATATAGTGGGACCAGGTACAACCCACTCCTACGGTAGTGCTAAAGTGCATCTAATCATCATCAATGAAGGAGGAATCATCATCATCAGTGTGGAAGTCCATGACCTCGTCCTCCAGGTAGTCATCATCATCACTGAGGTAAGAGTAGAGATCCCCACGGATATCGATCCTTGGCGAGGATATCGATTCTTGCGAAGACGATCAATGATGCGATCCTTCTTGTCACGATGATGAAAAAGTCAATGGCGCTTTTTGGCGAGGATGGCGAGGGTCTGGTCCTTCTTGACTAGAATGGCATGGTTGTGGTTGGTGTAGGCACGGGGGCTATCCAACTCCTTCTGTCTATCATACAACATGAAGTCGAGATTATCCACCTAGTGCTTCAGCTCCGCGTGTCCTGGCATCTCCAAGGGCATTCCCATAGAATCACGCCTTGCGTAGTGAGCAAAGCGAGTCCCACTGATCTGGTTGATGTTTTGCCCACATAGACGGGAAAGAGCTTCATGCATAGCACTGGCTAATCCATCTACCCAGTTGTTCTCCCGAACACTAAACTGAATCTTCTCCGAGGTGGGTGATACGTCCATAATGTATCTATAATTTTTGATGGTTTTATGCTAATATTATGCTTTTGATACTCCTTTTTGTATAAAGTTTATGATTTATTTGGACTAACCTACTAATAGTTGCAAAAGTGCACAATGTTCTTGTTTTACACTTTGATGTGTAGGAAGTACCAAGAATATAAGTGGAAACCTTGTTGGAGTCAAATTGGGATTTTTCCAGAAATCCGTTTCAAAACTCTTTTTTAAGATTGTCACGTTTTGGGTCGAATACAGCGTCAAACGGAAAACTCTTCAGCTACAAAGTTGTTGGAAATTTAACGACAAACATTCTGGATATAAAATTTAGCTGATTCCGAGTCCAGACGGGCCCGCTAAGCCTGATTTACTGCAGCCCAATATGGGATGACGGGAATCCGAAAGCTATATAAAGGGAGGAAACCTATTTCGCCAGGGCACCTCCACCCAAGAATTTTCAGCCACCAAAGCCATGTTTTTGCCTCCCCCATGGATCCCATCTCCATGGGGGAGGGCTCCCAAGAAGCCATGAAGGAAGGGGCTAAGGGGCGGTGCTCCCCCATGATACCGGCGGCAGGGAAGGAGTCCCTCGCGCTAGCGCCGCCGCCCTCTTCGCCATCTTCACCGCCATATCCATCACCTAGTCCTCCTAGTATGCAGTGGTTCATCCTCCCACACACCTCTGTACCGTCCTATGTAAACATGGTGTTTGATGTTATAAGTTATAATCATATGATCTATGTCATGTTTGTGTAGTTTCTTTGTTCTTAGATTGAATGGTTGAACGTATTTGGTTCTTTAGAGTTAAATGTTGATATGGTATAGTTCCTTGGTGTCCATTATATTTGTGCGCGCATGGATTAAACATCATATGGTTTGTAGTATGTGTAGAAGGAAGGGGGAGTTCTGCCAAAGAGACAGAAACCTGAGGACACGAACCGGAACGTTGCACGTATGGGAGTAAGCACTGGTGGAAAAATGGCCTCTAGTCCCGGTTCATAAGGGCCATTGGTCCCGGTTCCAGAACCAGGACCAATCACTTGGGACTAATGCTAGTCCCGGTTCGCGCACGAACTGGGACCAATGAGTCTCCACGTGGGCGGGCGAGCTACGAGGGGGTGGATCATTGGTCCCGGTTCGTGGGAAAAACCGGGACCAGTGGGTACCCACCTGGCAGCACCAGAGACGGGCGGGGGTGGATCATTGGTCCCGGTTCTTGGCACGAACCGGGATCGTTGGTCTCTGTGCCACGGCAGGATATTCGGGCTATTTTTCTGCCGCGGCAGGGTTTTCTGCCGCGGCAGGATTTCGGGCTATTTTTCTGCCACGGCAGGATTTTTTTATAAATTTAATGGTACTGCATATATACATCAATAATGAAACCACGATATATATATTACACATCATGCATGATCACAAATATATACACCGTCTCATCCGTCTTCTTGGTCGAAACATATTATAATTACAAACGATACTCTCACACGAATTTGATCTAATTTACACTTCTTTTATACACTTCACCCTTCCAAATGAAGTGGGTAATAGTATTCTCCTTTCGGATCTATGACTTGTTCTAACAAGAATCCGGCAATTTTCTCTTAAATTGCTTGCACGCGTTCTTGTGATAGAAGACCGTCCCGCATCCGTTCGATCTAATATAAAGAAGGGGATCAATATATATGAATGAAACTAAACACAATTGGTGGTAATAAAATAAAGTTGTGATTATTGTTTATCGTACTTCAATATTTTTGATGTTCCAGTCTGCCCCCTTCTTTTTGGTCGTCTGGCGAATGAACTCGCAGACATAGTATCCACATAAGTTATTCCCGACTTCCTGCCTCAAGCACTTTACGAGAACATAGTTCAATCAAAATAATAATCAACCATGATAATGGTGGTATTGAAACTTGAATCAAAGAGATGCGTGGATCTAGCAAGTAGTACTTACAGGCAATGGTTGAAATGTAAGCTCTGGCTTCCAAACACCCCTAGTTTTGGCGGTGAACCGTTTCCAAGCCCTCTAGAGGCATTCCTGCATGTCCGCCCACTTTTCTAATGGTGTGCTTTTCGAGTCCAGGACTTTTACTACTCCGGTGTCAACAGAAATGATTAAAAGAATATAGTGGAAGCTTGACACACTAACAAAATATAACACGAGTCAATTATACGCTTAACATCGAGTAATCGAAAATAGAATGTGTACAAGATAGTAACACTCACGCACCGTTGTAAGGAAATAGTATTTCCCTTCTATTGCTGAAATACTTCAACGCTTTGAACAAGTTATCCTCTGTATCTTTGGGATTTGTTTTTAGAGTAACTTCATGAACGAAATTACAGTCAATAAACCCAAGGTCAAAGATTTGTCCTTTGTTGCATTCTTGAATCTTCACTTTGCATATATAATTAGTATAGTGATTAGTAAGATTATACAAGCAACGAATGAGAAGAGCTAGAAAGACTTAATTTATAGAAATTAATAATACTTACAAACAATAGGCACTGACGATAGCTTTGTCGAGGGCGTCTTGTTGGTAAAACTGAAATAATTCTGGAAATTCAATCAGTATGAAGCCATCTCCATGACCATAATGGTGGTGTTTATATGCAGCATAAATCCAGTTTTTGGAATCAGCACAGGCTTGGATGTACCATTTATGCAATCTTCGCATTTTTTTGGTAGATCTTTGACTAACTCGGGTTTGACGAGAGGAGCCCCGTACTGGTAAACGTATGCTATTTCTTGGTACCCCTCGAACTCATGCATACGGCTCATGTACTCAGTAATAGACAGTCCATATAATTGGGCTTTTTCTCCGTACAGTCGAACAAACTCCGGATCAATGTTCGGATCATGTCGCTCCTGGATCATCCACTCATTGGTATTGTACACTTTGAGTGGTTCGATTGATTGATTTTTCTGTTGTCCGAGCTAGGCAACTTCTTTCCCGACTCTCCGCTCTTTTGCCTCAGCCGACTTGGTAATAGAGCGATTATAGTCTGATGTGAGCACTATGGGTTGGTGAAGCTGAATCTTAAGCGCGGTTACTTTGGCTTTATCTTCTGCGGTGACCGGGAAAAATGTCTCTATCGGCTTTTTCTTGTTAGCCATGTCAATCTTCCACTTTTCATAATGGGCAGCTGCGGCCGCATCAGTTTCCTCATCTGTCTTCTCGCAAGGTAGCTTCTTCATATTCTGATGAGGTACTTTTGGGAGGGGCGATAGCTTACGTTTCGTTGATCGGAACGTGCTCTTGCTGCTGCTGGTGGTGCTGCCCCCCTTAGTATACTTCCGCTTTTGTCTCTGAGGCTCAGGGGACGGAGACGGCTGAGGCGGCGGCGGCGATGGCTGAGGCGGTGATGGAGACGGTTGTGCTGAGCGGTGAGGCGGTGAAGGTGACGGTTGCGCTGGAGAATGGTGAGGTGGCGGCGAAGGTGGATTGCTGCTCTGAGGAGTGGGTGGCCTTGGCGGCACATAATTTGGAAGCATGATGCGCTCCTTTAGCCATAGAATAGTCCCCCCTTTGGCTTCTCCCAGTTGAGTCAGCTCCATATCTTCCCCTGCAGGGTGGTCTAGCTTTAGCTCCTCAAAATCTTCCTTCACCTCATCCACCGTGACGACAGCGTACCCGTTTGGAACCGGTCTGCAATGCCAAGTTGGGTTAGGCCCAATTGGTACCGCCATGCCGATCGCCGCCGTCACCCTTAAGTTCATAACCTACACCTTTAGCTCACAAGCTGTTGTCTCCGTGCTATCATCCACTGGGTAGCGTTTAGGAGGAGATGTCGTTGGTGCATCATCATCAACATCATGGAGCTGCGCGGAAGCGACGCTGCTTTTCTTATTCGATGGGGCGCCGGTACCCTCGAATGCAGCTTCTACCACGTGCCGCTGAGATTGGCCGCTAGTACCTTGCTGGCTAAATATGTCCTGTTGATCCTGGTGCCGCTTTAATAGTTCTTCTACATTACGCAGCCGGTCTGCAGCGCCCGCTTTCTTAGCTGACTCCCTTTCCTTTCTCCTCTGATGGCTTTTATCGGGATATCTCTTCATTTCCGGGGGGGAGGAAACCTTCCACGACTTGGAGCCTGGTGTGCCTCGTGTTCGTCCGTCGTGTTCAGGATTTTTAAGGGCCCATGTGAGCTCGTCGTTCTCTCTATCGCGAACGAACCGTCCCGCTGCAACATCATCTACTGCATTTCTAATATCGTCGATTGGCAGTAAGGGATCATCTTTGTGATTGTGATTATATATTGCCCTCCCTTCTTTGTCCAACGTGCCCCCATGGCCGTAAAACCAGTTTCTCGCCCGTGGTGTCCATGTTGCGGGCTCTGGTCTGATGCCGGCAGCTATGTAATTGACCTCAAGTGCATCCCACTTAGGCATGCAACCGGCGTAGCCAGTAGGCCCCATGTTATGATGGTACAGTTTCTTAGCAGCGTTCTCCGTATTTATCCTAGACCTTTCCTTAGCTTTCTCCGATGTCTTGTAGTTCACAAAATCCTCCCACTGGTGTCTTAACTTAGCATAGCCGGCTTCATCGAAATTCGGAGTCTTCTCTACCTTGACAAAGTTATGGTACAGTTTCTTCTTCCAGTTCTTGAATGCATCGGCCATCTTCCTGAGAGCAAACTTCTTGACTCTTTGCACAAGCTCCCTTCTTGCTCTCTCCTCCTCATCTGGAGTCACATCTGGTTCTGGCAGGAGGAAATTAGTCATGAGCTTGTCAAAAAGCTTATCTTTGGCGTTGTCGCCGACATACGGGACTCCACCGCGGCTTGGCCGATTCCATTCTTGAACGGTGATCGGGATGTAGTCCCTCACAAGAACTCCGCATTGCTTGACAAATTTTCTTGCGACATCGATGGGAGCTTGCGGTTCACCATCTACACCGACCACGTCGATCCTATACCTCACAGTGTCATCCAACTTTTCTGTTGGGCCTCGTTTTGTTCTTATGGAAGAAGTTCTCGATCCGAATGGCTAAAATAAGAAAGAGTGTTAATATATGCATGTATATATAGACAGCAGCATTTTAATTACAAAAATACATATATACACCTCGCCGGTGTTTGCGAGATTTAAGGTTCCACCGGAGCCGTCGCCTTCTTCCTTATCGGCTTCTGCCCTGCCCCAGGCTTCGGCTTCTACCTCACCAGAGCCGTCTCCTCGGTTGAGAGACTCATCTCCCTAACCGGAATCGTTCAGAAACTCACTCGCGACGTCGATATCGATATCGATATCTTCATTTTCGCAGATCATCCCTTGGAGGATGTTTTCCTGATGTGTTGGATCTATACTATCTGCAAGTTAAATAATCAACACATGGCATCGATAATGATATGACAAGTTAAACATAGTTGAAATTTAACCCTAAGGCATGCTTGGCAATTTAAGTGGGTTCCGAATGGTCCAAACCCTAGTACAGGGGAGACCCCAAAATCACCTACGAGGGGTTGATTTCAATCTCTTATTAAACTTGTAATTAAAGTTGTTGAACAATGCATGATTATGAGTCTATTGTGTAGATCTCATTTTTCTGAACATTTTGATATATTATACATATTTTTCTGACTTAGAAATAATTAGTTATTGAATTTATAAGATTAATCTATTTTCTGAAATTATTTAAACAAATATTAAACTTTTACTGCGTCATTATGACGTCAGCTCGGGGTGGGTTTTTTTTCTCCACGGCTAAACTAGCCATAGAGACTGACGCGAGGGGCCCAAGCCACCTCAGATGCCACACTGGCGGGGCTTGGTCAGCGCCCACGTCACGCACGCGACGCCACGTCAACGCCACCGTGGCGCCACGTAGGCTCGCCGACGAACTGCCAGGCGGTGGTGGAAGACGGAGGAGAGAAGCGCGCGGGGTGACGCCACTGTCCCAGTTCGAACCAGCGCGTCACGGGCTACCTAAAACGGGTGGCGCCGCTACGGGAGGTGCGCCGGAGCAAGCCGTTTGACGGTGGCCGGCGGCCGGCGGCGGCAGGTGCTCGTGGAGAGGACGATACAATGAGGGAGGGAGACGTAGGAGTGGTGTTGGAGCACCAGTGGCTCACTAGGAGGCCGATGGAGGGTGCGGCGAGGCCGGAGGAGGCAGGGCGCTGCCGGAATCAGTGGAGAACGCGGTGGCCAGAGTCGGGGAAGGTGGGGTTGATTGCAGCGAGGCGTAGCTTCCTTGCCTACTCGCGGCGGCGGTTAGTGGTGCTCGGTGACGGGTGTCGACGACGTGAAGCGGCCGCTCTGGATGTGGGCAGCCTGCCGGCGTGATTTTGCTCCGCCGCAAATTTTCCTTAGCCGCGTCGATGTGCTCTGTGACTTGGGGAAGTTGGGGAGGAGGAAGGCCGAGGTTGTTAACTGTACAGACCATTGGTTCCGAGTCGTCCCAATAACCGGGACCAAAGGACCAATGGTCCCGGTTCGTGCCACCAACCGGGACCAAAGGTCTGGAGCATGAGCGTTGCTGTGTTGCCACGTGCACGGCCTTTGGTCCCGGTTAGTCTAGCCACCCGGGACCAAAGGATCAACGGTCCCGGTTCGTGCCAACAACCGGGACCAAAGGCGTGTTAATGGCAGTGCGCGCATCCAGGGATCATCGGTCCCGGTTCATGGGACGAACCGGGATCGTTGACCCGTTTTTTCAGATTTTGGCAAACCTTTTGGCCTTCCCGCCATTTTCAAATTTGTTTCTTCTTTAATTAATAAGATGTTTCAATTTAAGATGATTATTTATTTGGAATTTTAAAAAAGTTTTAACAGGAAAAGTGCTTCAATTTAAATAACTAATCAAAAACCATTTTCTGTTTTCAAATATTTTTATTTGAACTATACAATTGTACTATTTACAATTCAAATTGCATTAACAAAATATTTATTGCATAATTTGGAATTTAAAAAAACTTTTAACTGGAAAAGTGCTTTAATTTAAATAACTAATCAAAAACCATTTTCTGTTTTCAAATATTTTTATTTGAACTATACAATTGTACTATTTACAATTAAAATTGCATTAACAAAATATTTATTACATAATTTGGAATTTTAAAAACTTTTCAAGATTTGAACTACAAGTACATGATATAATGCTTGTGACTTTTTAAAAAAATCATTTATAGGTTCACAACATGCTATTTCATCAGAGATTCACTTCAAGTTCAGCGAGGCTCAGCCCCGGGCTAAGAAGCTTCATGCCTGCCGTTTTGAATATAGTTTGAAACGGGCATAAGAAATTCAAAAATGATCCAAACAATGTGAAACCTTCGCGTGGTGTCATATTATGTGTCACGGTTGCAGGGAAAAATATTGAACTTGAAAAATTGCAAACATCATAAAAAATCCTTCACAAAATGACCTATCATGTTCGAGGTTTCATGGCATTTAGGTCAAACCACCAATGTTATGGCTAGAATCACGGCATAGTTTGTGATAATGTGCCCATACTGTGCACACGTGTGCATCTTAGGATGGCTTACAATGTTGCAGGAGGAAGTTTTCCCTTTCGACACACAAAAAAGCCAATTTCTATTTTTGAGGTGCCGAAATCGGGGTGTTCTGTGAAGCAACCACCAAATTAAAGTTTGGCATTGGTACCAAACCATTTTTTAAAAATAGTATACCACCTTATATGGACAATTTCCCAACCGGTGTATCTGGAATCTTTTTGTCCATCCCTCATGAAAAAGACAAACTCCTGCCGAATCGGTAGGAGGTTGCCAAGATTTGAACTATAAGTACATGATATAATGCTAGTGAATTTTTAAAAAAATCATTTATAGGTTCACAACATGCTATTTCATCAGAGATCCACTTCAAGTTCAGCGAGGCTCAGCCCCGGACTAAGAAGCTTCATGCCCGCCGTTTTGAATATAGTTTTAAACGGGCATAAGAAATTCAAAAATGGTCCAAACAATGTGAAACCTTCGCGTGGTGTGATATTATGTGTCACAGTTGCAAGAAAAAATATTAAACTTGAAAAATTGCAAACATCATAAAAAATCCTTCACAAAATGACCTATCATGTTCGAGGTTTCATGGCATTTAGGTCAAACCACCAATGTTTTGGCTAGAATCAGGGCATAGTCTATGATAATGTGCCCATACTATGCACACATGTGCATCTTGGGATGGCTTACGATGTTGCAGGAGGAAGTTTTCCCTTTCGACACACGAAAAAGCCAATTTCCATTTTTGAGGTGCCGAAATCGGGGTGTTCTGTGAAGCAACCACCAAATTAATGTTTGGCATTGGTACCAAACCATTTTTCAAAAATACTATACCACCTTATATGGACAATTTCCCAACCGGTGTATCTGGAACCTTTCTGTCCATCCCTCATGAAAAAGAAAAATTCCTGCCGAATCGGTAGGAGGTTGCCAAGATTTGAACTACAAGTACATGATCTAATGCTTGTGAATTTTTAAAAAAAAAATCATTTATAGGTTGACAACATGCTATTTCATAAGAGATCCACTTCAAGTTCAGCGAGGCTCAGCCCCGGGCTAAGAAGCTTCATGCCCGCCGTTTTGAATATAGTTTGAAACGGGCATAAGAAATTCAAAAATGATCCAAACAGTGGGAAACCTTCGCGTGGTGTCATATTATGTGTCACAGTTGCAAGGAAAAATATTGAAATTGAAAATTTGCAAACATCATAAAAAATACTTCACAAAATGACCTATCATGTTCGAGGTTTCATGGCATTTAGGTCAAACCACCAATGTTCTGGCTAGAATCAGGGCATAGTTTGTGATAATGTGCCCATACTGTGCACACATGTGCATCTTGGGTAACCTTTAGTCCTGGCTGGTGGGTGCAACCGAGACTAAAGATGCCGGTGGGATAAGGACGCGTGGGTAACCTTTAGTCCCGGCTGGTGGGTGCAACCGAGACTAAAGCTGTCGGTGGGATAAGGACGCGTGGGTAACCTTTAGTCCCGGCTGGTGGGTGCAACCGAGACTAAAGCTGTCGGTGGGTTAAGGACGCGTGGGTAACCTTTAGTCCCGGCTGGTGGGTGCAACCGAGACTAAAGATGCCGGTGGGATAAGGACGCGTGGGTAACCTTTAGTCCCGGCTGGTGCGTGCAACCGAGACTAAAGCTGTCGGCGGGATAAGGACGTGTGGGTGGACGCACTGCTCGATGAGATAAAGCATGTAGCGCACGACGCCCTGTCAGAGGAACAAGACAAAGTAGAAGCGGCGCCGTGCCTATAAAAGGACCATCGATACGCCATGTCAAGCAGCTCAACAAGCCAACATAGGTAGAGAGAGTTTCATCCCCATGGATGGAGGGTTGGGAAATCTCCCGTGGCGGAGCTTCTCGAAGATGTCGTTGGTGCACACGCCCTACGGCATTTTCGGAAGCTCCGCCTAGGAGAAATTTCCCTACAAGCCCGTGAAAGACTCCATCTCCTCTAACAGTGTTGGGGAAAGGGTTGGGAAATCTCCCATGGCGGAGCTTCTCAAAGATGTCGTTGATGCACACGCCCTACGTGGCAATCATGAGACTTCAGGTTCTGAAATTTTTTTTCTGCCATATTTATTATTCCCTTTATATTTGACGAGAAGCCAGCCGGGACCTTGATACTGTAAAGGACTTCAAAAAAGATTTCCTTCTCTGCTTTGGTAAGAGCGTAGCTACTTAAGTATTTACGTCCTTTATCAGTATGCTTGTTGTGTGGGTCTTTGATACGTTGTTGGTCCTCCCGTGCTTCTAGTTTATCTTTTGTCTTCCCATACACGCCCAGGAAGCCTAGCAGGTTCACACAAAGATTCTTCGTCACGTGCATCACGTCTGTTGAAGAACGGACCGCTAGGTCTTTCCAATACTAAAGCTCCCAAAATATAGATTTCTTTTTCCACATGGCCGTGTGTCCGGTAATGGGGTCTTTCAGAACAGATTGACCGCCAGGACCCTTTTCAAAGATTACTTCTAGGTCCTTCACCATACCAAATACATCAGCACGTTTAGTGAGCTTAGGCTTCTTCCGGTAATCTGCCTCACTTTTGAAATTCTTTCCTTTCTTTCTTACTTGATGATTGGTCGGAAGAAATTTACGACACCCCAGGTACACAACCTTCTTACATTTATCCAAATATGTACCTTTAGTATTATCTAAACAGTGCGTGCATGCATTGTATCCCTTATTTGACTGTCCTGAAATGTTGCTAACAGCAGGCCAACCATTGATGGTTACGAACAACAACGCTCGTAGGTCAAATGGCTCCTGTTTGTGCTCATCCCACACCTTTACACCTGGTTCTTCCCACAACTGCAAAAGTTCATCGACTAATGGCCTTAGGTACACATTGTTAGAGTATATCTGTGTGTTTTGTAGTTTTCCCATATGTTAGGGGGTCTCTTGTATATTTGCACCTGTACTTGTACTATATATTCTGGCCTTTGGCCCTCTGGTAATACAAGATCTATTACCACCTAAAATGGTATCAGAGCCGTAAGGCCTTTTTTCCCTCTCTCTACTCGCCGTCGGTCGCCGCCGCCGCCGCCGGTCGCCGCCTCGGCCCCCGCCGCCGCACCGCCCCGGCCGCCGCCGCCGCGCCGCCCCCGCCCCGCCCCGCCCCGCCCCGGCCGCCGCCGCGCCGCACCCCCGCACCGCCGCCGCCCCGGCGCCCCCCCCCGCGCGCCGCCCCGCCCCGGCCGCCGCCGCCGCGCCGCCCTGCCTCGCCCCCGCCGCCGCTCCCCGCCTCTCAGTCGGCCGCCCCGACCTTCTCAGATCCGATCTCGGTCGGTGTGCAAAAAAAAATGTCTTCCTCCTCGGGCTATGTTGCGATTCCTCGCTGCCCGGTGATCTTTGATGGCGCGAATTATCCTGATTTCGCTGCCTTTATGCGCGTTCATATGCGCGGTCTTCGCCTTTGGGGTGTGCTTTCCGGTGAGGTCTCCTGTCCACCGCGCCCCGTTGTGCCTCCGGTGCCTCGTGCCCCGACACCCGTTCCCCTTGCCCCCGATGCTACTCAGGAGGTCAAAGATGCAGCCTAGAGTGCTGATGATTCTGCTCGGGCTGACTATGAGCGCCAGGTTCAGGTGCATTCTGCTACTACTACGGCCTACCGGCTGGATCTGGCCGACTACACTCAGTGGATTGATGAGGATGCTCGTGCTGCTGCTGTTCTCACTTCTAGTGTTCTGCCTCAGTATGCTTCTGAGTTCATGGGTCTTCCCACTGCTACTGCTCAGTGGGCTTTTCTTCGTCAGCGCTATCAGCCATCTGGAGATGCTCTCTATCTGTCCGTGGTTCGTCAGGAGCATGAGCTTAAGCAGGGTGATTCTACTATTGATGATTTCTACACTCAGAGTGCTGCTATTTGGTGTCAGCTTGACTCTCTTCGTACAGCGGTGTGTAACACCTGTCCCTGCTGTCTGATTGTGCACGCGGATCTGGAGTTTCAGCGCATCTTTGAGTTCTTGTCACGGCTCCGCAAGGAGTTTGAGCCGCGTCGTGCCCAGCTCCTTGCCCGTGGTCGTGTTCCGCTCTCTGAGGTACTGGCTGAGCTTCGTGCTGAGGAGACTCGTCTTCGTGGTGCTGGTCTTCTTGAGGTTCTGTCTGTGCTTGCTGCTCATGGTCCCCCTGTGCCGCCAGCTTCGTCGCGGTCTCTTGCACCGCCACTACTCTCCACTCCACCGGCACAGGGTCAGCGTCAGTCTCAGCAGCCTCGTGGTTCTCGTCCTCCCTGTGCTCACTGTGGCAAGCCTGGCCACGACATCTCTGGTTGCTGGACGAGGGATCCACGCTTACGTCAGCAGTATCTTGCTCGTCGACAGTCTGGGTCTTCAGGATCTTCTGTTGTTGCCTCTGGACCTCCTACTGGTGCTTCTAGACCTCCTGCTGGTGGTCTATCTGATCAGGACATTATTCATGGTCTTCGTAGTCTGCTCGCTGCTACAGGCTCCTCCTCGTCGGGTTCTGCTGGTTCTGTGACTAGTTCTTCTGGCACTGCGCGACCATCATCTTCTACACAGTCAGGTACGTCATCCCCGTGGTATCTGGATTCTGGAGCTTCCTTTCATATGACTTCTGCATCTTCTATTCTTTCTGCTCTTCGCTCTCTTATTTCTCCTGTCCGTGTTACTACGGCTGATGGTACCTCTCTTCCTGTTTCCAGTCGAGGCACCATCTCTACTTCTTCCTTCTCTGTTCCTGATGTTTCTCATGTTCCCAGTCTTAAGATGAATCTTTTCTCTGCTAGTCAGCTTACTGATTCTGGTTGTAGGGTCATTCTTGATGCTGATTCTTGTGCTGTTCAGGACCGTCGTACACAGGCTCTGGTTGGAGCTGGCCCTCGGAGCATTGAGTCTCCGGGGCTCTGGGAGTTAGATTGGCTTCGCGTTCCCTTTGCCGACACTTCTTCTGCCACTTCTCGTGCAGTTGCTGCGTCTGTCACTGGCTCTTTTCAGCAGTGGCATCATCGGCTGGGCCATCTTTGTGGTTCCCATTTATCATCCTTAGTTCATCGTGAGCTTCTGGGGCTTGTCTCAGGAGATGTGTCGTCTCTTCATTCGTGTCAGGGTTGTAGGTTAGGTAAACAGATTCAGCTTCCCTATCCTACTAGTGTGTCTGTATCTCAGCGATCTTTTGATTTAGTTCATTCAGATGTGTGGGGTCCGGCTCCCTTTGCTTCAAAAGGGGGCCATCGATACTATATTTTGTTTATTGATGATTTTACACGGTACACCTGGTTATTTTTTATGCGCTCTCGCAGCGAGGTGCTTTCTATTTATCAGCGTTTTGTGGCTATGGTTCGTACCCAGTATTCCACGTCTATTCGTGTTTTTCGTGCTGATTCTGCAGGAGAGGATATCTCTCAGCACCTGCGTGGTATCCTTGCTGAGCAGGGCACGCTTGCTCAGTTCTCGTGTCCCGGTGCCCATGCTCAAAATGGTGTCGCCGAGCATAAGCATCGCCATATCCTTGAGACTACCCGCGCTATGATGATTGCTTCCTCTCTTCCGCCGCATTTCTGGGCTGAGGCTGTCGCTACGTCGACTTACCTCATTAATATTCAGCCTTCCGCTGCTCTTCAGGGTGGCATTCCTCTCGAGCGTCTCCCTGGATCCTGTCTAGCCTACTCGGCTCTTTGTTTATTTGGCTGCGTTTGCTATGTCCTTCTCCCTCCTCGTGAACGCACCAAACTAACCGCCCAGTCTGTTGAGTGCGTTTTTCTTGGCTACAGTGATGAGCATAAGGGCTATCGCTGTTGGGACCCCGTTGGTCGTCGTATGCGCATCTCTCGTGATGTCACGTTCGATGAAACGCGTCCTTTCTATCCTCGCCCCACCTCTGGTACTTACCCCACGGATGATCTCTCCTTTCTTCTTTTTCCTGATACACCTTCCGCTGTCTCTTCTCCTTCACCTCCTCCTTTTGCTACGCCTCCTTTGTCTTCAGCGCCATCCTCTCCTCCGTCTAGTTCACCTAGTTCTCCTCAGTCTCCAGTTTCGGATCCTTCCTCCGTGCCTCCTTCTTCCTCCTCTTCTGATGAGTCATCTTCCGCGGATGAGCTTCCTTCCTCACGACCTGTTCGTCAGCGTCGTGCTCCAGCTCGTTACTCCCCTAGTCAGTATGGCCTCTCTGTAGTTTCCGAGCCGACTTCTTATCGGGATGCTGCGTGTCATCCTGAATGGCAGCTTGCCATGGCTGAGGAGATTGCTACGCCTGAGCGCACAGGCACCTGGGATCTTGTCTCTTCCCCTTCTGGTGTTCGTCCTATCACATGCAAGTGGGTCTATAAAATTAAGACCCGCTCTGATGGATCTCTTGAGCGCTATAAAGCGCGTCTTGTGGCTCGTGGGTTTCAGCAGGAACATGGTCGTAACTATGATGAGACCTTTGCTCCTGTGGCACATATGACCACTGTGCGTACTCTTCTTGCTGTTGCTTCTGTCCGACGCTGGTCTGTGTCCCAGCTTGATGTTCAGAATGCTTTTCTTAATGGCAAGTTGAGTGAGGAGGTCTATATGCAACCTCCTCCTGGGTTTTCTGTTCCTGATGGGATGGTTTGTCGTCTTCGACATTCTCTTTATGGCCTGAAACAGGCCCCTCGTGCTTGGTTTGAGCGATTTGCCTCTGTGGTGACGGCTGCTAGTTTTTCTCCTAGTTCTCATGATCCAGCGCTTTTTGTTCACACCTCTCCTCGTGGACGCACTCTTCTCCTTCTCTATGTTGATGATATGATCATTACTGGTGATGATCCTGAGTATATCCCCTTTGTCAAGGCTCGTCTTCGTGATCAGTTTCTTATGACTGATCTTGGTCCTCTTCGCTCCTTTCTTGGGATTGAGGTTTCATCCACTTCTGATGGGTTTTCTATTTCTCAGGAAAAGTATATTCAGGATCTTCTCGCTCGGGCTGCTCTTGCGGATGAGCACACCGTTGAGACTCCTATGGAGCTTCATGTTAAGCTTCGTCCTACGGATGGTGATCCTCTTCCCGATCCCACTCGTTATCGCCATCTTGTTGGGAGTCTCGTTTATCTTGCTGTCACCCGTCCTGATATCTCTTATCCTGTTCATATTCTGAGCCAGTTCGTCTCAGCTCCTACCATTGTCCACTATGGTCATCTCCTCTGTGTCCTTCGCTATCTTCGTGGCACGATTACTCGTCGTCTTTTCTTCCCTCGTTCTAGCTCTCTCCAGCTCCAGTGCTACTCGGATGCTACGTGGGCGAATGATCCTACGGATCGTCGTTCACTTTCTGCTTACTGTGTGTTTCTTGGTGGTTCGCTTGTTGCTTGGAAGACGAAGAAACAGGTAGCGGTTTCCCGTTCGAGTGTTGAGGCTGAGTTGCGGGCTATGGCTTCGGTGACTGCTGAGGTGACCTGGTTACGGTGATTGCTTGCAGATTTTGGGGTCTCTGTTACGACGCCCACTCCACTTTTGTCAGACAGTACAGGTGCTATCAGTATTGCACGTGATTCGGTCAAGCATGAGCTGACCAAACATATTGGTGTTGATGCTTTTTATACACGTGCTCAGGTGTAGGATCAGGTTGTTGCGCTCCATTATGTGCCTTCAGACTTGCAGTTGGCAGATTTCTTTACAAAGGCACAAACTCGCGCTCAGCATGATTTCTTACTCTCCAAACTCAGTTTTGTAGATCCACCATGAGTTTGAGGGGGGGGGGTGTTAGAGAATATCTGTGTTTTTTGTAGTTTTCCCATATGTTAGGGGGTCTCTTGTATATTTGCACCTGTACTTGTACTATATATTCTAGCCTTTGGCCCTCTGGTAATACAAGATCTATTACCACCTAACACACATCAATGTCGTTGCCGGGTTGGTTCGGTCCTTGGATGAGCACTGGCATCATAATGAACTTCCGCTTCATGCACAACCAAGGAGGAAGGTTGTAGATACATAGCCAGGTGCTGTGACTATAGCTCTGCTCCCCAAAAGGATTCATGCCGTCTGTACTTAGACCAAACCAGAAGTTCCTCGCGTCACCTGCAAAGTTCGAGTACTTTCTCTCGATGTTTCTCCACTGCGACCCATCGGCAGGGTGTCTCAGTTTCCCGTCTTTCTTACGCTCTTCTTTGTGCCATCGCAACAACCTAGCATGCTCTTTATTTCTGAACAGACGTTTCAACCGTGGTATTATAGGAGCATACCACATAACCTTAGCAAGAACCCTCTTCCTGGAGGGCTCGTCATCGCCCTCAACATCACCAGGATCATCTTGTCTGATCTTGTATCGACATGCATTGCATACCGGGCATTTATCCATATTCTCGTACTTCTCACCGCAGTACAGGATGCAGTCATTAATGCATGCTTGTATCTTCTCCACATCTAATCCTAGAGGGCAGATAGTCTTCTTTGCTTCGTACGTTGTCTCGGGCAGCTCGTTATCCTTTGGAAGCTTCGGCTTCATTATTTTCAGTAACTTCTCAAATCCCTTGTCAGATAAGCCAGTCTCTGCCTTCCATTTCAGCAGTTCAAGTGTGGTACCGAGCTTTGTGCTGCCATCTTCGCAATTTGGGTAGAACAACTTTTTGTGATCCTTTTGCATGGCCTCCAACTTAAGCTTCTCCCTTTCTGTATCACATTGTTGCTTTGCACCAGAAATGACCCGAACAAGACCATCAGCGGGCTCATCTGATGCCCGCTGTTCTTCTTCATTGCCGCCTCCCTCTTCTTCATTGTCTTCCATTGCAGTATCACCGTATTCTTCAGGGGACATAGGATAGTTGTCATCATCCTCCTCTTCTTCATTTTGTTCCAGCCTAACCCCTCTTTCTCCGTGCATGGCCCAACAATAATATCCAGGCATGAAACCTCTCTGAAGCAGATGGCTTTAAAGGATTCTCGGGGCAGAGTGCTTCGCCACGTTCCGACAGTCGACGCAGGGACAAGGCATAAAATTATCCACTTTGTTTGCCTTAGCCAAATCGATAAATTTATGGAGGCCTGCAATAAAATTGGAATGGCGTCAGTCGCCATACATCCATCGCATCCGTGCATCAATCTGCGTCATAATAATTAACCATTACAATAACATCGTGAATAGTAAAATGACCACCCTACATGGACAGATGCAATATTTTTGTATCAGTTACAGATAAAGAAGATAAGGTTGCTAACCTCAGCCGAGGATACCGTGTTGTGCGAACTAAAGTGTGGCTCGGACATTTCGTCGAACATCTTGTGTGCAATCAAAGAAAAAAAAAGCTAGCACCCAATCCTCACACACAATCCAGCAAAATTTGGTGGGCAAAGGGCTAGGCTTATATATAGCCAGGGGAGGGTTTTTGGTCCCGGTTATTGCCACGCCCCAGGACCAAAGCCCCTCCCGCGTGACACGTGGCGGCCCAGCAGCTCGCACCCCACCTAGGTCGACCCGGGACCAATGACTTTGGTGGGGGGCGCGCTGCTGGGCCGCCACGTGTCGCTCGGGAGGGGCTTTGGTCCCGGGTCGTGGCAATAACCGGGACCAATGCCTCCGTCGCTTTGTCTTCCCCGCGCATAAATATGAGGCCACAACGCTCAGCAGCGTCTCCCCTCTCTGCCTCTGCCTCTCCGCAGTCCCTCTCCACCCGACCACTTTGCCTCTCCACCGTGCCGTCGTTTCGCCTCCCCTCCCTCTCCAATCTCCACCGCGCCGTCATGGAGGTGCCCACGCTCAACCACTACGAGGCGGAGCAGTTTGCGATCTACGGCATCCTCGCACTGCCGCGCGCGACCCTTCCCGCCGGATTTCGCATCAGCGAGGGGGTTGTGCTGGTGGCTCCGCTCCTCAACCCCCGCGGATACGAGATGGAGTATGTCATCGCGGAGCGTCGCCGCCAACTGCCCGCGTGTATTAGGGCGTTGCCCCGGTATGCGGTGGGCAGCGAGTATTGGCCCTGGCTGTTCAAGAAGGAGCGGAAGGCCAAGCTTCGCAACCGTTTCGTGGACAGGTGCCAGGTGCACCCGGATCGCCGCAACCAAGAAGGGCGGGAGTTGTTCTGGTCCGTCCCTGGACGGACCATCTACACCGCCATCGACGCCGCTGTGCGTGCAGACGAGCTCCGTCTCCCGAACAACGCCGAAATCGTGGACATTTCGTCCGACGACGATGAGGAAGCCGGCGGCACGGAGGACAACGGCTCGGAGGACAGCGGCAGCGGAAGTGTTGTCGACTAGGAATTTATAAAGTCGCATCTTTATTTGTATGGAAAAATTTGTGGTCGAATAATAAAATGTCACAATTTAGACCTTTGTCTCGATTAATTCGTGAAAGATTTGGTCAAAAATAGTGATCAATTCAATTTCTACCTCGAATTAATTTCTACGCCGAATTAATTTACATTAATTCCTTACCCACAAAAGAAAATTGCATTAAATCCTGGACTGCTGACCGTCGCGGGGTTTTTGGTCCCGGTTCTTGGCATTAACCGGGACCAATGCCTCGCAGAGAGCCACGTGTGCGTCGCGGGGTCATTGGTTCCGGTTCGTGCCACCAACCGGGACCAATGCTTACAGATGAACCGGGACCAATGCCCTGGCGGCATGAACCGGGACCGGTGCCTGGCATTGGTCCCGATTACGGAAATGAACCAGGACTAATGGAATTTGGGCACTGGACCAAAGGCCCTCTTTCTACTAGTGAAGAGGACGATTAAACTTAAGGCTATGGTTGGGGAAACCTTAATGCATTGTTAGTAGTTACAGATGTTTGCTAACAATCCAATCATATAGTACATGTAATTCCAAGTAGTGAAGAGCATGTATATTTAGCCTGTCCCACACAGAAAACTGCATCGAAGACAATGGACCCGATCTATTTGCTATGTAAACTTGGACAAAACCACCACAATTACCACCACTATTCCACACTCATGGTTCTGTTAGTATAGTGTATTTTATTGCTGCAGCAACTAGCTTTACTTTCTTATTATTTATTATCATGCAAAGCTATCTCTAGTACTCGTATTGTTGCTCTCGTTTAGTGTGCGTAGAGTTGTATTAGTGGTTGATAGAACTTGAGAGAACATTTATCCTACCTTTTGCTCCTCATTGGCTTCAACACTCTTACTTATCCAAAAGGCTACACTAGATCCCCTATACTTGTGGGTTATCAGTGGGTGCTTCCATGTTGCCTCTGAGATCTGCAATTATCAGCCAATGTAGTTCTCCTCCTGGCTGATCATTGAGTTGGGCCCCGAAGAACTCCAGGTGCGGGCGCTCAAGATACTCTGCGAGTGCATCTAGATCCCTCTCAAAGATCAGGTGGCCTCCGTTGCCCAGCTAGTAGAACTTACTATAGTTGAACACCATCTATAAGAATTTAGGGTGAGCAAGTTAGTGGGGTGATCAAGTGTGTCAAATTTTATGTAGGATTGCAAGAATTTTTGAGGAACATGATTTTTTTTGAAAGAATCTCAAGGATAAGAGTGGGAATAGTTTTTCATAAATACTCACTTCTTTTGTTTTGAAATAAGTTTTTGTTATGACGTCCATTCTAACTAGGGTCTCCTATGGTCAACCTGGCTCTGATACCAACTTGTCAACACCCAGATTTTTAATCCCAGATGCATGTTATGCAATACATCGCAATCCCAGGATTACCATTTTTGCGAGACATAACAGAATTGGTACCACAGTACATCATCTACAAACCATAATAAAGGTCTTACAAATAAAGGATCTCATGATCCAGTCTTAATACAATCAAAGTAGTGGAAAGTAAACATAGTAGGGCTCCATCTTTAGGGTCACAGGCAATGCTGACGATGGGAGATGATCCTAGTTGTCATAGACCTCCTGTTGTCCATCTTCCAGGTAGTCCTCCTCATAGTCTGGCCACGGGAATAGCCAAGGACAAAGCCATGAGTACTCTTTAAGTACTCTCAAACTATCACTAACAAGTAAGGTAGTTCTATTAGGAATCTTAAGCTCTAGGTTTATTTGCAAAAAATCTAGGTTTATTTCATAAGAGTTCAAAAGTAAAGAACCTAATATAATTTTCTACATCACCTAAGTGGGAACCTAGTTTTCATGTCCACAACCCTGTTGTGGTCAAGTCAACGTCAAAGTTCAATTCACAAGTCATTTTTGAAAACATCTGACAACAGAACAGTATGGCCACTCCAACTGTCCATGACCGCGGACGCGGCTATTCGAATAGTTTGACACTCTGCAGAGGTGGTACACTTTCACCACAAAATTTGATACATCCATCAGGGATAACCCTGAATCATCATACTTAGTATGCGGATAGTCAATCATAACCTTTCAATTACACACTGTAGTATAGGCACCTCCCCTATGAGCTTGGCCTCCAAGCCATGGCCATATGACATCCAGGTCACTGCATAGGTGGAAATTCACATGAGGTAGCCTCAGCTCAACCTCTTTCCGCGAGGGAACCCATACTAAGGCATATAAACCTCCAGTTAAGCCCTGCCCAATTCAGGTATTGTGGTTGTACGGTAAAATTGGAATGTATCGCATCCGAACCCAACCATCAGTTTTTACAAAGGGCCAAGGCTCATGCCTCAACATTTTTATCATCAAATCATTTTGTGTTCATCACACATGTCAACACATTTCAATAGAATGAACCATCATTCCAAGGTTTTCATAATCATTTTCACCAAGTATTCCCATCTAAAGTGTTCAACTTTTATGCTTAGCACTAGCCACTAAAATTGAGGGTATTCACTAACGAGGGGTGCTAATCAAGTGCAACTATCCAAATCTAGTTTTATGCTTTTTAATGGCATCTAAGTATAACTACTTAGGCCTTGTTTTATACTCTTTATGGCATCTATCCTATTTTTCCAATACTCACAAATCACTAAGCAAAGGTAAAAAACTTTGGTAGGAGTAACAGAATAAAGCTTGCAAGTAAAACTTGGGATTAGTATAATCAAGGTTCCATAACCAAAGTATGCCTAGTTCATCTTGCATAGTTTATCTTGCAAGGATGGTTGGCATAGTTAACTTGTAGTGTTAGCCTTGCCTTGAGTAGTGCAGTGGTTAAAGTTATCTTCTTCTTCTTCTTCTTCGTAGTACTCCTCCTCCTCGTATCCTGGGTCGATACTAGCGTCTATAAATGAATACGAGGTACACAATCACCAAACAATACTTAACTACTTCTATTCAGCACACTAAGGCTCACACTTGATGATCTAGCATCATCACAATCATCACATGAAATAAAGACCTAGTCTTATTTATCTTATTTTAGAAAAGTAATTTCTACTCATTGAAATTACTTAATATTTAATATTCTCCAATTAAAATAGGGGATCATATTGACGCATGTCATCACCACATATTCTAATACTTGGGAATGTGATTTAAAGTGGTGGTCATATTTTATAAAGTTTAGAATTACTATTTAATACAATTAAAGTGACTAGAAATGCCTATATGCCTATAAAGCGACTCAATTAACACGAAGCGGTAAGTTTCAATCTGGGTCGTGTGATTAGAGCGCGATCAATGGTTGAGCATCATCGTCTTCGTCGCACAACTACGGCGAGAAACGAACCCTAACGCGATGGTGGGGGTACGTGGGGGCTCACCAGGGCCCCGGCTAGGGTCAATGATGGGGGCGAATGAGGTTGTTGTCACCGGCGGTTCGAATCGTGGTCGTGGCGGCTCCTAGCTCTAGTTTCTCTTCTCCTCTGCAGCGGCGGGCTCCGGTGAAATTCCAGCGATGTGGTGCTCGCCTTGCTCCGGGGAGAGGTGTGGGAGGTGTCTGAGAAAGAGGGGAGTGGGATGGTGAGGCGAATGAGGGCTGGGGTGGCCTCTATTTATACACCGGTGATAGGGACAGAGCGGCATGGCTCGGGCTCGCCGGCGACATCGTTATAGAGGGCTATCGGCATGGCTGGGGGTAGGGGTCCACACTGAGCTTCAGGGCGGTCGTCATGCGAGTGATGGAGCGGAAAGGGGCGGTCGAGAATGGCCAGGAGCGGTCCGTGCTCTGCGCGGGAACGACGGCGTTCGAGACAGCATACAGTGGCTACGGTCCGTGCAGCGGCGAACGGGCATGTCTAGGTGGTAGCTGGGGTCACGGTGAGTGCGGGCACGCGTGGAGAGGGCGAGGCATGGCGTGTGTGTGCGTGTCAGCTGCAGCGCTCTGGCGCGCTCTCGGCATGGCTGGCCGAGAGGTCCACAGAGGGTGGAAGTGGACAGTCCCCTGTCTCCTGGTCATCGTGGGAGAGGGCGGTGCTGGCTGTGGCGAGCGGTGCTTGGTCGACATGCACGGCGAGCTCGGGTGGCGTTGCACTGGTGCGCATTGCAAAGGGGGAGTGTGTCCACTGCGCTGCTAGGTGCTGGGGGAGACCAGGGGAGAGATTTAAGGCACTAGTGGCGATTGATCACTGCTCAGAACTGTAGAGGTTAGGGAATGTTTATTTGTGTCTGCCAGGTGCTCGACCAAATGGCCGTATGAATTTAAGTTTTGAATTTTTGGATGAATTTTGGTGAGTGTTCTAAGTACTTTATTGATAGTCTATGGTTGCTTGGGTTTGCCAAGGTGAATTGATTTGAGTGGTTTTTTAAAAATGGTGATCTATGCATATGAACTTGATTCAATTTTGCAATGTCCTTTAAATAGATTTTGAATTTGTTTCTATTTGTTTGTAAAGTGGGCTTGTGTTCACTTTTACTTGCTCTAGCAAGGGGTGAAAAGAATTGGGAATGTTTTTGTTAGAAATCTTTTACTAGAAACACACAAAGTGGTCTAGTGGATAAGTTTGGTCAAAATGACCATTTGCTTATATAATTCATATTTGATTTTCTTTTCTTTTGCATTTGTTTGTAAATGGCCTAGATAATGTAGTATTCATCTTTAAACCATTCCTTATGATTTGTAGCAATCAAACATGGCATTTGCACTCATTCATATACTAATGCAATTCACACATACACTCATATTAAATTTAATAATAAAAGTTTTGTTAACCCTAAACTTGGGTGATTAGAACTTGATAATCTTGATTAATATTTTTTGGGTGTTACATCTACTATTTGAGTCTCACGTGCAACTTACTAGTAGCTAATAATCGTTGACTTGTACATGATCTTACCACTATATAATGTACAAACAACTTTGAATATTGACCGTTGGATCAAGACTCGTGAATCCCTGCATTTCTAGCCGTTGGATCTTCTTTTCCATTCTAGCATCTAGAAGATTCGATTGATATTCTTTAGCATAATGAATGCTATGCACAAACCTAAAACACACTTCTCCATCATAATAGAATCTTCTCCCTCATAACTAAAAATCGTTGACTTCTACATGATCTTATCTTATCTTATCATATCTTACCACTATATAGTGTACGGATAACTTTGAAAGTCGATCGTTGGATCAAGACTCGCGAATCCCAGCATTTCTAGCCAATGGATCTTCTTTTCCATTCTAGCATCTAGAAGATTCTATTGATAGTCTTGAACACAATGATTTCACTATGCATAAACCTCTGAAAACACACTTCTCCATCATACTAGAATCTTCTCCCTCGTTTCTCTAGACCATGTTACCAAAAATTTCAAGTGTTAGGTAGCTAATAATCTTTGACTTCTACACATGATGATACAAAGTACAAGGACCAAATATACATCCATACTTTATAGATGTTGATCAAATTTATAATTTTTTGTGCTTTACCAATTATAATTTTCTATAGTGATGATATGTCAAACGTTTACTATTTGAGCCTGATTAAGGTGTGCTTTTTTACACAATGCAGGAGTAGTATATTTTATTTGCTTAGACATATGGTCACCTCTATCCATGCATTGTACATGCTGAGAGAATAAATATTGGCAGGGGAAGAGGGAAGCAGCGAAGAGAAGTTGAAGGCGGTTCCATGTCAGGGCAAAGTTATGATGGGTTTCTGACACGAGGTACTCCTACGGCCTTACAGTGTACACTCTACTAGTAGTAAATTTCAGGACCTATGCATGCAAAACAAATCGTGTGTTTTCTCTCTCCTTCCCTATGAACCATCTCTCCTCCCTTTTCCCCTCGCGCACCGGTCCGGCTGATCTCTTTCTCCTCGTCCATAGTGTGGCACTGCACACGTGTGCCTTGGTATAGCGGCTCTGTGTCTTTGGCGTGTGCGGCAGCCGCACGTTGGTGTGGAGTATGGACGAGGTGTACATAGGAAGGAAACCACTTTGGTCCTTGGTGGCACAAAAATTCAAAATTTTCTAGTCTTCGAAATTTTCACTTGCTTCCCAAACATCGGGAGGGAAGGTTATTCAAAAGATCGGCCAAACATCGGGAGGGAAGGCAATTTTGAACCCGTTTTGAACATTGACCATTGGATCAAGACTGGGAAATCCAAACTTTGAACATTGACCGTTGGACCAAGACTAGCAAATCCAAACTTTGCTAATTGTTGGATATTCTTTTCCATTATTAGCATCTAGAAAGATTCTACCAATAGTCTTTAGCACAATCAATGCTAGTATGCGCAAACCTCAAAACACACACTTCATTACTCAGTTTCAGGGTCCTTGTGCTAAATGCATGCATGGACTTGGATGCAATTTTCATTTTTATGACGTCCTTGATGTAACTTGTACTTCCACTGATCGTCTTAACTCTCAAGCACCTCGCTCCTATGAGACCAACCATTAGATTGGCTATTCGCGGTACTTCTTATATTATCTTTATCTTGTCTTATCTCTTACAATACCATACCACCATTGTATAGTGTAGAAATTAACTTTGAACATTGACCGCTGGATGAAGACTGGCAAATCCAAACGTTGCTAACCGTTAGATCTTTTTATTTTTCCTTAGCATCGAGAAAGATTCTATTGATAGTCTTTAGCATGATGAACACTAGTATGTCCAAACCACAAAACACACACACTTCATTATTTAGTTTTAGGGTCATTATGTTAAATGGATGGACTTGGATGCAATTTTCATTTTTTATGAGGTCCTTGATGTAAGTTGTACTTCCATCGACCGTGTTAACTCTCAAGAACCTCTCTCCTACGAGACCTACCATTTTTGGAATCAGCATAGGCTTGGATGTACCATTTATGCAATCTTCGCATTTTTGTTGGTAGATCTTTGACTAACTCGGGTTTGACGAGAGGAGCCTCGTACTGGTACACGTATGCTGTTTCTTGGTACCCCTCGAACTCATGCATACGGCTCATGTACTCAGTAATAGACAGTCCATATAATTGGGCTTTTTCTCCGTACAGTCGAACAAACTCCGGATCAATGTTCGGATCATGCCGCTCCTGGATCATCCACTCATTGGTATCGTACACTTTGAGCGGTTCGATCGATTGATTTTTCTGTTGTCCGAGCTGGGCAACTTCTTTCCCGACTCTCCGCTCTTTTGCCTCAGCCAACTTGGTAATAGAGCAATTATAGTCTGATGTGAGCGCTATGGGTTGGTGAAGCTGAATCTTAAGCGCGGTTGCTTTGGCTTTATCGTCTGCGGTGATTGGGAAAAATGCCTCTATCGACTTTTTCTTGTTAGCCATGTCAATCTTCCACTTTTAATAATGGGCAGCTGCGGCCGCATCAGTTTCCTCATTTGTCTTCTCGCAAGGTAGCTTCTTCATATTCTGATGAGGTACTGTTGGGAGGGGCGATAGCTTACGTTTCGGTGATCGGAACGTGCTCTTGCTACTGCTGGTGGTGCTGCCCCCCTTAGTATACTTCCGCTTTTGTCTCTCAGGCTCAGGGGATGGAGACGGCAGAGGCGGCGGCGGCGACGGCTGAGGCGGCGATGGAGACGGTTGCGCTGAGCGGTGAGGCGGTGAAGGCGACGGTTGCGCTGGAGAATGGTGAGGTGGCGGCGAAGGTGGATTGCTGCTCTGAGGAGTGGGTGGCCTTGGCGGCACATAATTTGGAAGCATGATGCGCTCCTTTAGCCATAGAATAGTCCCTCCTTTGGCTTCTCCCAGTTGAGTCAGCTCCATATCTTCCCCTGCAGGGTGGTCTAGCTTCAGCTCCTCAAAATCTTCCTTCACCTCATCCACCATGACTACAGCGTACCCTTTTGGAACCGGACTGCAATGCCAAGTTGGGTTAGGCCCAATTGGTACCACCATGCCGATCGCCGCCATCACCCTTAAGTTCATAACCTGCACCTTTAGCTCACAAGCTGTTGTCTCCGTGACATCATCCACTAGGTAGCGTTTAGGAGGAGATGTCGTCGGTGCATCATCATCAACATCATGGAGCTGCGTGGAAGCGACGCTGCTTTTCTTATTCGATGGGGCGCCGGTACCCTCGAATGCAGCTTCTACCACGTGCCGCTGAGATTGTCCGCTAGAACCTTGCTGGCTAAGTATGTCGAGTTGATCCTGGTGCAGCTTTAATAGTTTTTCTACATTACGCAGCCGGTCTGCAGCGGCCGCTTTCTTAGCTGCCTCCCTTTCCTTTCTCCTCTGATGGCTTTTATCGGGATATCTCTTCATTTCCGGGGGGGGGGGGGAGGCAACCTTCCACGACTTGGAGCCTGGTGTGCCTCGTGTTCGTCCGTCGTGTTGAGGATTTTTAAGGGCCCGTGTGAGCTCGTCGTTCTCTCTATCGGGAACGAACCGTCCCGCTGCAACATCATCTACTGCATTTCTAATATCGTCGATGGGCAGTAGGGGATCATCTTTGTGTTTGTGATTATATATTGCCCTCCCTTCTTTGTCCAACGTGCCCCCATGGCCGTAAAACTAGTTTCTCGCCCGTGGTGTCCATGTTGCGGGCTCTGGTCTGATCCCGGCAGCTATGTAATTGACCTCAAGTGCATCCCACTTAGGCATGCAACTAGCGTAGCCAGCAGGCCCCATGTTATGATGGTATAGTTTCTTAGTAGCGTTCTACGTATTTATCCTAGACCTTTCCTTAGCTTTCTCCGATGTCTTGTAGTTCACAAAATCCCCCCACTGGTGTCTTAATTTAGCATAGCCGGCTTCATCGAAATTCGGAGTCTTCTCTACCTTGACAAAGTTATGGTACAATTTCTTCTTCCAGTTCTTGAATGCATCGGCCATCTTGCTGAGAGCAAACTTCTTCACTCTTTGCACAAGCTCCCTTCTTGCTCTCTCCTCCTCATCTGGAGTCACATCTGGTTCCGGCAGGAGGAAATTAGTCATGAGCTTGTCAAAAAGCTTATCTTTGGCGTTGTCGCCGACATATAGGACTCCACCGCCGTTTGGCCGATTCCATTCTTGAACGGTGATCAGGATGTAGTACCTCACAAGTACTCTGCATTGCTTGACAAATTTTCTTGCGACATCGACGGGAGCTTGCGGTTCGCCATCTACACCGACCATGTCGATCCTATACCACAAAGTGTCATCCAACTTTTTTGTTGGGCCTCGTTTCGTTCTTACGGAAGAAGTTCTCGATCCGGAGGGCTAAAAGAAGAAAGAGTGTTAATATATGCATGTATATATAGACAGCAGCATTTTAATTACAAAAATACATATATACACCTCGCCGGTGTTTGCGAGATTTAAGGTTCCGCCGGGCCGTCGCCTTCTTCTTTATCGGCTTCTCCCCTATCCCAGGCTTCGGCTTCTACCTCACCGGAGCCGTCTCCTTGGTCGAGAGACTCATCTCCCTGACCGGAATCATTCAGAAACTCACTCGCGACATCGATATCGATATCTTCATTTTCGTAGATCATCCCTTGGAGGATGTTTTCCTGATGTGTTGGATCCATACTATCTGCAAGTTAAACAATCAACACATGGCATCGATAATGATATGACAAGTTAAACATAGTTGAAATTTAACCCTAAGGCATGCTTGGCAATTTAAGTGGGATCCGAATGGTCCAAACCGTAGTACAGGAGAGACCCCGAAATCACCTACGAGGGGTTGATTTCAATCTCTTATTAAACTTGTAATTAAAGTTGTTGAACAATGCATGATTATGAGTCTATTGTGGAGATCTCATTTTTCTAAACATTTTGATATATTATACATATTTTTCTGACGTAGAAATAATTAGTTATTGAATTTATAAGATTAAACTCTTTTCTGAAATTATTTAAACAAATATTAGACTTTTACTGCGTCATTATGACGTCAGCTCGGGTGGGGTTTTTTTATCCACGGCTAAACTAGCCACAGAGACTGACGCGGGGGGCCCAAGCCACCTCAGAAGCCACGCTGGCGGGGCTTGGTCAGCGCCCACGTCAGGCACACGCGACGCCACGTCAACGCCATCGTGGCGCCATGTAGGCTCACCGGCGAACTACCAGGCGGTGGTGGAAGACGGCAGAGAGAAGCGCGCGGGATGACGCCACTGTCCCGGTTGGAACCAGCGCGTCGCGGGCTACCTAAAATGGGCGGCGCCGCTACGGGAGGTGCGCCGGAGCAAGCCGTTTGACGGTGGCCGGCGGCCGGCGGCGGCAGGTCCTCGTGGGGAGGACGATACAGTGAGGGAGGGAGACGTAGGAGTGGTGCTGGAGCACAATTGGCTCACCAGGAGGCCGATGGAGGGTGCGGCGAGGCCGGAGGAGGCAGGGCACTGCCGGAGTCGGGGAAGGTGGGGTCGATTGCAGCGAGGCGTAGCTTCCTTGCCTGCTCGCGGCGGCGGCTAGTGGCGCTCGGCGACGGGTGTCGACGACATGAAGCGGCCACTCTGGATTTGGGCAGCCTGCCGGCGTGATTTTGCTCCACCGCAAATTTTCCTTAGCCATGCGTCGATGTGCTCTGTGACTTGGGGGAGTTGGGGAGGAGGAAGGCCGAGGCTGTTAACTATACAGACCATTGGTCCCGGGTCGTCCCAATAACCGGGACCAAAGGACCAACGGTTCCGGTTCGTGCCACGAACCGGGACCAAAGGTCTGGAGCATGAGCGTTGCTGTGCTGCCACGTGCACGGCCTTTGGTCCCGGTTAGTCCAGCCACCCGGGACCAAAGTATCAACGGTCCCGGTTCGTGCCAACAACCGGGACCAAAAGCGTGTTAATGGCAGCACGGGCATCCAGGGATCATCGGTCTCGGTTCGTGGGACGAACCGGGATCGTTGACCCGTTTTTTTCAGATTTTGGCAAACATTTTGGGCTTCCCGCCATTTCTAAATTTGTTTCTTCTTTAATTAATAAGATATTTCAATTTAAGATGATTATTTATTTGTAATTTTAAAAAACTTTTAACAGGAAAAGTGCTTCAATTTAAATAACTAATCAAAAACCATTTTCTGTTTTCAAATATTTTTATTTGAACTATACATTAACAAAATATTTATTGCATAATTTGGAATTTTAAAAAACTTTTAACAGGAAAAGTGCTTCAATTTAAATAACTAATCAAAAACAATTTTTGTTTTCAAATATTTTTATTTGAACTATACAATTGTACTATTTACAATTAAAATTGCATTAACAAAATATTTATTGCATAATTTGGAATTTTAAAAAACTTTCCAAGATTTGAACTACAAGTACATGATATAATGCTTGTGAATTTTTTTAAAAATTATTTATAGGTTCACACCATGCTATTTCATCAGAGATTCACTTCAAGTTCAGCGAGGCTCAGCCCCGGGCTAAGAATCTTCATGCCCGCTGTTTTGAATATAGTTTGAAACGGGCATAAGAAATTCAAAAATGATCCAAACAATGTGAAACCTTCGCGTGGTGTCATATTATGTGTCACAGATGCAAGGAAAAATATTGAACTTGAAAAATTGCAAACATCATAAAAAATCCTTCACAAAATGACCTATCATGTTCGAGGTTTCATGTCATTTAGGTCAAACCACCAATGTTATGGCTAGAATCAGGGCATAGTTTGTGATAATGTGCCCATACTATGCACACATGTGCATCTTGGGATGGCTTACGATGTTGCAGCAGGAAGCCCTTTCGACACCCGAAAAAGCCAATTTCCATTTTTGAGGTGCCGAAATCGGGGTGTTCTGTGAAGCAACCACCAAATTAAAGTTTGGCACTGGTACCAAACCATTTTTCAAAAATACTATACCACCTTATATGCAGAATTTCCCAACCGGTGTATCTGGAACCTTTCTGTCGTCCCTCATGAAAAAGACAAATTCCTGCCGAATCGGTAGGAGGTTGCCAAGATTTGAACTACAAGTACATGATATAATGCTTGTGAATTTTTTTTAAAATCATTATATAGGTTCACAACGTGCTATTTCATCAGAGATCCACTTCAAGTTCTGCGAGGCTCAGCCCCGGGCTAAGAAGCTTCATGCCCGCTGTTTTGAATATAGTTTGAAACAGGCATAAGAAATTCAAAAATGATCCAAACAATGTGAAATATTCGCGTGGTGTCATATTATGTGTCACAGTTGCAAGGGAAAATATTGAAATTGAAAAATTGCAAACATCATAAAAAATACTTCACAAAATGACCTATCATGTTCAAGGTTTCATGGCATTTAGGTCAAACCACCAATGTTATGGCTAGAATCAGGGCATAGTTTGTGATAATGTGCCCATACTGTGCACACATGTGCATCTTGGGTAACCTTTAGTCCCGGCTGGTGGGTGCAACCGAGACTAAAGATGCCGGTGGGATAAGGACGCGTGGGTAACCTTTAGTCCCGGCTGGTGGGTGCAACCGAGACTAAAGCTGTCGGTGGGATAAGGACGCGTGGGTAACCTTTAGTCCCGGCTGGTGGGTGCAACCGAGACTAAAGATGTCGGTGGGATAAGGACGCGTGGGTAACCTTTAGTCCCGGTTGGTTGGTGCAACCGAGACTAAAGCTGTCGGTGGGATAAGGACGCGTGGGTAACCTTTAGTCCCGGCTGGTGGGTGCAACCGAGACTAAAGCTGTCAGTGGGATAAGGATGCGTGGGTAACCTTTAGTCCCGGCTGGTGGGTGCAACCGAGACTAAAGATGCCGGTGGGATAAGGACGCGTGGGTAACCTTTAGTCCCGACTGGTGGGTGCAACCGAGACTAAAGCTGTCGGCGGGATAAGGACGTGTGGGTGGACGCACTGCTCGATGAGATAAAGCATGTAGCGCACGACGCCCTGTCAGAGGAACTAGACAAAGTAGAAGCGGCGCCGTGCCTATAAAAGGACCATCGATACACCATGGCAAGCAGCTCAACAAGCCAACATAGGTAGAGAGAGTTTCATCCCCATGGATGGAGGGTTGGGAAATCTCCCATGGCGGAGCTTCTCGAAGATGTCGTTGGTGCACACGTCCTACGGGATCTTCGTAAGCTCCGCCTCGAAAAAATTTCCCTGCAAGCCCGTGAAAGACTCCATCTCCTCTAACAGTGTTGGGGAAAGGGTTGGGAAATATCCCGTGGCGGAGCTTCTCGAAGATGTCGTTGGTGCACACGCCCTACGTGGCGATCATGAGACTTCAGGTTCTGAAATTTTTTCTCTGCCATATTTATTATTCCATTTATATTTGACGAGAAGCCAGCCGGGACCTTGATACTGTAAAGGACTTCAAAAAAGATTTCCTTCTCTACTTTGGTAAGAGCGTAGCTACTTAAGTATTTACGTCCTTTATCAGTATGCTTGTTGTGTGGGTCTTTGATACGTTGCTGGTCCTCCCGTGCTTCTGGTGTATCTTTTGTCTTCCCATACACGCCCAGGAAGCCTAGCAGGTTCACACAAAGATTCTTCGTCACGTGCATCACGTCGATTGAAGAACGGACCTCTAGGTCTTTCCAATACTCAAGCTCCCAAAATATAGATTTCTTTTTCCACATGGCCGTGTGTCCGGTAATGGGGTCTTTCGGAACAGATTGACAACCATGAACATTTCCAAATATTACTTCTAGGTCCTTCACCATACCAAATACATCAGCACCTTTAGGGAGCTTAGGCTTCTTCCGGTAATCTGCCTCACCGTTGAAATTCTTTCCTTTCTTTCTTACTTGATGATTGGTCGGAAGAAATTTACGACACCCCAGGTACACAACCTTCTTACATTTATCCAAATATGTACCTTTAGTATTATCTAAACAGTGCGTGCATGCATTGTATCCCTTGTTTGACTGTCCTGAAATGTTACTAAGAGCAGGCCAATCATTGATGGTTACGAACAACAACGCTCGTAGGTCAAATGGCTCCTGTTTGTGCTCATCCCACACCTTTACACCTGGTTCTGCCCACAACTGCAAACGTTCATCGACTAATGGCCTTAGGTACACATCAATGACGTTGCCGCGTTGCTTCGGTCCTTGGATGAGCACTGGCATCATAATGAACTTCCGCTTCATGCACAACCAAGGAGGAAGGTTGTAGATACATAGAGTCACTGGCCAGGTGCTGTGACTACAGCTCTGCTCCCTAAAAGGATTCATGCCGTCTGTACTTAGACCAAACCATAAGTTCCTCGCGTCACCTGCAAAGTTCGAGTACTTTCCCTTGATGTTTCTCCACTGCGACCCATCGGCAGGGTGTCTCAGTTTCCCGTCTTTCTTACGCTCTTCTTTGTGCCATCGCAACAACCTAGCATGCTCTTTATTTCTGAACAGACGTTTCAACAGTGGTATTATAGGAGCATACCTCATAACCTTAGCAGGAACCCTCTTCCTGGAGGGCTCGTCATCACCCTCAACATCACCAGGGTCATCTTGTCTGATCTTGTATCGACATGCATTGCATACCGGGAATTTATCCATATTCTCGTACTTCTCACCACGGTACAGGATGCAGTCATTAATGCATGCATGTATCTTCTCCACATCTAATCCTACAGGGCAGATAGTCTTCTTTGCTTCGTACGTTGTCTCGGGAAACTCGTTATCCTTTGGAAGCTTCGGCTTCATTATTTTCAGTAACTTCTCAAATCCCTTGTCAGATAAGCCAGTCTCTACCTTCCATTTCAGCAGTTCAAGTGTGGTATCGAGCTTTGTGCTGCCATCTTCGCAATTTGGGCACAACAACTTTTTGTGATCCTTTTGCATGGCCTCCAACTTAAGCTTCTCCCTTTCTGTATCACATTGTTGCTTTGCATCAGAAATGACCCGACCAAGACCATCAGCGGGTTCATTTGATGCCCGTTGTTCTTCTTCATTGCCGCCTCCCTCTTCTTCATTGTCTTCCATTGCTGTATCACTGTATTCTTCCAGGAACATAGGATAGGTGTCATCATCCTCCTCTTCTTCATTTTGTTCCAGCCTAACCCCTCTTTCTCCGTGCATGGACAACAATAATATCCGGGCATGAAACCTCTCCGAAGCAGATGGCTTTAAAGGATTCTCGGGCAGAGTGCTCCGCCACGTTCCGACAGTCGACGCAGGGACAAGGCATAAAATTATCCACTTTGTTTGCCTTAGCCAAATCGATAAATTTATGGAGGCCTGCAATAAAATCGGAATGGCGTCGGTCGCCATACATCCATCGCATCCGTGCATCGATCTGCGTCATAATAATTAACCATTACAATAACATCGTGAATAGTAAAATGACCACCCTACATGGACAGATGCAATATTTTTGTATCAGTTACAGATAAATAAGATAAGGTTGCTAACCTCAGCCGAGGATACCGTGTTGTGCGAACTAAAGTGTGGCTCGGACATTTCTTTGAACACCTTGTGTGCAATTAAAGAAAAAAAAGCCAGCACCCACTCCTCACACACAATCCAGCAAAATTTGGTGGGCAAAGGGCTGGGCTTATATATAGCTAGGGGAGGGTTTTTGGTCCCGGTTATTGCCACGACCCGGGACCAAAGCCCCTCCCGCGCGACATCTGGCGACCCAGCAGCTCGCACCCCACCTAGGTCATTGGTCCCGGTTGATGGTACGACCCGGGACCAATGACTTTGGTGGGGGGCGCGTTGCTGGGCCGCCACGTGTCGCTCGGGAGGGGCTTTGGTCCCGGGTCGTGGCAATAACCGGGACCAATGCCTCCGTCGCTTCGTCTTCCCCGCGCATAAATATGAGGCCACAACACTCAGCAGCGTCTCCCCTCTCTGCCTCTGCCTCTCCGCAGTCCCTCTCCACCCAACCACTTTGCCTCTCCACCGTGCCGTCGTTTCGCCTCCCCTCCCTCTCCAATCTCCACCGCGCCGTCATGGAGGTGCCCACGCTCAACCACTACGAGGCGGCGCAGTTTGCGATCTACGGCATCCTCGCACTGCCGCGCGCGACCCTTCCCGCCGGATTTCGCATCAGCGAGGGGGTTGTGCTGGTGGCTCCGCTCCTCAACCCCCGCGGATACGAGATGGAGTATGTCATTGCGGAGCGTCGCCGCCAACTGCCCGCGTGTATTAGGGCGTTGCCCCGGTACACGGCGGGCAGCGAGTATTGGCCCCGGCTGTTCAAGAAGGAGTGGAAGGCCAAGCTTGGCAACCTTTTCGTGGACGGGCGCCTGGTGCACCCGGATCGCCGCAACCAAGAAGGGCGGGAGTTGTTCTGGTCCGTCCCTGGACGGACCATCTACACCGCCATCGACGCCGCTATGCGCGCAGACGAGCTCCGTCTCCCGAACAACGCCGAAATCGTGGAGATTTCGGCCGACGACGATGAGGAAGCCGGTGGCACGGAGGACAACGGCTCGGAGGACAGCGGCAGCGGAAGTGTTGTCGACTAGGAATTTATAAAGTCGCATCTTTATTTGTATGGAAAAATTTGTGGTCAAATAATAAAATGTCTCAATTTAGACCTTTGTCTCGATTAATTCGTGAAAGATTTGTTCAAAAATAGTGATCAATTCAATTTCTACCTCGAATTAATTTCTGCACCGAATTAATTTACATTAATTCCTTACTCGCAAAAGAAAATTACATTACATCCTAGACTGCTGACCGTCGCGGGGTTTTTGGTCCCGGTTCTTGGCATTAACCTGGACCAATGCCTCGCAGAGAGCCACGTGTGCGTCGCGGGGTCATTGTTTCCGGTTCGTGCCACCAACCGGGACCAATGCTTACAGATGAACCGGGACCAATGCCCTGGCGGCATGAACCGGGACCGGTGCCTGGCATTGGTCCCGATTACGGAAACGAACCGGGACTAATGGAATTTGGGCGCTGGACCAAAGGCCCTCTTTCTACTAGTGAAGAGGACGATTAAACTTAAGGCTATGGTTGGGGAAACCTTAATGCATTGTTAGTAGTTACGGATGTTTGCTAACAATCCAATCATATAGTACATGTAATTCCAAGTAGTGAAGTGCATGTATATTTAGCCTCTCCCACACAGAAAACTGCATCGAAGACAATGGACCCGATCTATTTGCTATTTAAACTTGGACAAAACCACCACAATTACCACCACTAGTCCACACTCATGGTTCTGTTAGTTTAGTGTATTTTATTGCTGTAGCAACTAGCTTTACTTTCTTGTTATTTATTATCATGCAAAGCTATCTCTAGTACTCGTATTGTTGCTCTCGTTTAGTGTGCGTAGAGTTGTATTAGTGGTTGATAGAACTTGAGAGAACATTTATCCTACCTTTAGCTCCTCATTGGGTTTGACACTCTTACTTATCCAAAAGGCTACACTAGATCCCCTATACTTGTGGGTTATTAGTGGGTGCTTCCATCTTGCCTCTGAGATTTGCAATTATCAGCCAATGTAGTTCTCCTCCTGGCTGATCATTGAGTTGGGCCCCGAAGAACTCTAGGTGCGGGCGCTCAAGATACTCTGCGAGTGCATCTAGATCCCTCTCAAAGATCAGGTGGCCTCAGTTGCCCAGCTAGTAGAACTTACTATAGTTGAACTCCATCTATAAGAATTTAGGGTGAGCAAGTTAGTGGGGTGATCAAGTGTGTCAAATTTTATGTAGGATTGCAAGAATTTTTGAGGAACATGATTTTTTTTGAAAGAATCTCAAGGATAAGAGTGGGAATAGTTTTTCATAAATACTCACTTCTTTTGTTTTGAAACTAAGTTTTTGTTATGACGTCCATTCTAACTAGGGTCTCCTATGGTCAACCTGGCTCTGATACCAACTTGTCAACACCCAGATTTTTAATCCCAGATGCATGTTATGCAATACATCGCAATCCCAGGATTACCATTTTTGCGAGACATAACAGAATTGGTACCACAGTACATCATCCATTACAAACCATAATAAAGGTCTTACAAATAAAGGATCTCATGATCCAGTCTTAATACAATCAAAGCAGCGAAAGTAAACATAGTAGGGCTCCATATTTAGGGTCACAGGCAATGCTGACGATGGGAGATGATCCTAGTTGTCATAGACCTCCTGTTGTCCATCTTCCAGGTAGTCCTCCTCATAGTCTGGCCACGGGAATAGCCAAGGACAAAGCCATGAGTACTCTTTAAGTACTCTCAAACTATCACTAACAAGTAAGGTAGTTCTATTAGGAATCTTAAGCTCTAGGTTTATTTGCAAAAAATCCAGGTTTATTTCATAAGAGTTCAAAAGTAAAGAACCTAATATAATTTTCTACATCACCTAAGTGGGAACCCAGTTTTCATGTCCACAACCCTGTTGTGGTCAAGTCAACGTCAAAGTTCAATTCACAAGTCATTTTTGAAAACATCTGACAATGGAACAGTATGGCCACTCCAACTGTCCATGACCGCGGACGCGGCTATTCGAATAGTTTGACACTCTGCAGAGGTGGTACACTTTCACCACAAAATTCGATACATCCATCAGGGATAACCCTGAATCATCATACTTAGTATGCGGATAGTCAATCATAACCTTTCAATTACACACTGTAGTATAGGCACCTCCCCTATGAGCTTGGCCTCCAAGCCATGGCCATATGACATCCAGGTCACTGCATAGGTGGAAATTCACATGAGGTAGCCTCAGCTCAACCTCTTTCCGCGAGGGAACCCATACTAAGGCATATAAACCTCCAGTTAAGCCCTGCCCAATTCAGGTATTGTGGTTGTACGGTAAAATTGGAATGTATCGCATCCGAACCCAACCATCAGTTTTTACAAAGGGCCAAGGCTCATGCCTCAACATTTTTATCATCAAATCATTTTGTGTTCATCACACATGTCAACACATTTCAATAGAATGAACCATCATTCCAAGGTTTTCATAATCATTTTCACCAAGTATTCCCATCTAAAGTGTTCAACTTTTATGCTTAGCACTAGCCACTAAAATTGAGGGTATTCACTAACGAGGGGTGCTAATCAAGTGCAACTATCCAAATCTAGTTTTATGCTTTTTAATGGCATCTAAGTATAACTACTTAGGCCTTGTTTTATACTCTTTATGGCATCTATCCTATTTTTCCAATACTCACAAATCACTAAGCAAAGGTAAAAAACTTTGGTAGGAGTAACAGAATAAAGCTTGCAAGTAAAACTTGGGATTAGTATAATCAAGGTTCCATAACCAAAGTATGCCTAGTTCATCTTGCATAGTTTATCTTGCAAGGATGGCTGGCATAGTTAACTTGTAGTGTTAGCCTTGCCTTGAGTAGTGAAGTGGTTAAAGTTCTCTTCTTCTTCTTCTTCGTAGTACTCCTCCTCCTCGTATCCTGGGTCGATACTAGCGTCTATAAATGAATACGAGGTACACAATCACCAAACAATACTTAACTACTTCTATTCAGCACACTAAGGCTCACACTTGATGATCTAGCATCATCACAATCATCACATGAAATAAAGACCTAGTCTTATTTATCTTATTTTAGAAAAGTAATTTCTACTCATTGAAATTACTTAATATTTAATATTCTCCAATTAAAATAGGGGATCATATTGACGCATGTCATCACCACATATTCTAATACTTGGGAATGTGATTTAAAGTGGTGGTCATATTTTATAAAGTTTAGAATTACTATTTAATACAATTAAAGTGACTAGAAATGCCTATATGCCTATAAAGCGACTCAATTAATGCGAAGCGGTAAGTTTCAATCTGGGTCGTGTGATTAGAGCGCGATCAATGGTTGAGCATCATCGTCTTCGTCGCACTGCTCCGGCGAGAAACGAACCCTAACGCGATGGTGGGGGTACGTGGGGGCTCACCAGGGCCCCAGCTAGGGTCGACGATGGGGGCGAATTAGGTTGTCGTCGCCGGCGGTTCGAATCGTGGTCGTGGCGGCTCCTAGCTCCAGTTTCTCTTCTCCTCTGCAGCGGCGGGCTCCGGTGAAATTCCGGCGATGTGGTGCTCACCTTGCTCCGATGAGAGGTGTGGGAGGTGTCTGAGAAAGAGGGGAGTGGGATGGTGAGGCGAATGAGGGCTGGGGTGGCCTCTATTTATGCACCGGTGATAGGGAAAGAGAGGCATGGCTCGGGCTCGACGGCGACATCGTTATAGAGGGCTATCGGCATGGCTGGGGGTAGGGGACGACACTGTGCTTCAGGGCGGTCGTCATGCGACTGATGGAGCGGAAAGGAGCGGTCGAGAATGGTCGGGAGCGGTCCGTGCTCTGCGCGGGAACGACTGCGTTCGAGATGCCATATAGTGGCTATGGTCTGTGCAGCGGCGAACGGGCATGTCTAGGTGGTAGCTGGGGTCACGGTGAGTGCGGGCACGCGTGGAGAGGGCGAGGCGTGGCATGTGTGCGCGTGTCAGCTGCAGCGCTCTGGCGCGCTCTCGGCATGGCTGGCCGAGAGGTTGACATAGGGTGGCAGTAGACAGTCCCCTGTCTCCTGGTCATCGTGGGAGAGGGCGGTGCTGGCTGTGGTGAGCGGTGCTTGGTCGACATGCATGACGAGCTCGAGCGGTGTTGCACTGGTGCGCATTGCAAAGGGGGAGTGTGTCCACTGCGCTGCTAGGTGCTAGGGGAGACCAGGGGAGAGATTTAAGGCACTAGTGGCGATTGATCACTGCTCAGAACTGTAGAAGTTAGGCAATGTTTATTTGTGTCTGCCAGGTGCTCGACCAAATGGCCGTATGAATTTAAGTTTTGAATTTTTGGATGAATTTTGGTGAGTGTTCTAAGTACTTTCTTGATAGTCTATGGTTGCTTGGGTTTGCCAAGGTGAATTGATTTGAGTGGTTTTTGAAAAATGGTAATCTATGCATATGAACTTGATTCAATTTTGCAATGTCCTTTAAATAGATTTTGAATTTGTTTCTATTTGTTTGTAAAGTGGGCTTGTTCACTTTTACTTTGTCTAGCAAGGGGTGAAAAGAATTGGGAATGTTTTTGTTAGAAATCTTTTACTAGAAACAAACAAAGTGGTCTAGTGGATAAGTTTGGTCAAAATGACCATTTGCTTATATAATTCTTATTTGATTTTCTTTTCTTTTGCATTTGTTTTTAAATGGCCTAGATAATGTAGTATTCATCTTTAAACCATTCCTTATCATTTGTAGCAATCAAACATGGCATTTTCACTCATTCATATACTAATCTAATTCACACATACACTCATATTAAATATAATAATAAAAGTTTTGTTAACCCTAAACTTGGGTGATTAGAACTTGATAATCTTGATTAATATTTTTGGGGTGTTACATCTACTATCTGAGTCTCACGTGCAACTTACTAGTAGCTAATAATCATTGACTTGTACATGATCTTACCACTATATAGTGTACAAACAACTTTGAATATTGACCGTTGGATCAAGACTCGTGAATCCCTGCATTTTAGCCGTTGGATCTTCTTTTCCATTCTAGCATCTAGAAGATTCTATTGATATTCTTTAGCATAATGAATGCTATGCACAAACCTCAAAACACACTTCTCCATCATAATAGAATCTTCTCCCTCGTAACTAATAATCGTTGACTTCTACATGATCTTATCTTATCTTATCTTACCACTATATAGTTTACGGATAACTTTGAATGTTGATCCTTGGATCAAGACTCGCGAATCCCAGCATTTCTAGCCAATGGATCTTCTTTTCCATTCTAGCATCTAGAAGATTCTATTGATAGTCTTGAACACAATGATTTCACTATGCATAAACCTCTCAAAACACACTTCTCCATCATACTAGAATCTTCTCCCTCGTTTCTCTAGACCATGTTACCAAAAATTTCAAGTGTTAGGTAGCTAATAATCTTTGACTTCTACACATGATGATACAAAGTACAGGGACCAAATATACATCCATACTTTATAGATGTTGATCAAATTTATAATTTTTTGTGCTTTACCAATTATAATTTTCTATAGTGATGATATGTCAGACGTTTTCTATTTGAGCCTGATTAAGGTGTGCTTTTTTACACAATGCAGGAGTAGTATATTTTATTTGCTTAGACATATGGTCACCTCTATCCACGCGTTGTACATGCTGAGAAAATAAATATTGGCAGGGGAAGAGGGAAGCAGCGAAGAGAAGTTGAAGGAGGTTCCATGTCAGGGCAAAGTTATGATGGGTTTCTGAGACGAGGTACTCCTACAGCCTTACAGTGTACACTCTACTAGTAGTAAATTTCAGGACCTATGCATGCAAAACAAATCGTGTGTTTTCTCTCTCCTTCCCTATGAACCATCTCTCCTCCCTTTTCCCCTCGCGCACTGGTCTAGCTGATCTCTTTCTCCTCGTCCACAGTGTGGCGCTGCACACGTGTGCCTTGGTATAGCGGCTCTGTGTCTCTGGCGTGTTCGGCAGCCGCGCGTTGGTGTGGAGTAGGCACGAGGTGTACATAGGAAGGAAACCACTTTGGTCCTTGGTGGCACAAAAATTCAAATTTCTCCAGTCTTCCAAATTTTCACTTGCTTCCCAAACATCAAGAGGGAAGGTTATTCAAAAGATCGGCCAAACATCGGGAGGGAAGGCAATTTTGAACCCGTTTTGAACATTGACCGTTGGATCAAGACTGGCAAATCCAGACTTTGAACATTGACCGTTGGACCCAGACTAGCAAATCCAAACTTTGCTAACCATTGGATATTCGTTTCCATTATTAGCATCTAGAAAGATTCTACCGATAGTCTTTAGCACAATCAACGCTAGTATGCGCAAACCTCAAAACACACACTTCATTACTTAGTTTCAGGGTCCTTGTGCTAAATGCATGCATGGACTTGGATGCAATTTTCATTTTTATGACGTCCTTGATGTAACTTGTACTTCCACTGATCGTCCTTGATGTAACTTGTACTTCCACTGATCGTCTTAACTCTCAAGCACCTTGCATGCATGGACTTCTTATATTATCTTCATATTGTCTTATCTCTTACAATACCATACCACCATTGTATAGTGTACGAATTAACTTTGAACATTGACCACTGGATCAAGACTGGCAAATCCAAACATTGCTAACCATTAGATCTTCTATTTTTCTTTAGCATCGAGAAAGATTCTATTGATAGTCATTAGCATGATGAACACTAGTATGCGCAAACCACAAAACACACACACTTCATTATTTAGTTTTAGGGTCATTATGTTAAATGGATGGACTTGGATGCAATTTGCATTTTTTATGAGGTCCTTGAAGTAAGTTGTACTTCCATCGATCGTGTTAACTCTCAAGAACCTCTCTCCTACGAGACCTACCATAGTTAAAAGAAAATGCAACCACCCCAATTATCACACAAACTGGACTAATGGTTTCTTATACGTAATGCCCAAGTTTTTAGTACTAGGATTTTTCAAGCTTCCAAGCAAACTTTGCACACTTCATGGACTTCTTGTCGATTTAATGAAATTAGATCAAACTTGAGCTACAAGTAAGCGCGATAGATTGCTCTTGAATTAAATGTATTTTCTTAGGTAGATGGGTGCATCTTCTTCTAGTAAACAATGTCGTTAGTGTGAGTTTCTAACTATGAGGAAAGAAAATCCTCAGTTTTCCGAGTGATGACAAGATGGTTCTTTTATGTAAACAAAGTCTGAAGAATATGGATCTCAATGCCATAAGCCAAGCTTTTAGACATATTAAGTGGACCAACGTGTTTTACTTACGATTCCCATGTTTTATGAGTTTTCAAACTCCCTATATAGCAAATTAACTTTGCCCCACTTGAATGACTTCATGCCTATATTTATTGAAGTTTGGTCAAACTTGAACTACAACAACTAACTGATTGTAGGTTGCTTCCAGAGAATTACAAAAAACTTTTGGAGTTGTACCCATTGGGGGCCCGGTTAATATATCAGAAACAACCAAGAGTTTTGAAAATAGGTTTTTAACTCCTTTCTAATTAAGATTTTGCATCTTGACAATTTAACAAAAAATTAGCTCAAACTTGAGCTACAAGTAAGCGCGGTAGATTTTTCTTTAATTAATGTCTCTTTAGAGGTAGATGGATGCATCTTATTGTAGTAACTAGTACCGCCAGTGTGAGTTTCCAACTATCACGAAAGAACATTCTCAATTTTCCGAGTGATGATAAGATTATTGTTCGTTTTCCTAAACAAAGTCCAAAGGATATGGACCTGACCGCCACAAGCCAAACTTTCAGACATATATAGTGGACCATCATGTTGTACTTATGATTCCCGTGTTTTATGAGATTTCAAACTTATTCCTATAGCTAACTTTCCCACTTGAAATTGATTTTATGTCGATTTATTGAAATTAGGTTAATTTTGAACTACAAGTAAATTGTAGGTTGCATTGAAAGTTTTACGTTTTATGGAGGTAACCATTGGGGGCTAATTTAATATATCACAAACCACCATCGATAGTCTTTACAACAAGTTCAACTTCTTGCTAATATTTTGCATCTTGACAATTTAATGAAATTAGATCAAACTTGAGCTACAATTAAATGCGATAGATTGCCCTTGAATTAATTGTCTTTTTGGAGGTAGAGGGTGCATCTTCTTATAGTAAACAATATCGTCGATGTGAGTTTCCAAATATCAGGAAATATCATTCTTAATTTTCCGAGTGATGACGAGATTGTTCCTTTCTATAAAGACAATATGAAGAGTATGGATCTGAATGACACAAGCCATGTTTTTAGACATCTTATCTTACCACTATATAGTGTATGCATAACTTTGAATATTGACCGTTAGATCGAGACTTGCGAATCTGAACATTTCCAGCCATTGGATCTTCTTTTCCATTCTAGCATCTAGAAGATTCTATTGATAGTCTTGAACACAGTGAATGCACTATGCATAAACCTCTCAAAACACACTTCTCAATCATACTAGAATCTTCTCCCTCGTTTGTCTAGACCATGTTACCAAAAATTTCAAGTGTTAGGTAGCTAATAATCTTTGACTTCTACACATGATGATACAAAGTAGAAGAACCAAATATACACCCATATTTTATAGATGTTGATCAAATATTTTTTTTTTGCCACTTTACCTATTATAATTTTATATAGTGATGATATGCCCGACGTGTATTATCTGAGCCTCACGTGTAGGGTACGTGCAACTTACTAGTATCTTATCTTATCTTACCATTATATAGTGTACGAATAACTTGACTATAGACCGTTGGATCAAGACTTGCGAATCCCTGCATTTCTAGCAGTTGGATCTTCTATTCCATTCTAGCATCTAGAAGATTCTATCGATAGTCTTTAATGAATGCTATGCACAAACCTCAAAACACACTTCTCCATCATACTAGAAGGTTCTCCCTTGTTTGTCTATACCATGCATGTGATGAAAAATTTCATGTGTTAGGTAGCTATAATCTTAGACTTCTACATGATGATCCAAAGTACAAGGACCAAATATGCACCCATACTTTATAGATGTTGATCAAATTTATAATTGTTTGTGCTTTACCAATTACAATTGTATATAGTGATGATATGGCATACGTCTACTATCTGACTGTCACATGCAACTTACTAGTAGATAATAATCATTGACTTCTACATGATCTTACCACTATATAGTGTACAAACAACTTTGAATATTGACCATTGGATCAAGACTTGCGAATCCCAACATTTCCTGTCGTTGTATCTTCTTTTCCATTCTAGCATCTTGAAGATTCTATTGATAGTCTTTATTAGAAACCACTATATAGTGTACGGATAACTTTGAATATTGACCATTGGATCAAGACTCGCGAATCCCAGCTTTTCTAGCTGTTGCATCTTCTTTTTCATTCTAGCATCTAGAAGGTTCTATTGATAGTCTTTGGCATAATGAATGCTGTGCACAAACCTCAAAACACACTTCTCCATCATACTAGAATCTTCTCCCTTGTTTCTCTAGACCAAGTTATCAAAAATTTCATGTGTTAGGTAGCTAATAAATTTTGACTTCTACATGATGATACAAAGTACAAGGACCAAACATACACCCATACTTTATAGATGTTGATCGAATTTATAACTTTTTGTGCTTTACCAATTATAATTGTATATAGTGATGATATGTCATACGTTTATCATCTGAGCCTCACGTGCAAGGCACGTGCAACGTACTAGTATATATAGTGGACCAACATGTTGTACTAACGATTCCTATGTTTTATGAGTTTTAAAACTTCCTAGATAACTCCGCCACTTGAATGGCTCTATGTAGATTCATCAAAATAGGTCAAATTTGAACGACAAGTAAATTGTAGGTTTCTTTGAAAGTTGTAAGAAAAAGCTTTTGGAGGCACCCATCGGACAGTCAATTAATATACTCCATATCAGAAACCATATAGAGTTTTGACAAGAGGTTCAACTTCTTCCTAAGATTTTGCATCTTGACAAACTTGAACTACAAGTATGCGTAGATACTTGTCTTGAATTAAATGTCTTTTTAAAGTTAATTAATGAAAAAAGAAAGTGACATAATAACTTAGCTAGCTACCATAACATCACACATACCAAGATTAGTAGTATATGATTCTACTCTCTCCGTTCAGAAATATAAGACGCTTTAGCTTTGTGAAATGAATGTATCTAGACGCCTTTAATGTATATGTTCACTCTTAACCTCTACGAACCCATACACTAAAAGACGTCTAGATACATTCGATTCACAAAGCTAAAATGTCTTATATTTCTAAACGGAGGGAGTAAAACCTAATTAATTAGACATTTGTGTGACACTACACACATGTTGTTACCCACTATGATGAAGGTACATGTGAAAGTTACTAGTCTAAGTTATTTAGCACTATGTGACCATCCTAAATAATAACGGAGGTGTACGTACTGTATGCCTTAAAGGCACCTGTTCCACTGTGCTTCAAGATGTTCACCACTCGTGTCGGCTCTCACTGGTCAGACGGATAAAGCCACTGACTTGTTAATTTGGTACTGTATATCGTCGATCTTCTTCCATCACTGACAGAGAATAAATTCTTCTGTCGCTTCCAGGCGCGTGCTTTCGCAGAGCTACAACCAGTAGCTCAAACGACTACTACTCCTGCGTGGTGCTCGAGCAGTTGCGACCGTCCGTTCATAATGAACAGGAAGCATTAGACAATGGATTTTCTTTTGGTGGATGGTTGATCTTTTTGAGAGATTGTCTACTTTTTTTCTTTATTGAACTGAGAGATGTTTGATTTTGGGTCCGGTAACGGGGGCTTAGAGGCCGACAGGGGAGAGGAAATTGGCGGTGTGGCAGGCAAGCTTATTTGAGGTGGCAGCGTGTGGGTGTACATATGGTACTGGTAGCCCATTTTGTGAGCATTTTGTTGTTGTACTAGACAAGAGTTCGAGAGTAGTAGTATTCTAGTTTTGGTTCCTTAATTACCGGTGGAACCTTTATGTGTTTATTAGTTACAGTAGTAGTAGTACAGTAGTACTTGTTCCAAATGTGACTACACAAGATGATGAATGTAGAAGATCCAAGGATTATTACGTTCGACAAGAGTAGCTCCGAGTATACTCCAAACCGTCTCTCTGACATGACCATTTATTTGAGAGGATGGTACAGCTCCATCCCGTGCTAGGCTAGTTTATGTTGTACTACACCTAGAAAGGCCTGACCTATTTACTCGATAGGCACTAGGAAACACAGAAAAGAGAGAAAAACCACGCTCGGTAGGCGGCAATCGATTTATTCTACTAGTATTTTCCTTTGCTCTCCGTCCTCTTCCTCTCCATCTTCTTGCTGATCCCCACTCGCCCACCTTTAGCACTCACCAATGCCGCCATGCCGCTTTCAGAGCATCTCCGTAGCCCAGTTTGATAGGCACAGTAGATTTAGTAGAGAGAACGAAGGCACGCTTGGTTTTATTTCATTCCGTATTTCTCTTTGCCTCGATCTCCATCCTCACTTCACCTCCAGTGTCCCGACGACGACCATTACCACGTGCACACCAATGCAGGCACGCGCCAATGCCGCCATGCCGCTTTATGATCAGCTCTGGTGCCCAGTTTGATAGACTATTTTTCGTCTCGCCCTGCCAGCTGCCGCTCGCTCTCTCCTCCAAAACCCCCAATCAAAACCAAACGCCATCAACCCGACCTACTCAAGCTCTTCCTCGGGAAGGCGCAATTGATCGATGACAGTGACACTTCTAGGGTGTTTTCCGATGCCCCCCTTGAAGAAATCTCTACTAGATGCAACGTCATCACCACCACGAGCCTCGTCGCCTACTGCAAACATTATCTTTACTCAACAACACATAGTGCATCCCTGTCAAAATCTCATCCATTTGGTCTCCCCTGTGTTCTTCACTCTCACTCAACTGAGGTATCGCGTGACTACAATGTCTTCTACCGTGACAATCGCATGAAGCAGTTCTACAGGTGTAGCTACTATTGAAGACGGGGCCAGAAGAAGCCACATAAGAAGTTCGGCTGGACCTTGTGCAAGCTGACGCCGCTACATAGGTCCTCCTCCAATGCTGTGATGCCAGATTGTGAGGGTAAGAAGTGGGCAGATGCCCATGGAGATTGGATCGCCACTATTGGCCTCCCCTGGAACTAGGAGCTTGTGAATGTGTTCACTCATCGCCGGATTCCTCTACCAGCGATCTTCGATTTTGAGGCCACACCCGAGGTACTTAAGTTTATCGCGGCTGGTCAGCCTACTAATCTACTGGAGATAGTCATTTGCCGAGTTCCCATAGCTGCTGGGAACTATAAGGATTTCTCTGTCCTGGCCATCTCCGACACGGTAATTACCTTCCTTGATGGTTCTCATGGTATGTGGATGGTTCTTGAGAACCATTTCAGCATCTTCAGCTACTGCGATGTAATTATCCACAATGGAGTTGTGTATGTTGTAACTCAGATTGGCAATGTTTATGCATGGGATCCTCTAACATGAGGTAAAATTTCCATCCTTAAATTTTCAAGCTTCATAATTCAAATTTTGCTCAACTGACCTTTGAATGTGCTTTCCTTGCACGGTCCTATGCGTCTTCCGGGCCCACCTAAATTATACGGTAATCTTGAGTATAGTCCTGATCTGTGGTGGTTAGCAAGATCTCTTGATGGTGGTAGCCTTATTCTGATCAATACTGTGGGCGTTTGTGCTAGGCGGTATGACACTACTTATGGTGGTTATCATGTGGTTGAAAATGTTGGTTATCATCACGGCCACAATATTCACACCTATTCTACTGGTTTTTGCTGCCATGTGTTCTCGATTGACACTAGTAGGTTACTTCCACCGAGGCAATGGCAGAGGGTTTTAGACCTTGGAGCATTCTCTATCTTCCCTGGTTTGAACTATCCCATTACCATTCCAGTTGGTGCGGCAGGACTTGGCCCTAGAGATCTAACGAGGAGCAACTATGTATACACCTCGCCGCATGAAGTTAGTCTTGGTGGATTTAATCTTTCTCCTGAAATATGCCACATCAGTATGAATGCTCAAGACGGCGATGTTGGTTTCTCAACCAACATTGGCTGGAATTTACCTCAAAAAAACATTGGCTGGAATTGGCGGCAGACTCTGTGTGGTTCGTCCCAAGCTTCCAACACGAAGGATTGAACCGGCATAATTAACGATTCAAGGGAGATCATGTGGAATAGGGATTTGCATATCTTGAATTATTTCCTTTGCCTTATTTGTATCATATGGCCTCAGTCTTTAACTTTCTGTACTCTAACACTCATTTCGCTGCAATGTACTGCAGGCCTGCGATTTGATCAAACTCCTTCTGTATGCAAGCCATAGTTTTTGTCAGTGTGGGTTGAATGTTCTGCAACTTTTTGTGCATGCACCCCTTTATTATTTGTTGCACTTTCGAGTTCTTAAAAAATGTGGAATAAATCCGGAACATTGGCTATGCTGTATCTTGTGCATCTACAATATTCAGTCCCACAATAAGATCTTATGTGACATGTGTCAATGCAAAAGAAAAAATCGAAGCGAACAATATCTTGTGTTCATTTCTTCATTTTGTGGTGGCCAGGCCATGTACTAGTAATATTTTTTGGATGGAAACTTATAGATGAACTATATAAATATGATCTATGTTCATGATTTATTTCACATTTTCTGAAAAAACTTGGAAGTGCCACATGCAACAGCTTGTTGCCGGTGCAACTAGTTGCAAATTGTAATTTCTGTCGTGGATGTACCTAGTGTCTCCAAGCTCATGGTGCATGTAGATTCTCACTGGTAGGTGGAGCCGACCTTAATAGGGCCCACATGTCAGTGAATCAGAGCCACACAAACTCATGCATGTTGTCTGACTTGAGCGAAATCTGGTGTCTGTGCATGTCTCCCATTTTGCTGCGCGGTTGAATGTTGTACACGTGTAATTCCATGTACCTTGTACTAGAACATATATGAACACAGGCAACATGCTAAAAATACCATGGACACACCCGTACTATGCATTATATCTGGTGTATATATTTTCGGTTCTGTGCTACAAGTTCTGCATGTAGGGGAACAAGATGAAAGTACATCTATCCATGTTGCGGCTACTACTAGTAGTAGTAGTTCGTCCTCCTATTTTCTATTGAAAATACTAGTACACTATGTTGAAATGAAAGCTGTAAAAAGAAAACCCTCTGGTCAAACTGATGTGACTAGACAATACTGCACCTCTGATACATAGTAAGTAGGAGTATTGTCAAATTACTAGCATTGTGGCATGCTAGTCTAACATATAGTGAAGTCTAGGCGGCGGTGTCCTCGATGCTACTGTTAACTAGATAGAGCAAGCAAGTAAAATCTCCTCCCTCATTTTTTTCTTTACCTCTCCATCTTCTTCCCTAGTCCCCACTCCACCCACGATCTCCCCCACGTTCTCTCTTCTAACGCTGCCCTCCTCCTGCAAAAAACCCTAGCCGCACTTGGCATCCACCTAAATGCATCCGGCTGTGATGCCCAATTCGAAGCTCAACGGGCGATGCAACTGGGATCAACTCAGCGCGGACGATGTCGACCTCATCGTTCAACGTATGGACATTTCCAGCACCGTCAGGCTAGCCACATGATGCAAGATGATGTACGATCGTATCTCCAACAACAAAGGTACGAAATGGACTTTTCACCATTGGAATGAACCCTTTCGACTGATGCCTCAATCTTCTTATTGGTTCGACGAGCACTATGACGGTATGAGGGTACATCGTATGCATGACACGGTGTATGACGTGGTCCCCCTCGACCATCCTCGGCGCACCGCCATCCTGCCCTTCATGCACGAAGAATTCTGGGTTGGCATGAACGGCGACTGGCTCGCCGTGGTAGACCAGCACGGAGCCAGGTGCTTAGCGAACATCTACACCTATCGAGTAATCGACCTTCCATCGATGGATACTAGTGACATTGCGCCCGCCTCACATCTAGTATATAACCTGTAATGCTAGTAGCCAGCCAGGGTTCCCCCAGTTACATGTAGTCATTTCTGAACTCATTCACATTTCAATAGTTTTTTCTGGCAAATCCGTAGGTATGGAGAAAAGTTCAATAAGTCGTGGGATGGATCTCTTGAGCTATTTAAGATCGTAATCTACAGAGTGCCCATAGAAGCTGGAGGTTACACAGACTATAAGCTCCTCGTGTCGTTTGACGGTGAAATCGCCTACCTAGAAGGCGATAGCGAAGTTTGGAGATGTCTGGAGCATTCAGCTCTTGGAAGACGACAGTACTATGATGCCATTGAACATGGTGGCCTCATTTTTGAGGTCACAAGTCAAGGCTGTACCTACTGCTAGGATCCCACATCGGAAGGTAATTATAGTTACATGATGATACATTGTGAGTGATTCAGTGAAGTTGTTCTTTAACTACCTTGTTTATGTTTTACCTTTCATATGACTGAATGAGCACACGCTTTATGTCCTAAAAAGTGAATGAACCATTGCAAGTAATGAATTAGTACTAGTAATATGCCTTCCAAAAATATAGTGTATGACAGTGTCCCTGCACTACTAAGTTCGTTCATTGTCAAAATATGAAAGGAATTATTAACCAGCATCTCAATTGTGAGCGCAACACAGTGAATCCGAGTTTCTTTATCTGTTTGTACTTTCAGGCCCTCCTCGGATTGTAGGAATCACATAGGATTTTTGTAGGACACCAATCTTTCCTTTTTGGATTTTGCATTGGGATTCAGAGGAATTGTGTAGGATTTTTGTAGGATTTGGATCCTTAGGATTTTTTTCTATAAAATGCTGTTTGATTCAAAAGAGTATAATCCTTAGGAATTCCTTCAAAGGATTCCTTTGCACTCTATTTTGGAGGAAAATTTCCATCCACTCCAACCTCTTTGTATAATTCCTTTGGTTTTCCTATGCAATCAGACACCACTTGATCCAAAATACTATAGGCATCTAATCCTATATGATTCAAGTGGACATGCCTCTATATCAAACAAAAGTAGCACTTCCTCTTTTGAAACTTACAACAACTAGGAAACTAAGATAAGCAATAAATCCAAATATTCGGAATAGCAGAGTAAGAAATGCAATTCCTAATGTTGTTAATTTATTGAGTAATATTATTGTCAGGATTTGCCTATTCACACTGTTAGCATGAATAATGAAGAATGCTGATGTTAGAATATGTATGCCAGTAATACACCTTTTGTCCTGAATTCAGATGTTGTAGGAAACAAGGAGCTTCCGTTTGTAATCCCAGCACCTATTCTGAATGATCGGCCAGGCATGTGGTTCCTTGCTCGATCGGCTGATGGTGAACACTTGATGATCATAATTACAACGTATGGCATGGGGGTTGCCCATGGCAAAAAGGGGGAAATCATTCCTCATGCTCAAAATAGGACTAACCTACGCCTATATCCTGCCTTTCGTGTCTACATTTTTGAAGAGGATCCTAGCTCTGCTGGACCTCGAGGGGTCATCGTTTGGAGGCAGGTTAACAGCCTAGGGGACAACTCTCTATTTCTCGGTCTCAATTATCCAATCATTGACAAGATGATGAAGAAACGCGGATGCAAGGCTGCTGATGGCACATTGTTCACATTCATGAGGAAAAACTATGTGTACACAACATATAGGAGCTTTCGCGGAATACAATTCCCTCAGATTAAATGCTGCAACCTGCAGCCAACTGAAGGTGAGCATGTGGCAGTTATCAGCCTCCCCAAAGATGGTTGGAATTGTGTGCGACACGCGGCAATTTGGTTTAGGCCTAGTTTAGGTATGGTATGCTCATTGTGCCGTCCCTAGGCTGAGTTGTGGATCTTTCTGGTGTATCGTTGTGTCATCTTTTTTTGCATTATGGTTCAACAGTTGACTATTAGTACACTGGTTTTAGTGGCCACATTGAATCAGTTTATGTGATCCATGTCGTGCTTTTGTATTTAGTATTGCCTTCCACTATATAATCCATGTAGCCGTGCTTATTTCTTACCATGATTTCTGTACTATAGTTTTCAGTACTATTACTGGCTTGTATATACGCGACTCGTGCATTTTTTTTGAACCATCGCACCTCGTGCAGCTTTTGTGTTTTGAGAGGAATATTCTTTATTTCCTCTTAGCGAACAGGGAAAAGTAGGTCACTTCTTTTAATAGGGCCACGAAACAGGCCTTAACTGGTCCGTAATTGAACTTGGCTCGGTACACCAAAGTAGGCCGAGATGCCCTAGGATGATAGCCGCAAATTTTTATGGTGATATTCTAAAAAAAGAGAGTTAATGCACACCCTTCCAAAAAGAAAAATTGTTTACACAGACCCCATATTGTCTCTGATACATGGCATACTTTTGGCGCTACCATGAAATTACTTGTTCAATACAATATGTATCCTTGCTCATTCTTCTGTATGTGAAATGAACAAGTCAAGCTCTGATGTGACATGAGCAAGTCAAGCTCTGATATGCTGAAATTGTACTGTCTGTGCTAGTGTACAAACTGGTTGTATTATTGTGGTCGAAACTATGAACTAAATATGGGAATTTTGAGCCTTTTTGCATCATGACAATGCCACATGTTGGCGCTAATTGCGGCATGTACTAATTTCATTGTACGGAAGCATACAACTTTGAGTGATCAGTTCAAGTCAGTGCTTACCCGAGCTGTGTTTGGCTGGGCAAGTCAAGGCCACCGTGTGTCTATCGCCAACAGTTTATATGGCATGATTACAAGGTTTTGAGTACATCAAATCGATTGGGCACTTAGGCGGATTCAAAGCCACCCAAACCATCTCGAAGTATATCTTTAGCTGAAAAGATGATTGCGCGCTGTAAGACTTGACATGACACGATTTCATGTCAATTAGTCAAACTCCCTCCAGTACTTTCCATGTTTGAATCCTGCGCTACCAAAGTTCCTCGCTATGTTCGCTACGTATAATAAGACGCAATATTAGTCACTTTTCTCCATTTCCAACTTCATTCTTTCGGATTCGGCGTAGGTAGAGCCAGGTCAGGTGGACCATCGACCTTTAGTACAATATATTTTTACTACTCAGCCTATGAAAACGAATATTTCAACCCCACTTCGGACAAAAAACTTCCCATATTCTAGTTTCAAAAGAAAAACCCTTAATTAGCCTTTCGTGGTGAGCAGAGTATATTTTGTTTTGGGTACCAACTGCATTTTTTTAGGATGGGGTACGAACTACATTGAATTTTCACTAAGGACCTAGCAAAAAGATTGCACATTTGACCCAACACTGGCCCAAAACCTTGCAAATTTAGCCTGCCGGGTCAGGTGGACTGCCGACCCCCGACATATTGAGTACATTGAATTTTCAGTGAGGAGGTTATTAGAAAATAGTACTACATTCTACCTAACTGTGGCCCAAAACCTCGCTAATTTATCCTTCCGGGTTCAGGTTGGCCGTGGGCCGCCAACCCTCAACACATTATTACTTGGTTTTTTAAGCTTGAACTACACTTAAGAATTTTCGATAAGGAGCCCATGATAATAAGCCCATTGGTTTACAAGATTGGACCCAAGTTATTTTTTTATTGCCCAAAATCGTCTTAATTTAGTATTTCCGTGCCATTCTGATAAAGTATAGGACAAGATTCTCCTAGCCATGTTGTATTTGTAAAGAGCATGTAACATTTTTTATGGCAAGTCGTCAGGGTCGCTGCCTTTTCATTTTAAGTGATTTCAACATTTCTAAATGTAAGATTGTCAAGTAGTGGCATAGATGGTTCTGGCGTAGTTGAAGCACACGCGGTTCCCATTTGTTGAAGTCTTGAGTTAGATTTCTAGTTTTTTCAATATAAATATGTAATATATAGTATAATCTATGTCGTTCTTTTACATTTTTTCCAGCATACACACATTTCTTACATACAGAAGGCTGACATATGGGACCCAGCAACGTTGCCAAAGTCAAAACAATGGAGCCCATCATACACTCTTCGCATTTGCAGAGATGCTGACATGTTGGACCCAGTAGAAACCTTATATACAGATGTTGCATCGAGCAATCAATATTTCATTTACAGAGAGGCTGATATGTGGGACCCAGCAGCGTGACCTTATACATATGTTGCATTGATCAATGTTACCAGTTCGAAATAGGGAGGCACGTGCGATAAAAAAGTTCAGCATGCACACGTTTCTTGTAATGAGAGGCTGAAATGGGGGACCCAGCAGCGTGAGCAAACGGCAGATTTATCTAGCAACGCTATCTAGTTCAGAACAGGGTAGCGCTAGAGAAGAAAAAAATTCCATCATACTGTAAAGACCCGAACCCGTCTTGGTTCGAATCCCTGTGATTACAGTGCTAGTCCCTGGATCGAATAGCTAGCACCCACAGTTTAAGATGTAATATCAAGATACAAAGGTCATATTACATCGCATGATCCAGAATATGAATACTTTATTACAAACTCATAGCCATAGGCTATCTTATTACAAAGCAGCAGAATACAAGTAAAGCATGGAGTCCTTCATCTTCATGTGCCACAGGCAAACATGTTGAGTGCAAACTCGTAATGCTATCATCGTTCCTCACTCATCAATAGAATAACCTGCACCATGATAGGTTGCAGCCACAAAGGGTCAATACTTTGATGTATTGGCAAGTGTCACAAGTGTGTGAATATAAGTTGGACTATCACTACATGCATATTTGGATAAGTAGAGCTTAGGCTTAATTGTAGAAAGCAATATGGTTTTATCCTATCTTTGCAAAATAGTTTTCATCTTTCAACAACTTTCTGAACTCCTTGGCAAACTCCAAGTTCTTCTATTCCCTTGTTGACACCATCAAGTTTTACTTTGAGAAATTGGAATGTCGAGATCTTCCATAGCTTCAGGCCTTAGTTGCTCAGAGTTGTCCGTAACCGGGGACACGGCTAAGTACTTAGAATTTGATCTTCTGCAAAAGTTGTACACTTTACCCACAAGACACAATATCGTCTTGACGCCACCACTGGCCGCTAGATTAGTACACACCAAGATGGAGTACCGGCAGATCAAGAATGTGACAAAGTCTTTCCATAGAAGTCCTCCAAATACATAATGCCAGCACGTCTACCAGGCACCAATGCAAGGATATATTTCCAATACATAATTCAAGTTAACCTAAAGAGGTACCAATGCATGGGTCTTCCACTATGTAATTGACTAAGCCAGAGCCCATTTGGCATGTGGCTGTACATGAAAGCCACTATATGAGAAACATGTCCAATCTCTAAGTTCCTGGGTGGTATTCTTCTAGTGCACACACGAAAGAGATACCCATAGATATGGTTCCCTTCGTTGCCACCTTATTCACAACTGAGTATCCACATTCCACCCATGTGATTCATTGAGTACTTGTTTTATTATATGAAACATATATTTTTCCAACACTTCATATAATCATAATATGGTATATTCAACCCCGAATCTATAGCAGGGCTAAGCATACTACAACTACGATGTTTCAACTAAGAAAGATACAAAGGATATCCTAAATAGGACATATCATAGCATAGTAACATAGTAGTCCTATCATGCATTCTACAAAAATCCACTAAGTGTAATTAAAATAGTAGGACATGGATGATAGTGTCACTTGCCTTAGTAGTTGGTGGTATTGGTATACTCTTCGCAGTAACACACTCGACAATCCACACATTCTATCAAACAAAACAACCAAGACAAAACACGCACAAGATCAGCACTAAAGGCAATACAAAAATCATGCAAAATATGCAAGCATGTAAGATGGCAATTTTTATTGTACAGATTGTTATAACAAAGGTTTTGAACACTACTAAGTTTTTTCTGAACATTTTATAATTGCAAGATTACAAATGCAACCATTTGTGCATTTGTAACAATTAGCAATATTTTCTAGCATTTGGAAAGGCCAAACTCACTAAATAATTTCCATGTTATTAGTAAGGTAAACTAAATTTATATTTTGGTCTTACTGGACAGAGGGTTCAATTTGAAATCCATAGCAAAAAGATTCACCCAAAAATAATTTACAAAATAATTTTTATGGGTAAAATACTCCTAAAAAGGTTCTGCCTAAACTCCTATTTTCCAGAAGCTAAAGGGTGAAATAAGGCCTCAACAGTAAAGCTCTCATTTTTATGAATCCATAGACACCAAATTTGTATTTTTCTGAATTGTGGATCAAAAGTTATTGAATTTCTAAGTTTAATACAAATTCTGTCTATTTTCTAATTTAAACTGATGCTCAGGCCAACGTGGCATGTTCCTATTGGTCCATACCGGTTCGATCAGATCGGCAACACGAGCCATTGGATTTTAAGTGACAACGAGCGAACCAGATCAACCGATACCTTTTCGATAAGTGGTCTAATCCTAGCCTTAGGATCTGGATCCGACGGTGCTCAGCACTTGGCCACGAACTGGCGGCGCTGACGACTGCGCGCAGCGGCGGCGCGTCAGGAGGGTGGTGCTCCGGCGGTTCTAGAGGGGTAGGGAGTGTGTGGCCTGTACCAGCGATCGCCGCGGTCGAGGTGGTCTCGGGGATGGTCGCGGTCGATGAAGGGGCGCTCGGCTTCACTGGGGATTCCTCGCCGGAGTTCCTGCCGACGGTGGAGTTAGCGCCTCGAGACAGTGGCATCGTCCTGGGGCTCGAGTAGACAAGGAGAACTTCAGTGAGGTGCGCCAGGTCCTTTACAAGCTAGTGGTGGCAAAAGGAGGGCGGCGGGAACCTGCGTCTCACCGGAAATCGTCGTTGAACAGCGGCGGCAGAGGGAGACGCCGGTGGTGACCGTGGCGACGACCTGGGAGGTAAAAATCGAATGGAGGGGGTTAACAGATGCGCCTGAGGATGGTGAAGCTAACAGGACAGAATGGAGGGCACGGGGCAGTCGGTTCTCACCGGAATCGTCGTCAGAGTCCGTCGAAGACTGCGAGATGAAGAGCTCGAATTCGAGAAGCCTAGTGGCTCCGAGGTTGTGGGGTTTGAGGGAAAACGGAGAGGATGCAGTGGAGTTTAAGGGGCAGGGGTGAGTGGAGATTAATTCGCGCAAATGCTCGAATTTGCATCGATTTAGAAACGGTAGAGAAGAGAGAGGGGCAGTTCGTCCCCGCGGTGGAAGAAGGTGAGGTGGAGGGTGACGTGGAGGTGGGGTCAGCACGTCAGCGTGAAGGGGTGTGAAGGGGGACGGTGACAAAAAGAAAGAGAGGGGGGAAAGGGGAGAGCCGGGTGGGCTCCTGTTGGGCTGGAGGTGTGGGCCGAGCAGGCCGACTGTGTTGCTGCTGTTTTTTTTCTTTGCTTATTCTTTTCAGTTTTTCTTTTTTCTGTTTTCTTCAAAAACTTTTGATTTAGTGATCCAATTAGAATCAAAAAAAATTCTAAAAATTTGTAGAACTCAAATTAGGTTTTTAGGGCATTATAGAACACATTTACTTTCCATCTCAAATTTTTCTAATCAAATTTATTCACTTTGGCTTTAATAGCTAATATTGTATTTTCTTAATTCTATTGTCAATTAATTCATATCTTTTTATCCATGGCTCCAAATAGAATGAAACCAATCTCTATTGTTTTATTATTTTTTCCTTTACCTTTTGAGCTCACAAAGAAGTTCTTTTGTATAATTTAAATATTGAATATATCCATAGTGTTGTGGTGTTCTTAGTGTTAACAAATAATTAGAGTTTTAGGGTTTGAGATAATTTTTACTTCTCTTAGGTTTTATAATGCAACCAAGTCAAGATGGTCATGCATGCTTCATGATTTGGGATTTTCAAACATGCACACCACTTCACAAACAAAAATCATTTTATTTGGCTTGGGTTTTGGAGGCATTATATTAAATGTTCCAAAAGTTTTTGTTCCTTCTGAATTTCAAGGAACTTGGTTCTTCACTTGATTTAAGTTTTTTTTCACATTTCAAAATTTGGAAAATTTTGGGATGTGACACATACCCACGATTCTTCTAATGTGAGGCTGCCTGAATAAACGGCTGATGCAGCGAGCAACGCTATCAAGTTCGGAACATGAAGGCACGATAGAGGGTAAAAAATCCATCATACACACGTTTCTTCTAATGAGAGGATGACATGTGGGGCCCAGTAGTGTGATTAAATGGTAGATGCATCAAACAACGCTATCAAGTTCAAAATAGGGTAACGCGAGCCAAGGGAAAAAATCCATCATACACATGTTTCTTCTAATGAGAGGATGACATGTGGGACTCAGGAGGTTGGTTAAATGGTAGATGCGTCGAGCAGCGCTATCAACTAGGAACGAGGTAGCGCTAGCGAAGGAAAAAATTCCATCATACACACGTTCTTCTAATGAGAGGTTGACATGTGGGTCCCAGGAGGTTGATTAAATGGTACATGCATCGAGCAGCGCTATCAACTTCGGAACAGGGTAGCGCGAGCAAAGGAAAAAATTTCCATCATACACACGATCCTTCTAATGAGAGGTTGATATGTGGGACCTAGCAGCCTGACTAAATGGTAGACGCCTCGAGCAACATTATCGAGTTCAAATCAGGGAGGCGCGACCGAAAAGTATGGTCCACAATAGACACTGACATCTAGGACCCACACGCATCCACGACAAAAAAGTTGGCTTTTACAACGGACGATTTTCATGGTTGAAGGCCTGTTTTTCGTGGCTAAAAATTCTTCTACGACAGATGCCCTTCGTGGTAAAAGCCCCGTCACAAAAGAATATACCACGGTTTTTTCTGACTGTGGCGGATCGCACCCTTCAGCCATGAAAACTTGTTCTGTCGTAGATCTGTTCGCAAGCCGCGTTGATTGCTGACGTCATGCAAAATGCCACATGGCAAACACTGTTAATGAATAGTTACCGCCGTTAAAGACCACGGAAACCGTTGTAGAAGCCAGGCCCAGCCAAGGCCTGCTCATAATTAAGTGGGTCGGCCCATCAAGAGAGCCCAATAAGATTACGGCCTGTTACTATTTCGTCTGATAATGTTTGAAATGGGCCCAAAGATGTGGCCAGCAGCGGCCCGCGAATGTCAGGCCCGTTACTGTTTCGGCCTACAAAATCCCACACTTTTCGAATACTGTGTAGCCTATTAACATGCTGCGTCAAGTAGGCTCGATACTGTTAAAGCCCATGGTCAGCCATCACTGTTCTCACAGCTCATCATGGGTCGCCTACGAACGGCCCACTTTTGAGAAGGTTCGATATTGTCTGGCCTTTTACTATTCTGGCTCGTTACTATTCTAGCCATGTACTATTCATGTCCGTTACTATTGTGGTATGTTACTGTTTTGCCCTGTTACTATGATGGTTGCCCCTGTTCTGGCCTGATACTATTCAGGCATGTTACTATTCTGGCCTATTAGTATTCTGGCCTATTACTATGCTAGATTGCCACTGTTTTGGGCTGCTACTGTTCTGCTGGTATTTTGGCCTGCTACTGTTTGGCATGTTACTATTTTGACCTATTACTGTTTCGGCCTGTTATTGTTTTGGCCTATTACTGTTTTGGCATGTTGCTGTTTTAGCTAGTTACCATTGCTGTTTTGTTCTGTCACTGTTTTGTCATGTTACTATTTTGGCCAGTTACCGTTACTGTTTCGGTAATTCTGAAACCTGATCGACCTGGCTAGCACAATTATGGTACCGCCATGCGTGGACGGCGTCAACTAAATGCCTACATGGCCTATGCGAGTTATTAGATATTACGTCAGCTGCAAACTTCTTAAAAATATTACAAAATATGAACAAAAGGGAAAGAAAATTCAGCACTTCAGTTGCGAATCAAGTTGATAGCAGACTCCTCAATTTGCTTTCTCAATCCATCAACTGCATCTCCCTTTGAGTGTGACAGCTACATTGGAAAACCACCTTGAGATATGATCTTGCAGTCCCCTCTTTGGTGCCGATAGCAATAATTGCAGTCTGAAACTAACTAATAACAAGTTAATACAGCAAAGAAGACAAACTACTCATAGCTAAGAATAAACCAGATAGGAATTATAACTTCATAATACATACAAACTTGTAGAGCAGGAATGCAAACCATGAATGAACTATATAGTAGAGAATAGTTATGTCGTTTCCCAGGACGAACAAGAACCAGATAGGAGATATAATGGTGTGGCTTCTGAACCTGTAGAACATGACAAACAAGCATTAGACAAGTATGCCAACAATGAAATGAGCAATCAAACAAAGTGTTTCTTAGAATTTCAGCATAAACTAGCCAGGTCATTTTAGCAAATATATATGGAAGAAGTGGTATCTCCTAGAATGCAAGAGACATTGGGTGACTCAGAATTTGCGGTGAGCTACACAATGGCATGCAGTTACTAGCATAGCTAAGAATGAACCACATAGAAATTATAACAACATCATACCAGAACTTTTTGAGCAGGAATGGAAAACACGGATGGACTATGTAGTAAAGAATAATTATGCCGTTGATTAGGATGAACCAGCACAAGATACAGAAAATATATAATTGCATCGCTGGTGGACCTACATTCTGTGCAAACCAACATGTTCAGTGTTGCCTTTTTGAGCCATACGCAAAGAAAAATAAAATAGTCAGTGTTGCAGCTTTTGAAGAACCAGATGGCAACAACAAAATTATAATCAAACTAGTACGAAGAGTTTGAATGGGTACCACAGGATAGCAGAACGATGCTAGGAGAGAAATAATAGAAGGAACTTAGCTCAGGAATAACCAGATAGAGTCAGTAACTGTGTAGCAGGGAATCAACACTAATATTTTCCACTGACATTACATTTTGCAAGAACTACACAAGCATGTATTTACTGGTGTACGGAGCAGCTAAGATAAGAATATGTGCATGACAAAATAATAGACATGTGCATGACTTGATATTTGTAGAGTAGTGAATGCAAACCAACATGTGTAATGACATTATATGTACTAGCACGAAGAATAGGTGTGCGCAGTGACTTGTATGTACTAGCACGATTACAAAAATGCAGTTCACTGTGACAGGCTTGAACCTGCTATACCATTGACAAAACCAAAACGGGTTGGAGATCTGGTTACCTTGGTCGGAGAGGCGTTTAAGCATTGTCGGTAGCGTGTAAGTGACGTCCAGGTCACCGAGGGTGGTACGGTTGTGGTGGCTGTTGGCGTCGGGTAAGCAGATCTTGGGCGGTCGATGCCGGTGCAGTCAACATCGACGACCATGTAGATAGTCTAGAGCAGTGGACATGGAACTTGTTGAATTAGATCTCGTCTAGTGGACAACGGTGAAGCTGCTCCGCTACAGTTGAGGAGCTTTCGGTGGCGGGAAAGCAGAGTGTGGGCGGTCGACAACACCATAGACGCGTTCAGCGAGACCACAACTCTTGTGGAGTGGTAGAGAGACCTAGTGAACTAGATCCGATGGGGTGGGCGTCGATGAAGCGGCTCTGGCAGCCGTGGAATTGTCGTCGAGCGGTGCGCGCGGTGGTCATGGAGGTAAGGGCGTGGGAGAGAAGCCTGGGATTTTGGGAGGGCCAGCTGGAAAAACTGCGCGAATCAGGTATATGGAGGTGAACAGAAAAATAATTACGATCGTGCCCCTAAGCTACCGACTTTAGCGTGCCATAGGGCGTCGAAACAATGGGTAGAAAAGTAATTTTAACGTCAATTTTTTTTGGAATGGAGGGGCACGAAATGCTTCAAAGTCGGTCTCTGGTTTTTCCACTCAATTGAGATATTGAATTTGGCTAATAATAGAAAAATGGTAATTCCCTGGTGGGAGTTTTGCCTCAAAGTTTTTGAAACGGTGGGGCGGGAAATGCTTCAAGGTCGGTCTGTGATTTTGCCGCTCGACCAAGATTTTGAATTTGGCTACTGGACAATTAATAATAATAATAGAAAAATGATTCTCCACGGTTGGAGATTTTGCCTCAAAGTTTTTGAAACGGCGGGGGATGAAATGCTTCAAGGTCGATGTGTGAATTTTCCGCCTAATTGAGATTTTGAATTTGGCTACCGGACAAATAATAATATTGTAATAGAAAAATGGTACTCCATGATGGGATATTTTGCCTCAAAGTTTTTGAAACGGTGGGGCAGGAAATTCTCAAGGTCGATGTGTGTTTTGTCGCTCGATAGAGATTTTGAATTTGGCTATAGGACAAATAATAATAATAGTAAAATGGTACTCCCCGGTCGGAGATTTTTTTCAAAGTTTTTGAAACGGTGGGGCGGGAAATGCTTCAACGTCGGTGTGTGATTTTGCCGCTTGATTGAGATTTTGAATTTGGCAAGAGTCCAAGTAATACTAAAAAAATGGTACTCCATCGGTGGGAGATTTTGGCTGAAAATGTTTGAAACGGAGGGGCGCGAAATGCATATGAGTCGGTTGGGATTTTGCCGCTCGATTTTACGATTTCGAATTTGGCTAGCGACAAAGTAATAATAGAAAAATATAGTTGTAGACTAGTACGCTATCTGGTCAGGAATTGAAGGCCGAGAGTCACATCAACTGACCATCCATTACATAATTGGGCAGAACATTGGTAAATTTTGCTGCTCAGCTGAGATTTTGAATTTGGCTAGAGTACAAGTAATAATTTAAAAAAATGCTACTCCCTACTTTTAGAAATAAAAAATATTTTTATAGAAAAAATAATGTTGACTCCATCTACGAAATTGTTTGGGTTGTAGGTTTTTACCCTCGATTAAGATTTTGAATTTGGCTATAGTCCTAGTAACAAAAATTATGAGCGAACCCCACCACCCAACACAGCAATTTCACAATCGCCATTGGTAATCAGTACGATAGGTCAAACGGAATTTCACAGTATACGAAAGATTAAACATGGGGCCCAAATATTTCGTGTAGGCGGGAGCTTTTGCCTCTCGATTCAGAATTTGAATTTGGTGATAGTCGCAGTAATAACTATTTGTAGACCGTACTTCCCTCTGTTCACGAATCCAAGGTTTGGTCACATCAACTGATCATCCAGGACCTTGCTCAAAGTAGCCTTTTTCTGGATGGAGGGGCAGAAAATTGGATACCATGATCTCAGATTCAAAAATATTATGGGGGATGGCGGGAGGATTTGCGGCTCTAGTACGGTTTTGAATGTGACTACTCCAAGTAATAGAACAGAAAAATTGTATAAGGTATTTTTTTGTGGGTCGTACTCCATCTGTTCATCAGTCCATTTAGACGTGAAAGAAAATGTTGAGCTCTGATTCAAAAATGTATTTCCATTTATCACATGACGCGTATGAATATGGTGTGCAACAAAGGGATAAGGCATGTTTTGAGAACCTGAACCTTATGATCAATGATCCAGGACAGCAACACTTGTAACATAATGTACTGTATCATACTAGTATATATTGGTGCATCCACACATAACCAGTTTGTGGCATTTGTTGCACAAAACACATAAACAATTTCTTTTTTTTGCATCTAGCACAATTTATTTTGTGTAACATAAATATTTATAGTTCATATATATAGTAATACTAGCTTCATCCTAATATCAATAAATTAGTCATACATAGTAATAGCATAATCCTAATTTTCTAAAATCTCACGTCAGCTCATACTTAACAAGATGAATAAGAGAGAAGCTCAATGTTCATACACCATTATTCATACATGCAAGCTCTATTTATTCATAGATTTCCTGTATTGGTGTAAATTACTAGCAAAGTCCACCTATTCATAATCGATACTAATGACATTGCATCTACACTAGCTATTTCATTGAAATTGGCATGTATTTCTTCCCAAAATTGTTGGAAAGGCTGGTCGACTCCAACAATTGTTTGATGATACCAAGCAAAGTACAAATCATTGTCGTCATCCTCGAACCATGGAGCTTATATTTTCTTCACCTTGCTACAAAGAATCATCTAGAATAGAAAATTGACGAGCTTTAACCAAAAATGCTACAAATAACCCTGGAGCTTATCTCTTCCTCACCTTGTTCTGGCGGCACCGGTATGAGAAGGTGCCAGTGCGGGTCCAAGGGTTGGTGCCGGTGCGGCTGCTGGTGCCGGATCTGGAGCTAGTGGCAGCGTGGGTGCTCGGGGAGAATATTATTTTGCGGCCCGAAAGTTGGGGTGTCCTGGCAACGCGGTACCCAAGTTGCTTACAATCAGCTACGTTGCCCAAAGTTGGTGTGCCAAATACTCAGAGGGTCTTTTTCGGCACGAATTCAACTTTACGTTTCAATATAAAATATCAGGCTAACGTCCGTAAGTTGGGCCCCCCTGTCAGTTCTCGCCGTTATATTGCTCCCGTCACTTAGGCGGGGTGGCTGTCATGTAGGCTTACAGCGCTGACACAGTGGATAGGACAACACCCCCTGCCCAGTGTATTGACGTGAGAAAACAGGGCACATGTATCAGCGTTATAATTACTTTTTGTTTACTCAGAATCTGGAACGGCCACTGCCACGCGTCTCTCCTTGGACTTTCGTCCCAACCGTTAACCACTACCTTAAAAGCGCATTGACGGTTCCATCGTTCCCCTGCCTCGCAGAAACCATTCTTCTTCTTCCTGTCATCTCTCTTCTTCCCGTCTTCTCCTTGCCGCCATGGAAGATCTACGCACTCTAGAGACAAGCTTCACTACCCATGACAATAAGAAGATAGACGTTGTCTACACCAGCAAGGAGGAGACATTGGTGCGTGTCCTGAGGATGTACGAGGGTTGGCTTGAGAAAGACAAGGACAAGTTTGTTGGATTGGACCTGGAGTACACCCCGGAGCACCCATATGAAGGGAGTGAAGTCGTCGTCATTCAACTGACGATGCAGAAACACGTCCTCGTCTACCACCTCTCCCGGTTTGTGGATCTGCTCTCTCTAGCTAACCGCTTTTAGGGTTTTCTCCTCTTGTTCTTTTTCCACTTGCTTATCTTGCAACTACTGGATTTTATTTAGGACCAAATAAATTATGACAAGACAATGTTGAGAGTCTAGATGTTGCATTTACTAAACTTTTCAAAATTATATTTAGATGATGATCTTGCTTTCACAAAATATTTGTAGTTACAAATTTTGGTGATGAAAAACTACATACTTTCAAGACTAACAGGATTTGTCCAGCGCTGCGCCAATTCCTTGTAGAGAAGGGAATTGTTTTCTGCACTGTTGATAGAACAACTGATTTTTCGAAATTTTATCAAGAGGGAATTATAATTCTTGCGCACAACTGAATCGATATTCAGAGTCTTTTCAAGCTTCTAGGGGGCTCGAGGAAGGATGGAATGGCATCACTCGCAACTAGAATCCTCGATGAGTCGTACGACAGAATGAAGGAAGATTTCCCTACAGATAGGCACTATTTTTGGGACGAGTGGCTGTTGTCTGATATAAATCTAAAGTATGCAGCCATAGATGCTTACGTGACCTACCAGCTGTACAAGAAGAACCATTTTTTCTATGTTACCTCGTGTTTTGCCCTATTTGCAAGAGGGAAGACGAGCTTAGGGGAGCCCTTTGTAGAAAATGCAGAATAGCTGAATTTGAAGTTGCATATGCAAAGAAAATGGTAGCATCTGAAGCAGCTGGCAGAGAGGCTGCAGAAGCAGCTGAAAGAGAGCTTGCAGCTGAAGCAGAAGCAGCTGACAGAGAGGCTATAGCTGAAGCAGCAAATAGAGAGGCAGCATCTTCTAGCGGCAACAATCAGGCCTGTGATGCACCGCTAATTATGCCACAGGACGCTGAAGATAGGGAAGCCAAGTCAGATCCCAGGTGGGATGAAGCATTTCGTGAGCTGTGGAGTACCTGGAATGGTCGCAGTTGGTCGCCTAGGCACGATGGCAATCACCTCAAGTGGTCTGATGAGAAGTGAATTAAATTTTACTTCTCAGTGTTATGTTTTTATTTTTTGGAACTCAGTTAGCTTGTCAAGATGTCTAGCGCCTCAAGTGATAGTAGTAAAATATATTTAACCCTCTTTGTGTTATGTTTATGTATGTGTCTTGTAGCTTGTCAAGATGGTAGCTCGTTAACTGGCAGTTTGAAAGAGTGCCCTTTTACTCTCTCGCTAAAAAGATATGTTTCATTTTGCCCAAATTGGTAGCAAATCTAGAGAAGATTCTCACTTCGATAATTCGTTCCCTTTTGGACCTCTTTTTGCCTCCGATCAGGTAGGAAATCTAGAGCAGCAAATCACACCAGGCAGAATACATTCATTCAGAAAACAAAACAAATGTAGCTATAGTTGTGTCGTGGTGGTGGCATGGCAGATGCCATGGATAGGCTAAAGATGGGGCCAATGAGTGCTAGGGGAATCCAAGGAGGGAGAACGTGGTGATTCCACGCACGGAAGTTCTTGTAATTTCTCTATCAATGGTGTTTACAAGTGCTCTTGAGGCTCCAAGCGGGAAGGAGACGACGTCTCTTACTCCCTACTAACTAGCCCTTGAGTTCTACCTTAGACAGAGAATGATCGATCGATCGACCCTCTCTATGGAGGCCCTGCTGCTCCTTATATAGGGAAGCCCGGGTTACAATTCTAGGGCACAGGTGGCAGCATATTCTATGAATATGCTCCTTTCCTAAAGCAGATGCTTCTTTATTCTCTTTAACGACTCGTCCGGGCTTTCGACGTAACCCACAGCGTAATCCTTGTCTTTTGGCGTCACCAGACACGGGCTGCATCATCCGGCTTTGCCTGCGTCACCTTGGTCGCCCCTGACCCGCTGGTACTCTTCTTTACTTTACTTAGCTCATGCTACAACTAATAAAGCCACCTTTTGACCAGCGGGGGATTCCTTCTCTTGGAAGCTAAGATAACCCAGCTAGCATATAGCTAATCCGGCTTACCAAGTTACCTGCAAAACAAAGAGATTGGGCCGGCATAAATCCTATGCCGGCCGGACCATTGGCAAGGAGATGCTCCATGGGCCAGGTCACACCGTGATTCGTCCTGGCTTGAGGTGACCCGGTAAGCACTTGCTTTTGACCGTGCCGTACCCCGGCTAACTTGGCCCTTATACCCCGGTGTTACCCTACCTGGGGGTATCCCCCCAACATTAGTCCCCAAAGCTGGTGCGGTCTTAGCACCTTTTTGTTGTTAAGGCCACAGCAGGTTCCCATATGCGGATCATTTACTCCTAAGGCCGAGTTACCTCTTAGCCCAGAGTTTCTCATCTTATGACCCTTTGCTCATTCCGAGTTATTCCTCGTTGGCTAGCTCTTTTGCTCGCCTATCCGGGTTACTTTTCCTTCTCTTGTACGCTTCCCCACATCTTACGTGGGGGGTAATCATCATTTGCCTCATTTTAAGGGCCACGCGCATTTACTGCGCCGGTTACTATCACAGTGTCAGGCATAACTGCTGTAAATGTCCCATCACTGCAACTCCTTGTTAACTGTAACATCATGTCATGTCATGGGATCACTCGCTCCTGTGGCCCCTCATGTTGCCTTTCTCTGATTGGCTATTTCGACCATGTACACACTCCGTTACGTGCGGCGCGGCCACTACAAACTATCCCACGATGCGCGTGCTGGAAGGTTAAGTAGGAGGCGCGGGGCGCTCTCAGGGGAAGTTGCCCCATTTCCACCGCGCTTCACAGCCTTTCTCTTTCACAGTAACTCCGTCGCCAACACTAGTTTTCTGCTCCACGAGCGCCACCGGGACCGCGCTCAGGCAGCCACTCGCATCTGTGCCACCGTTCCCATTCACACTTTCCATCACGAGGCCTTGCGCTTCCCTCTTTCCTTCCTCCGGCTATCTCTACTCTGATTACTCCTTGGAAGACCTCGAATCCACCATGTCAGAGGCGGAGGCAGCGGTGGTGGCGCAGCAGGAAGGAGCGGAGGGCCACGAGCGCGGCTGTTGGGACGGCTCCACCGTCCGCGAGGAGGACCTCGATTGGCTCTGCGCCACGTGGCGCATCCCCGCTGACGTCTCCTGCCGCCGCGCCCCCGGTGAAGTCACTCCTTCCCCCAAATCTGGGGAGTACGTTGTTTTTCTGTCGCATTTCCTGCGTGGTTTCAGCCTTCCCACTTCTGATTTTATCTTCGATTTCATTTATACATATAAGTTGCAACCGCATCACCTCCCCGGAAACGCCATTACCTCTCTGTCCTCCTTTGCTTCTGGCATCGAGGGGTACATCGGCTCTGGCCAACCAAAGAACTTTGGATCAAGTTCTTTGGCCTCCGGAGGAACGAAGTTTCGAACAAGGAGCATGCCCCGGAGGACAAGCACTTGACCCAGTGCGGCGCCGCCTCCATTTCTCCTCGAACACAGTCCGTGTTCCCCTGGGTTACCGGACTCGAATCTTGCAAGGGCTGGGCCCGAACTTTCTTTTATATCTGGAACACCACTAAGTAGGACCTGATCCGGCTGCTCCCCTTCAGACTTGGCCCTCCTGACACCTCGCGTTGGGAGAGCATTCTGAAGTGGCCCACGGCCTTGGCGAATTAAGTAGAGCGCCGGATCAAGGAGCTGCTCAAGGAGAAACTCCGGGGGGGAGGAAATTATGATCACTTTCCTTCGCAGTTGGGTCTCCCCCCTCCAGAAGCAAGCCCACAAGATCTGCTATCTTAGCGACCCTCTCGATCCTCACCGGACTTCTTCCATCGAGCTGGATAACTCGGCGGTTTACCACCGGGTTAAGTCACTATTTAATGTGGAGAAGGAGTTCTCCGAGGATTCGGAGTGGGGACTCGAGCCCTTCACCCGGGTCAACCCTCCACCACAGGTGAGTTTTCTTGTTCTTGTTTTTCGAATCTTCTTTGTATGTCGATTCACTCTTGTAACTTGTCAATTGTTTCCTTGTTCTCAGCGATTCCTCCAGCAGCCAATAGAGGATGGCGAGGTGATGGCAAGCAACTGGTTGCCGGACCGCACCAAGGAGGATGAGGAGGAGCCTGATCCGGAGGCCTTCCTGCCTACCCCGGACATCGTCAGACGCAACGCTGGTAAGGCCTCTTCTCTAAGGGATTGGCCAGACGATGATGACTCGGACGTTGAGGTCCTTGAGGTATTTGATCCGGTTCTCATCTTACTCGCACCTGGCTTATGTTCGAATGTTCAGCTGACCTGGATGATCAGGTCCACGAGGTTCCTCCCCTCGCCACTTGTGACCCGCCCCGACTCCATCCTAGAAGCACGCAGCTACCTCGGCCACAGCTTCGGAGGTGCCGCCGCCCAAGAAGAGGCAAAAGTGGTCCGGGGTTAAACCCTCGGCCAAGCCTGCCACCAAGAGCATGGTTGGGAGATCGCCCAAACCTCGGGCTCCTCCTAACGCGGATGACTAAGTTCTTTAATACTGCTTCTTGGGATTTTTTCCTTTGCTTGCCTCTGTTTTTTATTGACTCTCTTTTTGACTTGGTGCTTTTTCTTTTTCTCAGAGCTCCTAGGGATATCCCTCAGAGCAGCTCTGGCATTGCCTCCCCACTCTGGAGCAGTCCCTCCCCCCTCCCCCCCCCGGCAACGACAATTATCGTCCGCTCATCCCTATTCAAGAGGGCTCCGCGGTTGCGCCTGACTAGAGCCCACCGCGGCAAGAGGAAGGCAACGTCGGCGCGGGGGATAGTGGGGTGGATCTAGATACGGCAATGCCGGATCTCCCCGGTTCCTTGGCCTTAGCGCCAGATTCTGATGTGCCAGCTTCATAGGCACCGCCCCCAGCATCTCCAGCACAAGCACCAGCAGCGCCAGCAGCAACAGCACCAGTAGCACCAGCACCAGCACCAGCAACACCAACACCAGCACCAACAACATCAACCGCAGCAAGAGCCTCCAAGCCTCCCAAGGGAAAAGCTCCATCGGCTCCCTCCGGGTCTACCTCTTCTATGGCAGACATTTTTCAATCAATTCCTTCACCTTCATCTAGCGTAGTCAAGAAAACCTCCGGGTCAACGAAAAGAACTTCTTCCGGGTCTACTGCCTCCGGATCAGAGGGTAGCCAACAACCGGTTTTGCACACCAGCCCCGCTGCAACTCAATCCGCCAGGCAGGAGGCCCACGTGAAGGGCCTTGTGGCGAGCTATTATCCGAGCGGCGAAAGCTATAGTCCACAACTCCTTGAGTATGTGAAGAACTGGAACAATGCCGAATTCATCGACCCTTAAGACGATCTGCCAAAGAAGTTCGGCCTAGCGGAGTTCAGCGCCCAGATGAACTCCGCTACCAAGGCTATCTCCTTAGCTGGCCGGATGATGGAGGTAATTCATTTTCTCTGTTGTTGTTTTACATAATTGCGCACTTGTAGATATAGCCCCTAGTCCCCGAGCCTCCGAGGGAATAACTTGTTATTCGGTCGAATGCTTCTCATAGAGCTTAGCTTTTGTTCATAATGACATCAAATTTTAGTAGATTTTGAGCCGGGTCTAGTTCCCTTGGCCCGTATCTTATGTACTTTGAATATCCACACAGCTAGAGCCGGGTTAAGTTTCACTTGGCCCGGGTCTTGCAGACTTCGAATATCCACACACCTAGAGCCGGGTTAAGTTCCACTTGGCCTGGATCTTTTAGACTTCGAATATCCACACACCTAGAGCCAGGTTAAGTTCCACTTGGCCCGGGTCTTGTAGACTTCGAATATCCACACACCTAGAGCCGAGTTAAGTTCCACTTGGCCCGGGTCTTGTAGACTTCGAATATCCACACACCTAGAGCCGGGTTAAGTTCCACTTGGCCCGGATCTTGTAGACCTCGAAATTTTTTTACTCTACCTTTGAACTTTGTCTTTGCCTTGCTTATTTTAGATTACCACTAAACGCCGGACCACTGAGATCCAGCGCCTGCTGGACTCCTACAAAGACATTCGCGCGTGTTACGGTAGAATCTTGGTGGAGTACCAGAAGAGGGGTAAATTTCCATTCTTCCTCTCCCTTGTTCATTCAAACTTCTTAGGACCTATATGAATTTGCTGTCCGAATCATGCAGCCGAGGTTGTAGCTGAGAACATAGTCATGAGGAAAAACCTTGCAGAAATCAAAGGTAAACTTATCCCCTTCACATGATCGTTGTATTTTCCTTGCCTTATCCGGTGGACACTCATACTTTGGGTCCTACGGATCATTGTGCTATTGCAGTTGCTCTCGAGGATAGTGTCACCATGCCTGAAATGATGACTCACTTCCTCGAACAAGCAGGAAATCATGAGGCTGAACTGAAAAAGAAAGGCGCAGAGATAGCTTGGCTCCAACAGCAGGACTCGGAGATCACTCGGATGAATGCCGAAATTCAAAGGCTTGAGAGCTTCCATCAGTCCGAGTTGGAGAAGGCCGACCAGGAGTTTGCCGAGGAGAAGGAGCGTTTAACCACGCAAATCTCCATGGAGAAGAGCCTACTGGAGGAAGCCGGCGTCAAGCTTACGTTGGTGTCCACCGAATACGAGAAACTCCAGGTCCATAATGCCAATATTGATTCCGAGCTTCAGCGACTCCTCTTCCAAATTGCGCGTAAGTTTTCTGCCCTTGCTTGATCTTGTACCATCCGGATTTGGTCCTTTTATTCACTATCTTTCTTCTTATCTTTAGGCAAATTTCCAGAGAGCAATATGCTCGCTGCCTCTAACATACGCCAGTCCCGCGAAAAGCATGGAATTCCTGCTGCCCTTGGTGCCGAGCCAATCTCTTATACCACAGAGGATCTCCTGGCAAGTCTCACCGCTCGTCTTGAGGTAGTAAAGAATCGTGGCGCAGATATCATCCCGGTATCAACACGGATGTTCAGCTGCCTCTGGCCCAGTGAAACCATTCCCAAGAAAGGCTTGACTTTCATAGCCAAGTTAATGGAGTGTGACACACAGCTCCATCTATGGCGTGAATCTGCCGCACAAGCTGGGGCCGAAATTGCTCTGAAATTTGTGCTCTCGTGGTACGAAGGAATTGACTTGGCATTGCTCACTCGCATGTGCACCAGGTCTAAGTGGTCCGAGGATCCGGAGTGGATCGTGCGCCGCCAGGCCTGTGCTAACAAGCACATCCAGTACTCCTTCTTCCATGCTTGGAATGAGGGGGCGAGTTATCTTGATGTTGCTGATGAACAAATTGTCTCTAGAGCTGAAGATGAAGGGAGTGAAAGTAAAGGCTCCGAACTGGGCGAGGAAGCTGAAGACCCGGAGGATAGCAAGGTTAACCTAGAGGACAAAGCCAAAGCTAGCGCTCCTCACCCACACTCCGTAGTACCTCCCTCCTCGACAGATGATTCGCCGGCTGCTCCTGCTCCTTGAAAAACACTTGTCACATTTATCAGATCCCCGGAATGCTGGGCGCAGATGTATTTAAATACTTTGCTTTGGTTGTGCTATAATTTTAAGTTATGAACTAAGTTTTATTGCCAGATTATCGTGGGCGAAGTACCCGAGTTTCATTTTCTTTTTTTTCCAATTTTCAACTCGGCTCACGTCTACCTTGATTTGGTTTTTCGACTTACGAGTCCGGGGTTCAAAAAATTGACTTAACAATACTTGAAAGCTTGAGATTAGCTCAAAATGATTCGGCATTTTAGTGAACGAAACAAACTAAGGGTTAGTCAAAAAACCATTGTCGGCCCGCTTAAGTTCTTTCCCTTAGTCGTTTTTCATGTGCTTTTCCATTCCAAACTTGTTCTCTTGCTTGCCATGAAGCCAATTCTTGTTGGACAACAGCAAATTCGAAGAGTTAGGTTTTTGGTGCTCGCACATTACTAATCCGACTAAGATATAAGCGTTTTAACCCAGCCGACATAAAAATACGAAACAAGAGACAATTATTATAGCAGTCCCCGAGTCTCTGCTCGCGGTGGCAAAGTTTTTATTGATAAGCTCATCGCCGACATACATACTGACATACGAGTATTTCGGATACATTCACCTCTTAGTTAGGTGTAGAAAGGACGAAGCAGTGCTATGTTCCACGGTCTTTTGGATTCTTCTACGGACTTTTCCGCCTTGTTCTTTTCCTGGGGTTGTGCATCAATGAGATAGTAGGAGTCATTGTGCAAGGCTTTGCTTACAATGAAAGGTCCTTCCCATGGCGGGGATAAATTATGCATGCCAGCATTGCGCTGTATCAACCGGAGTACCAAATCACCTTCCCGGAAAACTCGGGGGTTTACTTTCCGGCTATGATAGCGTCGGAGATTTTGCTGACATATGGAGGATCTCGACAAGGCCAGTTCTCTCGCTTCTTCCAGCAGATCAACATCATTCTGCTAGGCTTTGTGCACTTCGGCTTCTGTGTATTGTGTCACTCTTGGCGAATCATGCTCTATGTCGGCTGGTAGCTTCTGCCCCATATACCATAAAGAATGGTGTATAGCCTGTTGATCGATTCGGAGTTGTTCTTAAACTCCATAGTACCACTGCTAGTTCTTCTATCCAGCACCCCGTTGATCTTTGTAGCGGCTCTATGAGCTGGGGTTTTATCCCGCACAATACCAGTCCATTGGATCCTTCACTTGACTGTTCGATGCGGGGTGGGCGACTGAGGCGACATCTAACCGGATCTTCCTTTCTCGGCAAAACCTCGCGAATGCTCCTTCGGTAAAATTGGTTCCATTATCTGTTATGATGCTGTGGGGATAGCCATATCTTAAGATTATATCCTTGAGGAATTTTACTGCTGTTGCCCCATCACATTTTCAAATTGGTTTTACTTCAATCCACTTGGTGAACTTGTCAACCATAACTAGGATATGGGTCATTCCTCCTTTTGCCGGCTTAAATGGCCCTACCATATCTAGGCACCATACAGCAAATGGCCAGGTAATAGGGATTGTTTTCAGTTCCGACATTGGTGAATGAGTTTTTGTGGCGTATCTCTGACAACCATTGCATTTCTCACCAAGTCCTCTGCTTGTTCCAAAGCATTGGGCCAATAAAATCCATGTCGGAAGGCTTTTGCGACTAATGCCCTTGAGGAGGCGTGGTGGCCACACTCCCCTTGGTGAATATCCCGGAGTATGTCAAGTCCTTTCTCCAGATCAACACACCGTTGTAGTACTGTTGTCACACTCCTCTTGTATAGTTCGGCATTACTAATTATATAGGCATTTGCCCTTCGCTGGACCTACCTTGAGCTTAACTCATCATCCGGTAGAATTCCTTCTTTCAAGAAATCAAATATTGGCTTGGCCCAAGATGGTATAGCCCGGACTAGAAACGGCTCCTCCTCAATTTCCATCGCATCTACCGACATAACTCCTGCCGGATCAGGCTGATCAGTCCCCGGGTTTGCTGAGGCAGTCCCCGGGTTTGTAGAGGTATTTCCCCACTCTATCTCCATAGGTGCAGCTCCTGATCCGAGAAGTGACAGGATATAAATTGAATCGGATTTGGGTGATGGTGTGATAGATGGTTTTCTCAAGTGCTCCAAAGCCACGTTTGGCGGAATTGGTTGCCGGGATGATCCTAGCTTGGACAGCGTATCTGCTGCCTCGTTTTCAATCTAAGGTATGTGATGGAACTCACATCCTTCGAAGAACCCGCTTAGTTTCTGAACATGGAATCTATATAACGCCATGTTAGCATCCAGGGCATCCCAATTTCCAGACACTTGTTGTACCACCAAATCCGAATCTCCAAAGCATTGTATCCGACGTATTCCCACTTCTTTTGCTACTTTGACACCATGTACTAACGCTTCGTACTCTACCACATTCTTCGAGGCATTGAAGTGCATCTGTAGGACATACTTCACTTGATCCTTCTTGGGCGAGGTCAGCACTACTCTTGCGCCCAACCCATCTTTGAGTTTTGATCCATCGAAATGCATTCTCCAATAATTAGAGTCTGGTAGGGGTGGTTCATATTGCATCTCGGTGAAATCCACAAAGAAATCCGCCACAACTTGTGATTTGATTGCATCCCTTCTATAGAATTGTGGCGCATAGGGAGCTAACTCGATTGCCCACTTTGCTATTCGGCCGCTCGCATCTTTGTTACTCATAATCTCCAAAATTCTCCAAAGCCACGTTTGGCGGAATTGGTTGCCGGGATGAGCCAAGCTTGGACAGCATATATGCTGCCTCGTTTTCAATCTGAGGTATGTGATCGAACTCACATCCTTCGAAGGACCCGCTTATTTTCTGAACATGGAATCTATATAACGCCATGTTAGAATCCATGGCATCCCAATTTCCAGACACTTGTTGTACCACCAAATCGGAGTCTCCAAAGCATTGTATCCGACGTATTCCCACTTCTTTTGCTACTTTGAGACCATGTACTAATGCTTCGTACTCCGCCACATTATTCGAGGCATTGAAGTGGATCTGTAGGACATACTTCAGCTGATCCTTCTTGGGCGAGGTCAGCACTACTCTGGCGCCCAACCCATCTTTGAGTTTTGATCCATCGAAATGCATTCTCCAATAATTAGAGTCTGGCAGGGGTGGTTCATATTGCATCTCGGTCCAATGCACGAAATCCGCCACAGCTTGTGATTTGATTGCATCCCTTCTGTCGAATTGTGGCGCATAGGGAGCTAACTCGATTACCCACTTTGCTATTCGGCCGCTCGCATCTTTGTTACTCATATTCTCCGAAATGGGTGCCTCACATATCACCTTGATGGGATGTTCCTCAAAATAATGCTTGAGTTTCTTGGCCGACATATATACGCCATATGCCATCTTTTGATAGCGAGGGTAGTTCTGTTTTGAGGCTGATAATACCTCACTCAGATAATAAACCGGCCTTTGCACCGACTTTCCTTCTTCCTCGCGCTCCACTGCGATTACTGCACTTACGACTCGGTTGGTCGCGGCTAGGTAGAGAAACATTGGCTCCTTGGGTAATGGTGCCGCTAGGATTGGAGCAGTAGATAGCATTTTCTTTAATTCTTGAAACGCTAGGTCCACCTGTGGCATCCATGTGAATTTGTCTACTATTTTCATCAGCTGATAGAGGGGCAGGGCCTTCTCTCCCAACCGACATACGAACCGACTTAACGATGCCAAACAACCTGTGAACTTCTGCACATCATTAAGGCATTTTGGTAATTCCATTCTCTCTATGGCTCGGATTTTTGTCGGATTAGCCTCGATTCCTCGGCCAGACCAAAAGTGCATTTCTCCGGGTTTAGTTTCATCCGTAATCTTCTCAAGTTTGCGAATGTTTGCCGGATATCCTCAAGGAGCGTATTGTTTTCCTTGGTTTTTATCACCACATCATCAACATAAACCTGCACATTCCGACCTATTTGGTCATGCAAGCATTTTTGCATGCATCGCTGCTACGTTGCTCCTGCATTACGTAATCCAAATGACATAGTGCGATAGCAATAAGCCCCATACGGGGTAATAAATGCAGTCTTTATTTGATCATCCGGATTCAGGGGTATCTGGTGGAAACCAGAATACACGTCAATGAATGACAGTAGCTCACATCCTGCCATTGAGTCTATGACTTGATCTATCCTAGGAAGTGGAAATGGTTCTTTGGGACACGCCTTATTCAGGTTTGTGTAATCAATACACATGCGCCATACCAAAGCTACGTTCAGATCATCTTTCTTCTTTTCTACTAGCACCGGATTAGAGAGCCAGTCCGGATAGAGTACTTCCATGATAAACCCGCCCACTAGTAGTCTTGCTATCTCATCTCCAATAACTTTCCTTCTATATTCTGCAAAACGCCTGAGAGGCTGCTTTACTGGCTTTGCCCCGGGCCTTACGTTTAATGAGTGCTCAGCCAACTCCCTCGGTACACCTTGCAGATCCTGAGTAGACCAAGCAAAGATATCCCGATTATCACGGAGGAAGTTGACGAGCTCGCTTTCCTATTTGCTGCTTAACCTGGCACCAATTGTGACTGTGTGTTTAGGGAACCGATCATCTATTGGCACCTTCTTTGTGTCTTTAGTTGCCTAGAATGACACACTTCCATGCGGGTTAGTCAGTGCCGGCATATGCAGCTGCGCGGATTGAGCTAATGCCGCTACCTCTAGTATCTTTCTTTTTTCTTGAGCTATCACAAGTGATTCGGCTAAGTTAGATCAAGTCGAGGCGCACCCGATCGAACGCCGGAAGTCCCCTGACATGGTTACCATGCCCCTTGGTCCGGGCAGTTTCATCTTAAGGTAGCTGATGTGGGTAGTTTCCATGAACTTGTTCAGCGCTGGCCTGCTGAATAACGCATGATAAGCTCTCTCCAGATTCACCACTTCAAACTCCAAATTCTCAGTTCGGCAATTATCTCTTGTGCCGAACAATATGTCAACCCGGACCTTCCCAATTGGTTCGCATGAAATGCCTGGCACAATAACTTTGGTGATGTTCATTTTCTTCCGTGATAAACACACAATAACTTTGGTGATGTTCCCTGTACTCGTTCCGCCTTTCGTTTTCGTGGTAACCATGATCCTGTCGCTGGTTATTGTCTACTTGATGTACCGTATCCCTTTCATACCTTGGTGGAGGCGGTGGCAACATCAGTTGCTGTCCGTTTCCCCCCGTTAGTAATGGTGGTCGTGGCGCCTCGTTTCTAGGTGCCTCGTTCCGAGGTGTTTGAGCATTCCCGGAACTGCCCTGTTCTAACTTCTTCATCCACTCACATTGCCGGGTCGTATGATGAGCCGGACTGTTCAAACTTGGTGTATAAAATTTGCAAGGTTGATCCAACATAGACTCGAAAGTATACCTCAGCCTATCCTTACGTTCCTGCCATTTCTTTTTCTGCTACGGGGTCCAAGGCTTTCTCCCTTCGTTTTTCTGTTGCCAGCTCTGCCCTCCTGTTTTTTGACGTTGGCTTGCTCCGGCATTGGGCTGATCCCATTCTACCGCTACCACCTGTTGCAAGCTGTATCTATAGTCCGGACGCTCGTCCCTTCTTTTTCCTTGCAAATCATTCCTTCTTGATGACCCGGAGATATCTCGGTTGTAATACTCCTCGTTTGCCTCGCTCGACATCAGCCGGGGTTGCGTTGGATCTCCCAAGGCATATGAATCTGCAATCCGGATTGTTTCAGCCAGAGTAGTTGGCATATCTCGCTGCAACCTCTGCCCTAGCATACTTCCATATCTACACCCTTGGGAGAACCACGCAATAGCTTGTGATTCAATTACACCTTCGCACGAGTTACGCACGTAACACCAACGGGTTAGGAAATCTTAGTCCGGCTCATTCGGTCTTTGCCTGCATAGCGCTAGAGTTTGCGGCCTGTTTGGCCTCTTATAGGTGCTCGAGAAATTGCTCACGAATAACTCCTGAAAATCTAACCAATAGTTAACGCTTCCTGGTGGTAAGCTGTTCAGCCAAACTCGCGCTGGTCCTTCCAACATTTGCGGCACATATCTCACTGCCCATCTTAAATTCCTTGTTGCGATCTTGACTGTTGTTGCATAGTCAATCAGCCAATCCTCCGTCCTCGTGCAACCATCATAAGTTCGGGTTCCTCTGGCCAGCTGAAAGTTCGGTACCGGCGGCTCGTTCATGATCCAGGGCCCAAAGCATGCGGGACCCGGTGGACCTTGTATCTCAATTTGCTCCGACCTATAGATCCTGTCCAATTTAGGCCTTGCATCATCCGGTTGCAAGTTCCTGCTCGCTAGCCTACACCCAATGATGTTCTGATCCGGTCTGGGGTATCCGTCATTGACCATAGCCGAATAACCGTCATTATATCTTTCCTGATCCGGACGAGCATCCTGTTGTCGTGCTGCTTGTCCTGCACTTCCCTCTTGCCGAGGTGCGCGTTGCTGCTGTTGTTGAGGTACGTTTCGCCCTGCCCGCGAGGGATCGTGTTGTCCGGCATTTCCATTGACAACGTTCCTCTGACCGACATTGCCTTGGTCACGGTTAGCTCATCCAGGGGCACCTCGGTTGGTACTGTGCCTATACTCATCAACTTACACCGCTTTGCCTTTTCTGGCCTTTACCGGATTGTAAGGGACCATTTGTTTATCTCTTCTTCCGGAATTTACTACCTCTTCTCTCCTAAGGTTGTGACTCGGAGATGATGCGGCTCCTCCGGATCTTGCCAGGTTGTTCCTGGCCAAATGTACCACCTGCGACGCTCCTGGTGGTGCTGGGTTTACCTTGTTCATTTCTTCATTTTGCAGGCAAGAAACTCTCGGCAAATGATTTACCCTCTCTTGTTGCCTTTGCCGGGCCTCTCCAGTCAAACCTTCTAATTCGGACGCAGTCACGTTTGCTGCCCTGAGGTTCTTTGGTCAGGGTACTGTACCGATCCAACCCTCTTATAAATATTGTGGCTGTCTGATCTGGCCTAGGCTCGTACTCCTTGTCAATCTTAGTGATCAGGTTTCTGCCCCGGATTTTCACTCCATCTATACGGTTTGCCTTAGCATACTCTCTCAAGGTGATGTTCAACGACTAATGCAGCTCTGCTACTTTCTTTGCTCCAACTAACATTTTCTGCCTAGTTTCCTCTAACTCAACTTGTTCCTGAGGCGGATCTACCACAGGTGCTATTGGCGTTGCTAAGCTATCTATCGCTTGCTGTAGCACATTCTCTGGCCTTTCTAGTGGAGGAAACCTAGACTTGGTCTGCTTTGGCATTACCTCCGGCTCTGGCGCCGGATCCTTGCTCGGTTCTGCGTCAGGAGCGGTCATCAGGACCTCAATGCTGCTAGTGGGGCGAGTGATACGCACTCCGCGTGCCGCGCTGAGAGGTGGCTCGCCTCCTTCGACGATGCGCCGTGGATGAACGCAGGACTCGTCCACACCAACGTATATCTTGTGCGTGCCAAGCTTGATGAAGATGTCGTTGCGCAGTGGAGGGTGCCTGCCGAAGCTTCCTGCATTGTCGCTGACATATTCCAGCGCTGAACCAAGCCTGAGACGATACGCTTGCCGGTGCTTGAGAAGTTTCCTGTCTGAATTTTCACCCCTGCTAACACCGCCAGCCCCATGGTGGGTGCCAACTGTCGTGGTGGTGGCACGGCAGATGCCATGGATAGTCTAAAGATGGGGCCAATGAGTGCTAGGGGAATCCAGGGAGGGAGAACGTGGTGATTCCACGCACGGAAGTTCTTGTAATTTCTCTATCATTGGTGTTTACAAGTGCTCCTGGGGCTCCAAGTGGGAAGGAGACGACGTCTCTTACTCCCTACTAACTAGCCCTAGAGTTCTACCTTAGACAGAGAATGATCGATCGATCGGCTGTCTCTATGGAGGCCCCGGTGCTCCTTATACAGGGAAGCATGGGTTACAATTCTAGGGCACAGGTGGTAGCATATTCTATGAATATGCTCCTTTCCTAAAGCAGATGCTTCTTTATTCAGTTTAATGGCTCGTCCGGGCTTTGGACGTAACCCACAGCGTAATCCTTGTCTTTTGGCGTCACCAGACACGGGCTGCGTCATCCGGCTTTGCCTGCATCACCTTGGTCGCCCCTGACCTGCTGGTCCTCTTCTTTACTTTACTTAGCTCATGCTACAGCTAATAAAGCCACCTTTTGACCGGCGAGGGATTCCTTCTCTTGGAAGCTAAGATAACCCGGCGAGCATATAGCTAATCCGACTTACTAAGTTACCTGCAAAACAAATAGATAGGGCTGGTATAAATCCTATGCCGGTCGGACCATTGTCAAGGAGATGCTCCATGGGCCGGGTCACACTGTGATTTGGCCTGCCTTGAGGTGACCCGGTCAGCACTTGCTTTTGACTGTGCCGTACCCCGGCTAACTCGTCCCTTATACCCCAGTGTTACCCTACCCGGGGGTATCCCCCCAACAAGCTATGCGTAGCTAAATAGGATATATCGATAGAAAGTAGGTTGCTTAACGAGGTTTGATGCATTTAGCCAGAAATAGGATGCAAGCAAAATATAGAAAATCAAAAGAAGCTGCTTAGCAGCAGCCGCCGTAGCAGCAGTTACATTCAATGACACATCCAACCCGTCCTTGATGCGCCCGCGCCTCCGACTCCTCCCTCTGGCGCTTCCTCCACTACTTGCTGCCCAGTCCCTTGATCTTGGGGGCCTTGGGCCTGATTGGAGGCATGCGACCCTCTTTGATGGCCACCCGCTGGAGGTTTCAGAGGTGAATGCCGAGAGACCGGTGTTCAGCGATGTAGGCGTTGATGTTCACGGTCTCGCGCTCGCCACCTTCGTTGATGCCGGAGCACGGGGCCTCTGCATGCTTCAGTAAGGAGTTATAGTCGGTGCCGGAAAGACTCACCCAACCGAAGGCGATCCCCTTGCAGAAGGGCAGCGCCGGGAGCCGCCCCTGAAGAAGGGGTCGTACTGGTCGGACCGTAGCCTCCTCAGCACCTGACGAGTCTTTGTGTGGATGGACTCGTCATCGCTGCAGACGTCGCTGCCGGAAACCTATTGGAAGAAAAGGAAAATGGGGGGTAGATGATGTAAGAAGACCGAGCAATCAAAATGTAAACAAGCAAATCCTAATAATCCAAGATCTAGCATCCAACGATGGGAACAGTAGAAGAACTAGGGGAGGGGAGAAAACCCTACTTACCTCCAACCATGGGTCGTCGACGCCGGTGTCGTAGGGGTTCAGCGGAGCGATGTACATATCTAGATCGTACGTGCCCAAGAAGTTCTTGATATGCTTGTGACCGGCAGGGGCCTCCTCGCCGGCGGGGGGCTCCTCTTCGCCGGCCCCGTTGGTAACGGGGACAGGGGCCTGGACGGGAACGACGGCTGCCATCGATGGCTTGACTGGGGCCTGGACAGGGACGGCGGCTGCTTTCAATGCATCGAGGGGGACCGGCGAGGAGACAGGGGCCTCCTTGCCGGTGGCATCGGAGGCGACGATGGCCACCTTATCCTCCTCCGCCATCGTCGGCGCGGACGGGGTATTCTCGGGAGTTTGCGGGTGCTGGTGGGACAGTGGAGAGGGTTGCATGGGGAGAGTGAGCGAGAGTGAGAGTGGGTGTGCGGAGAGGGGCTCTATAGTTAAGGTGGATGGAAGCAAGGCACGTTTCGTTCCACCACCGTGCAATGCGCCGCGCAGTCTACTGCACCATGCATCGCGACACGCGCACGGTACGTCACCTTTTTTCCTGGGGCATTCATGGAAGTTCTGTATTGAGCCACATGCAAAGGGCGTATACACAATTTCTATGTACGAAGTTTGACACGTCCCTAAAATTGGCGATAGTTAAAAGTGGAAATGTAGAGGGGAAGGTAGGTGGCTCTACGGTGAGATTTGTGGGGTTGTGCTAGATCGGGTAGAGGGATGTGTTGATGCCTACGAGGGACTCGATGAAGGCGGAGACGTTATGTCTCGTCGATCTCAACTCTTTAGCCTCCGGCTAGCGCATGCAAGCTTCTTACGGTGGGGCCCTGTTGGAAGTGAGATTAAGAGCCACTGCATAAAAAATAGGATATGTCTTATTAAAATCAAGTGGCAATAAATTGCAACTATCCATCGACGACCGTGCACTCGATGATGCATGTGTTGTGGCGTAGTAGTAGCAGCAGTAGGCTTTTCAGACTTGATTAAACATGACATGACCGCTCGACGACTTTTTCAATGGACGGCTTCTTGTTCCTTCTTGTAGAAGTCTCGCTAAGGGAGACGTCTGTGATGTCTCATGATGTATTGTGAAGGGTACGACGTGTGCAACAATCATCATTAGATCGCACAGAATCAATGGTTGGTGCGCACGATCCGCATGACAACTATGACAACCAATCAGGGAGTAGCAGACAGAGTGAGCACAGGTTTGGGCTTCTACGAAAGATAGAGAGAGGGGGCAAAATTGAGTAGTGTCGAAAAACCAAGGGCAAAACTGAGTAGTATAAAAATGGAAAGTGAGTATCGTGTACAATGAAATACATGGATCAACCAATGGCATTGCATGTTAGTTCTCACAAACCACATAAGGATCCACTAGTGTCATTGCATGTGTGTTCATTTCATGAACCAAACCCAGTGTGATTGCATGTCTCTGCTTTCCACAAACCACATATGGATACACCAGTGTCATTGGATGTCTGTTCTTTTCATGAACCACACCTAGTGTCATTGCACGTGTGTTCCTCTAAACAAACCACACATGGATCCATCTAGTGTGATTGCATGTCTGTTATTTTCACAAACCACACATGGATCCACTAGTGTCATTGCATGTGTGTTCTTTTCATGAACGACAGCTAGAGTCATTGCATGTGTGTTCTTCTAAACAAACCACATAAGGATACACCAGTGTCATTGGAAGTGTGTTCTTCTCATGAACCACACCTAGTGTCATTACATGTGTGTTCTTCTCATGAACCACACATGGATCCACCAGTGTCATTGCATGTGTGTTCTTTTCATGAACCACAGGTAGAGTCATTGCATGTCTGTTCTTCTCACAAACCACATAAGTATCCACTAGTGTCATTGGATGTATGTTCTTCTCACAAACCACACAAGGATCCACCAGTGTCATTGCATGTGTGTTCTTCTCATGAACCACACATGGACCCACCAGTGTCATTGCATGTCTGTTCTTTTCATGAACCACAGCTAGAGTCACTGCATGTTTGTTCCTTACACAAACCACATATGGATCCACTAGTGTCATTGCATGTATGTTATTTTCATGAACCACACCCAGTGTCATTGCATGTTTGTTCCTCTAAACAAGCCACACTTGGATCAACCTATTGTGATTGCATGTCTATTATTTTCACAAACCACACATGGATCCACCAGTGTCATTGGATGTGTGTTCTTCTCATGAACCACAGCTAGTGTCATTGCATGTATGTTCTTCTCACAAACCACACATGGATCCACCAGTGTCATTGCATGTGTGTTCTTCTCATGAACCACACATGGATCCACCAGTGTCATTGCATGTCTATTCGTTTCATGAACCACAGCTAGAGTCATTGCATGTCTGTTCCTTCCACAAACCACATATGGATCCACCAATGTCATTGCATGTCTGTTCTTTTCATGAACCACACCTAGTGTCATTGCATGTGTGTTCTTCTAAACAAACCACACTTGGATCCACCTAGTGTGATTGCATGTCTGTTCTTTTCACAAACCACACATGGATCCACTAGTGTCATTGGGTGTGTGTTCTTTTCATGAACCACACATGGATACACCAGTGTCTTTGCATGTGTGTTCTTTTCATGAACCACAACTAGAGTCATTGCATGCCTGTTCTTTCCACAAACCACACATGGATCCACCTAATGTGATTGCATGTCTGTTCTTTCACAAACCACACATGGATCCACCAGTGTCATTGCATGTGTGTTCTTCTCATGAACCAAAACCAGTGTCATTGCATGTATTCTCTTCTCACAAACCCCACAAGGATCCACCAGTATCATTGCATGTGTATTCTTCTCATGAACCACAGCAATTGTCATTGCATGCCTGTTCTTCTCACAAACCACATAAGTATCCACCAGTGTCATTGCATGTCACTTGCAAACCACACATGGATCCACCAGTGTCATTGGATGTGTGTTCTTCTCATGAACCACACATGGATCCACCAGTGTCATTGCATGTGTGTTCTTCTCATGACCCACACATGGATCCACCACTGGCATTGCATGTCTGTTCTTTTCATGAACCACAGGTAGTGTCATTGCATGTCTAGTCCTTCCACAAACCACATATGGATCCACAAGTGTCATTGCATGTCTGTTCTTTTCACAAACCACACATGGATCCACCAGTATCATTGCATGTGTTTTCTTTCCATGAACCACAAATGGATACACCAGTGTCATTGTATGTGTGTTCTTTTCATGAACAACAACTAGAGTCATTGCATGTCTGTTCTTTCAGCAAACCACACATGGATCCACCTAGTGTGATTGCATGTATGTTTTTCTCACAAACCACACATGGATCCACCAGTGTCATTGCATGTGTGTTCTTCTCATGAACCACAACTAGTGTGATTGCATGTATGTTCTTCTCACAAACCACACAAGGATCCACCAGTGTCATTGCATGTGTGTTATTTTCATGAACCACAACTAGAGTCATTGCATGCCTGTTCTTTTCCACACACTACTAGGAAAAACGTTATCAGTGGCGCACCAAAACAACTTTCTGTGGCGCATCTAACAGTCGCCAATAAATTGTAGCCACTAAAATTATATTTCTGTGGCGCATATGCATATGCGCCACAGAATTCTCCAATATAGCTATATGCGCCACAAAATGTACCATAGAATTCTGTGGCGCATATAGCTATATGCGCCACCGAATCCCTTTTTCAGAATTTTGAAATTTTTAGAATTTGGTACAAATACAGTATATAACATGTATATTACAGGAAATACACAAAAATTAATAGAAATTCACAAAAAAGCTGCACACAGCAGTACAAATGTTCTAGTTCACATATAATACATCAACAAGCACGAATGTTCACAAGTGTTCATCAATCACATCACTTAGAACCGAAGAAGTGTACAAGTATATTTCACAAGTGTTCATCTCACTCACATAACTTACAACTACGCAATGTTGTCACCGCCTATACCTTAGGACAGAATGTAGTACACCGTAACCGCGATGCCGGTGAGGAGGAGCGGCACCAAGATCTTCGTCCGGTTCTTCTTCCACACGTGTCTCCTCCACTTGGCCACCGCCTCCTCTCTAGTCACGTATCCCTTGTAGATGTTGCCGCTGAACTTGTCCACTTGTTGGTGGCAGTCCACCCACTCCTCGTAGACACCTGGAACCCGACCCTTGTACACAACGTACGTCGGCATCTCTATTGACAAGGCATATTAGTACATCATGCAAATATATATGTTGACAAATATTAGAGCAAGGCATTCATAAATTTAAACAATGCGTCGATGACAATGAAAGAAACACGACAACATGTCTAACACAATAACAACGACGGTTTCAAGCTAGGCAAGTTAAGTTTTTCGACACACACACTACATGTCCACCGATACACACGCTCTCTCGGTCAAGTAGCCTTCTCCTCGCAGGGCGCCGGGAATGGCTTGTACATTTCTTTCGTCGTCCACGTCCTGAAGTCACCCTCGCCTTGAGGCGGGCTTCGATCTCCCTCTTGGTGAACGACCTGGGCTGGTGTAAGAGCCCACCATGTGTGTTGACCTATTCTATGATGATATGTGACAGCTTCACCTGCGTATCATGGAAGTCTTCCCTGAGATCGGGGTCACTGATCCCATGCAACTTTTGGGCCCATCCTTGGAGAGAAGATGGCAGCGTTAGCATCTCGCAATCCCGGACAAACCCTTTGAGGTGATTGCAAACGTAGAAGGCCTCCTTCACACTGTCAGACGGCTGCTTGACACAGGGGAACTCGAACACATGCTTGAACTTGTGTCGTCCATCGTGCCTGTAAGCCTCCCCCTTATAGTTGAAGGGGCCTCCCTGATTGGCATAGCCCTCGATAGCATCATCCAGAACGCTCCTTACTCTGGAGTAGTTCTTCCTCCTCGCACTCCCCGAGTCGAAGTAGGTCGCAAGTGAATACCTCGTGGAGAGGACGATGAGCGTGCAGTACTTATCTCTGCGCAACAAACAATGTGGAACAGGATGTTGGAAAAGAGCAATGGAAAGAAATACTTATGTGTTACGACGGCGGTAGGAGGATGTGTACACTTACTCGGGAAAGAAAGGCACAACGATGTTGTCCTTCCTCTTGTTGTCCATCAATAGCTTCTGAAGGTAGGACTTTGCCCGGGCCCGGGTCCTTGTTCCTTCTTCCGGCTGGCTATCCCGCATGTAGTAGGGATCCGCTATCGCGACGAACGGGGTGTCCTCTCTCTTGACCTTCATCGCCAGATTGAGCGCGAATAGGCAGACCAAGTTATAGTCCAGCCATCTCTAGTGGAACAGCTTGAAGATGTCCTCATAGGCTATGAAGAACACATCCGCGGGGGCATCGGTGATGAAGCCCACGTCCTCCGGCACCTTGGCGGTGAACACCGGGTAACTCGGGTCCTTTTCCTTGAGAAGGAGGCCCTGTAGTGTCAGGACACCTTCATGCAAACTCATCATAGCTCCCGAAGCCAAGCAACGCAGTTCCGGAGGCAGTATGGGCTGACCAGCTTCGTGCACTCTGGTCAAGCCATCCTCGCGGGGTGGTACAACATCGTCCCAGTAACGGATCGGAGCGTGCTGGCTCGCAGCCTTGTCCTTGTTCCTGTTCGGCCTCTTCCTCACCCTCTTCCTCTTTGCATCAGCAGCCTCCACTAGCGATGATAACCCGTCACCGGCCGTCCTGCGGAGGGTGTCAGGGCTAAAAATGATTCCGGCCGATGGAGTTTGTGTCTCAGCGGACGGAGGCGTCTCCTGAGAAAACCCACAGAAGACCAGGCGCTTCTTGGGATGGCTAGCTTGATCGCGGAATGATGGTTCTTCAACGAGAGGAGGCATGAACGGTCCTTTGCTGGCGCCGGTGTTGATGAAGGCATTGACGTCGACCAGTGCATCATCATCATCATCCACCTTGATGTTGGCATCGAAGGCCACCATGTCCATGTCATCTTGGGGTGGTGGCGATGGCTGTTGCGGTGCCACGGCCTTTCCTTTAGGCGGGGGCGATGGCGGTCGAGGAGCAACCACGCCCTTGGCTGCTTGTGGCGCCGGTGCAGAGGCTCCCAAGAGTCTCTGGTGACGGCTTGTGGTGGCGGCGACGACGACCGGTGCGGCAGGAGGCTTCGTCCTTGGTGGCCGGACGACCGAGGTGGCACCGGTGGAGCGAGACCCAATACAAATCTGGGTCTTTGGCCAAATCATGGGATAGCCATGGCAACCTTCTAGGGTCAGGTGCTCGTCGGCTCCCGGAGGTTGCATGCGAGGGTCCATGTCTTCGCACCCCCCAACACCCGACCCAACTCGACGCGCATCACGGCATCGTCCATGGGCTTGCAGTGCATCGTGCGGTTCGCCGATTGTATTAGCTTGCCCATGGCAACATTGTTCAACTCGCCACCGGGCACCTTGTGCAGGAGCACGCACGGAGTGTCCTGAGGCATACAGATATGCATCATGAGATGGCAGCCAATCAAAGGCATTAAGTAGATCACGCTGACTAACTACTTATTTTACCTTGGTGAGGCCGCCGAGCTCAGCTAATGTCGAGACAAAGGCGGCCGGTGGCTGATCCTTCTTCTTCTCCGTCTCGGGTGCATTAGGAAGCACCGCCGCCACCGGCTGCTGCGCCTTGGTAGTCTCGGCAGGAGGGGGCAGCTCCGGTGCATCCAACTCCATCGGCTGCGCCACGAGGATGGAGGGCGGCGGGGTAACCATGTCTGGCGGCATTTGGTGGCTCGAAGTGTTGCCATCGGCGCTAGGCATTTGTATCGGCCCCACCTGACTATCTGCATTCCATTTTGCTATCCCCTCCATTAGCCGAGGGGGTAGCATCTCGAAGATCTTCTGCTGCAATATCGCGTTCACCTCGTCCTGGTCCACCTTACTGGCCTCTAGATGCACGATCTTCCGCTTCAGCTCTTCCTTCTCAGCTTGATCCTGAGCCGCCGACTGGGTCCGCCTCTCCTTTCTCTTCTTGGCTTCCTCGCTATAGTACTCGCGGAACTTTGTGCTCGTACCAAAGCCAGAGATACGGCCAAATGACGTGGGCGGCTCGGACTGTGGCCTCCCCTTGAAGGCGTTGGTTGCCCTATTGAAAATTCGTGTCCCACGGCTCCGTCGAGCCCTGGGACAACGAGTCCGGTGCCTCGCGTGTAGCCTTGATTTCAGCGACCTGTAGATAAGGAAAGGTGAACCCATTTAGGAACTTGCCTTCATTATTCAAAATGAAAGCAAATGGACCACGGGTAAATTCCTTACCAGCTTACTCTCAAACTTCCTCACATCGTCATCATCGGTGACGAATTCCTTGGAATCCTTGTCCAGATAGTAGCGGGCTCGGACAAAGTTCCGGGTCTGCTCGTCTGTGATTTTTAAAAACAGGTTTTCTTTCTTGGGACGCTCAACCTCGGCGTCCTCCCTTGCCCATATGGCCTTCTTTCCCCTGTAACCGCCGCTTCCACATCGGTGGTTACCTATGTTCTGTTCCCGCATTTCCCGACCCCACTCCGTCCATGCCTTTGCTTCCTCAGTCTCCATCTTCGCCTTGAATATCTTGAACTCGTCTTCGTCGATCATGGGCTCACCCTTCTTGATCTTCTCCCAGCTTTCCTTTTTCGCGATCTTGTTCTTCACCCGGGTTCTCCAGCTGCTCAAGGCATTGGCCATCTTCGTGATGGCTAACCTGTTCACCTTATTGGATTTTTCCAGTTTGTCAGTGTACGGTGTTGGGAACTTGTACCGTCGGTGAAGCTTCTTAAGGCAGTTTGCCACCAAGCGCTCATTCGCTTCACTTCTCAAGTGCTTCGTGTTGATCGACATGCTTTCCCGGATGATGCACCCGAGTTGCATGCCGTACCCGGCAGCAACATCCGGAGGCTCCAACAGAAGGCCACTTTCCGAGACCAGAGTGATCTCATCGGTGGTGTCGGCGAGCTTTTGCAGCTTCCGATCCTTCCTCGGCTTCTTATTCTTCTTAACAGACGGGTTGCTGCTACCGCCATCCGTGCAGTCCCCGCCATCGGTCGTGCGGCCTCCGCCATCGGTCGTGCGGCCTCCACCATCGGAGGTGGTCGCATCCTCCTCCTCGGCTTCATCTTGCCGGTAGTCCTCGTCCCCCTCTTGCTCATCATCCCCATCATGGCCCGCAGTAGCTGCCACGTCCTCATGTTGAGACTCCGCCGCCTCGTGTTGCGCCGCCGCCTCCCAGAAAGTGAGGTTCGCCGCTCTGGCTTGGTGTTCGACGCTCATTGCAGCCTTAGAAGTACCGGCCCCATCGGCGGCCGACATGTTTGCACACTTCTAAACAAATTAAAATAAGGAAGTTAGTATTAATTATTGTTGACAATATTTAAAATGAGCTGTCCATTTCTCCCGAAGTGTCAATTCACTTCCAGTTCGGTCGAGAAATGGGGCTTATATGTCAAAAAATTACTAAGTGTCCACCGAAAAATTCGGCATGACCTTCGCTAATTTTTAGACATATGAGCCCCATTTCTAGACCGAGATGGATCGAAATCAACATTTCAGGAGAAATGGGCAGCTCTGGTGATTTCCCTGCAAACATTTCACATACAAAAGTGCACAAATTGTGCTCCACAGCCACATATGGTGCTCCAACACAATATAATCCAACAGGGTACAAAGATTTTTGTCATGGTATATATACATAATGTAATTTTTTTGGTTTTCATTTTTTCGTGATCCCAGACACCCATGCTTATGGCAGATGATCCGTTAAGCACACGCATACCACTGACATGAGCTAATTTTATTTACCATCCTCAGTTGTGAACACGTTTTCCTTATCTCTGTAACCAGCAGCTATGGCAAGTTCAATACTATAAACTCAACTAGCAATATATCTTCCAGCTTTACCACCACCATGCCCCATGCATCCTTGCTAAATACAGCAGGGTACATCTGAACTTTACATGTGTTTTTTTGAAAATTTTGAAACCAGTATTACCAATGCATTGTTGGAAAAACTCAGTATAACATGATAAACTTCCTTAACTAACTAGTCAACAAGATCATCATACATGCATGAAACGACATGTTGATCGAATTCTCTAGATATGTAAGTCCTCCAGCTCCACTGCATTACTGTTGTACATATAAACAAGGGTAGGGCCCATAGTGGCAGTGCTGGGTCTTGGCTCAAGTTGCAGAAAAAGGAAGACCCTATCTCATGATCTATATACCAAGGCTGAAATTCTTAGGTAGTGTCTTAACACCATTAGAGGTTTCATTCATGCAGGTTGCTAAGGAGGAAACAATATTGACTACCCAATAGGTCGAGCCATAAAAACCAGGGATGCCAAACTTGGCCAATGGGATACCCTCATCATTCCCTATTACATATTAGTGGCACTTCTGGTTCATTTTATCACAACTTTGGTAGCAAACAGGATCACCATCTCAGCCATTTGCAGAATATCTAAAGGCTGGTATCAGGAGGGGGTAAGAGGTGAATGGACCATCACCACTGATCAACATATATATAGGAGTTACTAAAAGTATATAGGATAATAAGAGTTTTCACAAACAAGAATAAACACCCAAGAAAAGAGGCAACATCTTACAGATGAGTAGCGACAAGTTCTAATTCTGCACGGCATAATAATTTGTAAAGCACTCGCATACCACTGAACTTAGAATGAATAATTCCACCAGTTACTAAATAAAAGGCAAAGAAGGGGGAGAGGGGGTCACCTGCGGGGTGGTGGTGGCGGTGGTCCTAGACGCCGGAGCGGGCCTCCTCCTCCTGGTGTTCTGCGAGGTGGTGGTGGCAGTGGTCCTGGATGCCGGAGCGGGCCTCCTCCTCCTGGTGCTCTGCGGGGTGGTGGTGGCGGTGGTGATGGACGCTGGAGCGGGCCTCCTCCTCCTGGTGCTCTGTGAGGCCACGACGAGGCAAGGCGGGTGCGGCGCGGCGGCACGGCGGGGCAAGCGCGGTGCGGCGGAACGGCGGAACGGCGGTGCGGTGCAGCGAGGCGACATAGGGAAATCAGAGGCGTGCTAGGGTTTTGGGCGGCGCGGCGCAGCGAGGCGATATTATTTCTAAGTCACAGAATTCTGTGGCGCATCTGTTCAGATATGCGCCACAAGATTTTTGGGGATAGTACAAAACGGGCGTTGCGCTGTTGTTTGACAGAAAACGAAGCTTACCACATTGGTTGCTCCTCTCTGTTCTAAACCTGGGCGGCCAGGTTCGATTCCTGGCACAGCCGCATTTTTTTTGACTTTTTAAAAAATATTTTAAGGATGGTAATAATATATTAAAAGCAAGAACTAATATATTTGCCTATTAAAAATATTTTATGGATGGTAATAATATATTAAAAGCAAGAACTGATATATTTGCCTATTAAAAACAAGAATTAATATATTTGCCGCTAAGTCGTCAAAAACATGTGCATTAATTAGTACAAAAAAAGGCGTCAAAAACCGCTAAGTCGGCTCCGAGGTAGCTAGTGTCTCTTCACAACAACTTTCTTGCCCTTCTTCTTCGCGGTAGAATACTTTACGCCGGCCGCCTTGAGATTTCTTCTCGTGTACGGGCAACCTTTAGCCAGTAGGGTGGTCTTCCTTCTTACTTTAGCATAAGTAGTTGGCTTGTCGAAGTACTTGTCGAATTCCTCTTCGATCTTGGGATCGCTATTCTTGTCGATGTCTTGCTTGTTGGCGGGTCCTTCCATTCCGATGATGCTCCTCTTGCCCCTCCTCATGACAACACGGCTTGGCTTTGTCGGGTCGGTAATGAAGAAGCATTGGTCAACTTGGCTAGCGAGCACCCATGGCTCATTTTTCGTGGAGGCGTTCTTCGATTTGGCATCGGGTATAACCATAGTGGTGAAAAACCGGCCATCTTTTTCGACGCTCTTGGCCCATCTGACACGAAACATCGGCACCGTCACTCCGCAGTAGTCGAGTTCCCATATCTCCTCGATCCTTCCGTAGAATCTTTCCTTGACATCAGTCTCGTCATCAGCGTATGATAGCATAGTTACTCCTGAGTTTTGTTATTCGCTATTCTTGTCCTTCTCCTCGATGTAGAATCTGTAGCCGTTGATGTCGTACGTCTGATAGGTCCTAACGTTGCACCCGGGGCACTGTGAGAGTGAGAATATGATTTTCTGATCTTCAGTATAAGGCGTCGGCATGGGACTTTCTAGTAGCCTTTTCTTAAACCACCCCGTGAAGCTGGCATTGTGCTCTCTGGTTACGTCTCCCTTCTTCCTCGGCTTGCCCATGTTGGTGAGCTTTTGTTCGATTATGGTTTTGTGCTCATCCACCCAGGGGCCGACCAACTGTATGTGTTGTAGCGCGACTCGGTTTTCCCTATAAAAGTTGGCGTGTTCGAGTTCGATGCTGACGTGGAGTGCGCGGTAGCCCTCGCGGTGACCAAATCTAGCGAGCCTCCCGAGGTGCTTCCTGGTGGGCAGACCGACATCCTGGTTCTCGGTGCTTAGGTAGTTCTGGCAGAAGGAGATGCACTCGTAGGTCAAAAAGCCCTTGGCTATGCTTCCATCTGGACGGGACCTGTTGCGAACGAATCCTTTGATGACACCGTTTAGCCTTTCGAACGGCATCTTGTTGTGCAGGAACGCCGGCCCAAGATGGATGATGTCATCCATGACATGGACAAGCAGATGCACCATGATATCGAGAACGTGGGAGGGAAGTAAATCTCGAGCTCGCATAGTATCTCGACAATCTCTTCCTGTAGCTTGTTGAGCTGCTTCACGCCGATAGACTTCCTAGATATGACATCGAAGAAGTTGTAGAGGCCAAATAGCGTCTCACGGACGTGCTCGTCCATTATCCCTCGGATCGCAACGGGGAGTATCTGCGTCATCAGCACGTGACAGTCGTGACACTTCATCCCACTGAACCTCTTCTTCGCTACATCCAGATATCTGCTTATCTTCCCAGAGTAGCTGTGCGGAACCTTGACTCCTAGGAGGCAACGGAAAAACCTCTCGAGCTCCTCGCTTAGAGTGAAGGATGCAGCTTTAAGCACCACCTCATTCTTCTTAGCCCTTTTGCGGCGACCCTGGGTCCCTTCCGTCTGTTCATCGTCATCGTCACTATTGGGGTACTGAAGTTCCTTCTTAATGCCAAGCAATTTTAGGTCGCTTCTTGCTTTCGGCCCATCCTTGGTCCTATCCGGCATGTTCATCAGAGTGCCGAGCAGGCTCTCGGTAACGTTCTTTGTGATGTGCATCATATCGAGGCTATAGACGTGTGCAAGACCTTCTAGTAAGGAAGGTCACAGAAAACGGACCTCGCCTTCCATACTCCATGCAGCGGTGATGGCTGTTCCCTCGGCCGCTTCTTTCTTGGCGCAGGGCACTCCATGCAGCTCCTTGATTTCTTTGCCGCTTAACGGTCGATGTGGGGCATTTTCGAGCTCGCCTTTGCCATTGAACAGGTCTACGCGTTTTCTCCACGGTGATCCTTGCGGAGCCACATTCGAGTCCTTTGGAACACGGTTTTCGAAGACCCAGGATCCCTCGGCAGCTGCAGATGCGGGGTCTTATCCATGCACCTGACACATGCACAAAATCCGTGGTTCACCTGACACGCTACATATCCGTAACCAGGATAGTCCTGCACCATCGTGAGCAACGCAGCTCTCAGGTCGAAATAATCTCTAGTGTAGGCATCCCACGTACGTGTCGGCGTCTCCCACAGCGTCGCTAACTCCTCTTTTAGGAGCCCGAGATATAGATGCATGTCGACACCCGGTTGTTTTGGCCCCTGGATAAGGATACTCATGTGTACATACCGCTGCTTCGTGCACAACCAGGGTTGGAGGTTGTACGGCCATACAAACACGGGCCAGGCGCTGTGCGTGCTACTCTGGTTGCCAAAGGGATTAAGTCCGTTGGTGCTCATGCCTAGCCTAACGTTCCTTGGATCGAGCCCGAACTCATCTTGGAATTCGATGTCCAGCGCATTCCACTGGCTAGCGTCCGCGGGGTGTGTCAGGATCTTGCCCTTCTCCGGATCATCTTCCGGCTTCTCCCTCTTCGCGTGCCATTGCATAAGCTCTGCTTCCTTAGGGTCTACGAAATACCGCTATAGACGGGAAGTGATAGGAAAGTACCACACCACTTTTCGAGGAACTTTCTTGTTCCCTCTCTTGTACCGTCCCTGGCCGCACACCGGGCATGTGGTTCTATCCTTGTACTCGTTCCGGTAAAGTGCGCAGTCGCTGATGCATGCGTGGTACTTCACGTACGGTAGGTCTAGTGGGCAAACTACTTTCCTCGCCTCCTCGATACTTGTTGGCAATGTGTTGTCCTTGGTAAGACGAGCGTGCTAGAATTTCATGTGAGCGTTAAAGCTAGCGTCGGTCCATTTGTGCTCCGCCTTCATCTCCAGAGCCTTCAGCGTTACACTCAAGCGTGTATCCTCGGGCCGGCACCCAGGATACAATGGAGTCCTCCCGTCTACCTCCATCTGTGTCAGCTTGGCTTTCTCTGTAGCTGCAGCTCTCGTGTTGGCCGTCTGCTTGAGGAGTATTTCTTGAAGATGAGGGTCCCGCAAGGCCGAAGTTAGCGGCGTGTCCGTGCTCCCGTCTTCTCCACCACCACCATCTACTCCGGCATCGTCTCCTTCATGATGATCATGTCTGCCGGCATCTCCTTCTTCATGATGATCATGTTCATCGGCATCTCCTTCGTCATGATGACCATGTCCAGGAGACCCTTCGTCTTCTCCCCCGCCCCCGGCCTCTTCTTCATCATGTCCACCCCCATATACCGACGTCTCCTCATTCACTAAGAAGCCAGGCATGAAACCGTGTGTCAACAGGCGAGACTCCAGTTGTCCGGAATCAGGGTTGATCCACTTCCGGTGTTTGCACGTTCGGCATGAACATCTTATCTTGGTCATGTTGTTCTGAACCATGTCGGCTACCGCGTCAGCCTTGTATCTAACCACCCAGCATTCGCTCATATGGATGACCATGGTCGCCTGCGCGCGAACATAGACCAAATTAAAGAGAGTATGTTAGAACCATGCACACACACGACGCGCACACATACATGCATGCGCATGATCGCTCGGGAAATTTCGGCATGACCTATCCTAAAAATAGGACGTATGGCTAATGCAGAAATTTGCCGAAATGGACGTGAATCAACATTTCGGCAAACCTCCATGCACCCGGCGCCGGCAACATGCATTCAAGCACAACACAACCTCACTCCACAACCAACATGTATTTAAGCACAACACAAAGCGAAGGAACATCATCTCTCGCCATCGCATACCGCCCGCGGGACCATCTTCACCTACAAAACATCCATACACACCGCGCCGAGGCCCGCCGGCCACACAACACATGCATCACACAAGTACCCATGCACACATGCCTCACAAATCTACAAACCCCATATGCATATATAGTGTAGCAAGAGGGGGTGTTGGGATGTGTGGAGGAGGAAAGTATGAGTGGTTTACTACCTTTACAAGTAGGAGTAGCTTCCCCTCACAATTACATGAACCAAAGTAGGTCTAGCTATCAACAATGGAGGTGAGTATGAGCAAAATGGAGTGGGAGGGAGGAGGGGGATGAGCTAGCTAGTTGGAGGTGGTGGGAACAAGGGAAAGGGGGTGCCACCTTTTGTAGATCTGTTTCGCACATTATGTGGCGCATATGGAAAATGCTCCACAGAATGTCAACATTCTATGGCGCATATAGCTACATGTGCCACAGAAAGTGAGAAATCTATGGCGCATATGCTATATGCGCCACAGAAAGTGAGACTTATGTGGCGCATATGCTATATGTGCCACAAATTTTGACATTCTGTGGCGCATATATCCATATGCGCCACAGAATTCTGGCCTGCCCATGTGCTGGGGTCAGGCCCACATGGGCCCACAGGAATTCTGTAGCGCATGTAGCATATATGCGCCACAGAATTCTCACTTTCTGTGGCGCATATATCCATCTGCGCCACAGAATTGCAGGAATTCTGTGGCGCATTTGCTACATGTGCCACAGAATTAATTTTAGTGGAGAATTTTTTCCATATGCGCCACAGAATTAAAATCTACCTATAATCATTTTCCTAGTAGTGACAAACTACACCTGGATCAACCTAGTGTGATTGCATGTCTATTCTTTCACGAACCACACATGGATCCACTAGTGTCATTTCATGTGTGTTCTTCTCATGAACCACAACCAGTGTCATTGCATGTATGTTCTTCTCACAAACCACACAAGGATCCACTAGTGTCATTGCATGTGTGCTCTTCTCATGAACCACAGCCAGTGTCATTGCATGTCTGTTCTTCTCACAAACCACATAAGTATCCACCATTGTCATTGGATGTCTGTTCTTCTCACAAACCACACAAGGATCCACCAGTGTCATTGCATGTGTGTTCTTCTCATGAACCACACATGGATGCACTAGTGTCATTGCATGTCTGTTCTTTTCATGAACCACAGCTAGAGTCATTGCATGTCTGTTCCTTCCACAAACCACATATGGATCCACTAGTGTCATTGCATGTATGTTTTTTCATGAACCACACCTAGTGTCATTGCATGTTTGTTCCTCTAAACAAATCACACATGGATCCACCTAGTGTGATTGGATGTCTATTCTTTTCACAAACCACACATGGATCCACCAGTGTCATTGCATGTGTGTTCTTCTCATGAACCACAGCCAGTGTCATTGCTTGTATGTTCTTCTCACAAACCACACATGGATCCACCAGTGTCATTGCATATGTGTTCTTCTCATGAACCACACATGGATCCACCAGTGTCATTGCATGTCTGTTCTTTTCATGAACCACAGCTAGAATCATTGCATGTATGTTCCTTCCACAAACCACATATGGATGCACCAGTGTCATTGCATGTCTGTTCTTTTCATGAACCACACCCAGTGTCATTGCATGTGTGTTCTTCTAAACAAACCAAACATGGATCCACCTAGTGTGATTGCATGTCTGTTCTTTTAACAAACCACACATGGATCCACCTAGTGTGATTGCATGTCTATTCTTTTCACAAACCACACATGGATCCACCAAAGTCATTGCATGTGTGTTCTTTTCATGAACCACATATGGATACACCAGTGTCTTTGCATGTGTGTTCCTTTCATGAACCACAGCTAGAGTCATTGCATGTCTGTTCTTTCCAAAAACCACACATGGATACCTAGTGTGATTGCATGTCTGTTCTTTCACAAACCACACATGGATCTACCAGTGTCATTGCATGTGTGTTCTTCTCATGAACCAAAACCAGTGTCATTGCATGTATGTTCTTCTCACAAACCACACAAGGATCCACCAGTGTCACTGCATGTGTATTCTTCTCATGAACCACAACAAGTGTCATTGCATGTCTGTTCTTCTCACAAACCACATAAGTATCCACCAGTGTCATTGCATGTCAGTTCTTATCGCAAACCACACATGGATCCACCAGTGTCATTGGATGTGTGTTCTTCTCATGAACCACACATTGCTCCACAACTGTCATTGCATGTGTGTTCTTCTCATGACCCACAAATGGATCCACCAGTGTCATTGCATGTATGTTCTTTTCATGAACCACAGCTAGTGACATTGCATGTCTGTTCCTTCCACAAACCGCACATGGATCCACCAGTGTTATTGCATGTTTGTTCTTTTCACAAACCACACATGGATCCACTAGTATCATTGCATGTGTGTTCTTTTCATGAACCACACATGGATACACTAGTGTCATTGCATGTGTGTTCTTTTGATGAACCACAGCTAGAGTCATTGCATGTCTGTTCTTTCCACAAACCACACATGGATCCACCTAGTGTGATTGCATGTATGTTCTTTCACAAACCACACATGGATCCACCAGTGTCATTGCATGTGTGTTCTTCTCATGAACCACAACTAGTGTCATTGCATGTATGTTCTTCTCACAAACCACACAAGGATCCACCAGTGTCATTGCATGTGTGTTCTTCTCATGAACCACAACAAGTGTCATTACATGTCTGTTCTTCTCACAAACCACATAAGTATGCACCAGTGTCATTGCATGTCAGTTCTTCTCGCAAACCACACATGGATCCACCCGTGTCATTGGATGTGTGTTCTTCACATGAACCACACATGGATCCACCAGTGTCATTGCATGTCTGTTCTTTTCATGAAACACAGCTAGAGTCATTACATGTCCGTTCCTTCCACAAACCACATTTGGATCCACCAGTCTCATTGCATGTCTGCTCTTTTCATGAACCACACCCAGTATCATTGCATGTGTGTTCTTCTCATGAACCACACATGGATCCACCAGTGTCATTGCATGCGTGTTCTTTTCATGAACCACAGCTAGAGTAATTGCATGTGTATTCTTCTAAACAAACCACACATGGATACACTTAGTGTGATTGCATGTTTGTTCTTTTCACAAACCACACATGGATCCACCTAGTGTGATTGCATGTCTGTTCTTTTCACAAACCACACATGGATCCACCAGTGTCATTGCATGTGTGTTATTTTCATGAATCACACATGGATACACCAGTGTCATTGCATGTGTGTTCTTTTCATGAACCACAGCTAGAGTCATTGCATGTATGTTCTTTCCACAAACCACACATGGATCCACCTAGTGTGATTGCATGTCTATTCTTTCACAAACCACACATGGATCCAGCAATGTCATTGCATGTGTGTTCTTCTCGTGAACCAAAACCAGTGTCATTGCATGTATGTTCTTCTCACAAACAACACAAGGATCCACTAGTGTCATTGCATGTGTGTTCTTCACATGAACCACGGCAAGTGTCATTGTAGATCTGTTCTTCTCACAAACCACATAAGTATCCACCAGTGTCATTGCATTTCAGTTCTTCTCGCAAACCATACATGGATCCACCAGTGTTATTGGATGTGTGTTTTTCTTATGAACCACACATGGATCCACCAGTGCCATTGCATGTCTGCTCTTTTCATGAACCACAACAAGTGTCATTGCATGTGAGTTCTTCTCATGAACCACACATGGATCCACCAGTGTCATTGCATGTGTGTTCTTTCCATGAACCACATCTAGAGTAATTGCATGTGTATTCTTCTAAACAAACCACACATGGATCCACTTAGTGTGATTGCATGTCTGTTCTTTTCACAAACCACACATGGATCCACCTAGTGTGATTGCATGTCTGTTCTTTTCACAAACCACACATGGATCCACCAGTGTCATTGCATGTGTGTTATTTTCATGAATCACACATGGATACACCAGTGTCATTGCATGTGTGTTCTTTTCATGAACCACAGCTAGAGTCATTGCATGTATGTTCTTTCCACAGACCACACATCGATCCAGCTAGTGTCATTGCATGTATGTTCTTCTCACAAACAACACAAGGATCCACTAGTGTCATTGCATGTGTGTTCTTCTCAAGAACCATAACCAGTGTCATTGCATGTATGTTCTTCTCACAAACAACACAAGGATCCACTAGTGTCATTGCATGTGTGTTCTTCACATGAACCACGGCAAGTGTCATTGCAGATCTGTTCTTCTCACAAACCACATAAGTATCCACCAGTGTCATTGCATTTCAGTTCTTCTCGCAAACCATACATGGATCCACCAGTGTCATTGGATGTGTGTTTTTCTTATGAACCACACATGGATCCACCAGTGTCATTGCATGTGTGTTCTTCTCATGAACCACACATGGATCCACCAGTGTCATTGCATGTCTGTTCTTTTCATGTACCACAGCTAGAGTCATTGCATGTTTGTTCCTTCCACAAACCACATATGGATCCACCAGTGGCATTGCATGTCTGTTCTTTTCATGAACCACACCAAGTGTCATTGCATGTGTGTTCTTCTCATGAACCACACATGCATCCACCAGTGTCATTGCATGTTTGTTCTTTTCATGAACCATAGCTAGAGTCATTGCATGTGTGTTCTTCTAAACAAACCACACATGGATCCACTTAGTGTGATTGAATGTCTGTTCTTTTCACAAACCACACATGGATCCACCTAGTGTCATTGCATGTGTGTTCTTTTCATGCACCACACATGGATACAACAGTGTCATTGCACGTGTGTTCTTCTCATGAACCACAACTAGAGTGATTGCATGTCTGTACTTTCCACATACCACACATGGATCCACCTAGTGTGATTGCATGTCTATTCTTTCACAAACCACACATGGATCCACTAGTGTCATTGCATGTGTGTTCTTCTCATGAACCACAACTAGTGTCATTGCATGTATGTTCTTCTCACAAACAACACAAGGATCCACTAGTGTCATTGCATGTGTGTTCTTCTCATGAACCACAGCAAGTGTCATTGCATGTCTGTTCTTCTCACAAACCACATAAGTATCCACCAGTGTCCTTGCATGTCAGTTCTTCTTGCAGACCACACATGTATCCACAAGTGTCATTGGATGTGTGTTCTTCTTATGAACCACACATGGATCCACCAGTGTCATTGCATGTGTGTTCTTCTCATCAACCACACATGGATCCACCAATGTCATTGCATGTCTGTTCCTTCCACAAACCACATATGGATCTACCAGTGTCATTGCATGTCTGTTCTTTTCACAAACCACACACGGATCCACCAGTATCAGTGCATGTGTGTTATTTTCATGAACCACACATGGATACACTAGTATCATTGCATGTGTGTTCTTTTGATGAACCACAGCTAGAGTCATTGCATGTCTGTTCTTTCCACATACCACACATGGATCCACCTAGTGTGATTGCATGTCTATTCTTTCACAAACCACACATGGATCCACCAGTGTCATTGCATGTGTGTTCTTCTCATGATCCACAACCAGTGTCATTGCATGTATGTTCTTCTCACAAACAACACAAGGATCCACCAGTGTCATTGCATGTGTGTTCTTCTCATGAACCACACATGGATCCACCAGTGTCATTGCATGTCTGTTCTTTTCATGAACCATAGCTAGAGTCATTGCATGTCTGTTCCTTCCAGAAACCGCACATGGATCCACCAGTGTCATTGCATGTTTGTTCTTTTCACAAACCACACATGGATCCACCAGTATCATTGCATGTGTGTTCTTTTCATGAACCACACATGGATGCACTAGTGTCATTGCATGTGTGTTCTTTTCATGAACCACAGCTAGAGTCATTGCATGTCTGTTCCTTCCACAAACCACATATGGATCCACTAGTGTCATTGCATGTATGTTTTTTCATGAACCACACCTAGTGTCATTGCATGTTTGTTCCTCTAAACAAATCACACATGGATCCACCTAGTGTGATTGGATGTCTATTCTTTTCACAAACCACACATGGATCCACCAGTGTCATTGCATGTGTGTTCTTCTCATGAACCACAGCCAGTGTCATTGCTTGTATGTTCTTCTCACAAACCACACATGGATCCACCAGTGTCATTGCATATGTGTTCTTCTCATGAACCACACATGGATCCACCAGTGTCATTGCATGTCTGTTCTTTTCATGAACCACAGCTAGAATCATTGCATGTATGTTCCTTCCACAAACCACATATGGATGCACCAGTGTCATTGCATGTCTGTTCTTTTCATGAACCACACCCAGTGTCATTGCATGTGTGTTCTTCTAAACAAACCACACATGGATCCACCTAGTGTGATTGCATGTCTGTTCTTTTAACAAACCACACATGGATCCACCTAGTGTGATTGCATGTCTATTCTTTTCACAAACCACACATGGATCCACCAAAGTCATTGCATGTGTGTTCTTTTCATGAACCACATATGGATACACCAGTGTCTTTGCATGTGTGTTCCTTTCATGAACCACAGCTAGAGTCATTGCATGTCTGTTCTTTCCAAAAACCACACATGGATACCTAGTGTGATTGCATGTCTGTTCTTTCACAAACCACACATGGATCTACCAGTGTCATTGCATGTGTGTTCTTCTCATGAACCAAAACCAGTGTCATTGCATGTATGTTCTTCTCACAAACCACACAAGGATCCACCAGTGTCACTGCATGTGTATTCTTCTCATGAACCACAACAAGTGTCATTGCATGTCTGTTCTTCTCACAAACCACATAAGTATCCACCAGTGTCATTGCATGTCAGTTCTTATCGCAAACCACACATGGATCCACCAGTGTCATTGGATGTGTGTTCTTCTCATGAACCACACATTGCTCCACAACTGTCATTGCATGTGTGTTCTTCTCATGACCCACAAATGGATCCACCAGTGTCATTGCATGTATGTTCTTTTCATGAACCACAGCTAGTGACATTGCATGTCTGTTCCTTCCACAAACCGCACATGGATCCACCAGTGTTATTGCATGTTTGTTCTTTTCACAAACCACACATGGATCCACTAGTATCATTGCATGTGTGTTCTTTTCATGAACCACACATGGATACACTAGTGTCATTGCATGTGTGTTCTTTTGATGAACCACAGCTAGAGTCATTGCATGTCTGTTCTTTCCACAAACCACACATGGATCCACCTAGTGTGATTGCATGTATGTTCTTTCACAAACCACACATGGATCCACCAGTGTCATTGCATGTGTGTTCTTCTCATGAACCACAACTAGTGTCATTGCATGTATGTTCTTCTCACAAACCACACAAGGATCCACCAGTGTCATTGCATGTGTGTTCTTCTCATGAACCACAACAAGTGTCATTACATGTCTGTTCTTCTCACAAACCACATAAGTATGCACCAGTGTCATTGCATGTCAGTTCTTCTCGCAAACCACACATGGATCCACCCGTGTCATTGGATGTGTGTTCTTCACATGAACCACACATGGATCCACCAGTGTCATTGCATGTCTGTTCTTTTCATGAAACACAGCTAGAGTCATTACATGTCCGTTCCTTCCACAAACCACATTTGGATCCACCAGTCTCATTGCATGTCTGCTCTTTTCATGAACCACACCCAGTATCATTGCATGTGTGTTCTTCTCATGAACCACACATGGATCCACCAGTGTCATTGCATGCGTGTTCTTTTCATGAACCACAGCTAGAGTAATTGCATGTGTATTCTTCTAAACAAACCACACATGGATACACTTAGTGTGATTGCATGTTTGTTCTGTTCACAAACCACACATGGATCCACCTAGTGTGATTGCATGTCTGTTCTTTTCACAAACCACACATGGATCCACCAGTGTCATTGCATGTGTGTTATTTTCATGAATCACACATGGATACACCAGTGTCATTGCATGTGTGTTCTTTTCATGAACCACAGCTAGAGTCATTGCATGTATGTTCTTTCCACAAACCACACATGGATCCACCTAGTGTGATTGCATGTCTATTCTTTCACAAACCACACATGGATCCAGCAATGTCATTGCATGTGTGTTCTTCTCGTGAACCAAAACCAGTGTCATTGCATGTATGTTCTTCTCACAAACAACACAAGGATCCACTAGTTTCATTGCATGTGTGTTCTTCTCATGAACCACGACAAGTGTCATTGCATGTCTGTTCTTCTCACAAACCACATAAGTATCCACTAGTGTCATTGCATGTCAGTTCTTCTTGCAAACCACACATGGATCCACAAGTGTCATTGGATGTGTGTTCTTCTTATGAACCACACATGGATCCACCAGTGTCATTGCATGTGTGTTCTTCTCATCAACCACAAATGGATCCACCAGTGTCATTGCATGTCTGTTCTTTTCATGAACCATAGCTAGTGTCATTGCATGTCTGCTCCTGCCACAAACCACATATGGATCCACCAGTGTCATTGCATGTCTGTTCTCTTCAGAAACCACACATGGATCCACCAGTATCATTGCATGTGTGTTACTTTCATGAACCACACATGGATACACCAGTGTCATTGCATGTGTGTTCTTTTCATGAACCACATCTAGAGTCATTACATGTCTGTTCTTTCCACAAACCACACATGGATCCACCTAGTGTGACTGGTTGTCTTTTCTTTCACAAACCACACATGGGTCCACCAGTGTCATTGGATGTGTGTTCTTCTCATGAACCACACATGGATCCACCAGTGTCATTGCATGTCTGTTCTTTTCATGAACCATAGCTAGAGTCATTGCATGTCTGTTCCTTCCACAAACCTCATATGGATCCACCAGTGTCATTGCATGTCTGTTATTTTCATGAACCACACCAAGTGTCATTGCATGTGTGTTCTTCCACTACTAGGAAACAGCTCTTTTGTGGCGCATGAAATGACATCTTCTGTGGCGCATATCCTAGTCACCACTGTTATCTCGCCACTGATATCTGCTTCCTGTGGCGCATATAGATATGCGCCACAGAAGTCCTAGACTTCTGTGGCGCATTTCTTCATATGCGCCACAAGAATAACTTTTGTGGCGCATTTACACATATGCGCACAGAAAAGCCATGCGCCACTGACTATATAATTATATGCGCCACTGATTGCATAACACGTATTCCAAGTAAAATACTTTCCTGGTGTATAATCAGGTATTTATACAGTATTTATCCAGATGAGTATAAAATACATTTCACAAGTAGTAGATGCATGATAACCGAGATATATATATATAAACCCTAAAACCGATCGAGATACATATATAGTGTCTAGTGCTAAATTTTTACACAAGCGCCGAATACAAAGTTCATATCAGCTCACATTACAAATATGAAGTGGCCACCACTGCCTACACTAGGATCAAATAGAATACAGCTGTGATAATGGTGAGCAAGAGCATTAGCCCGACCAATATCTTCATCCGGTTCTTCTTCCACAAGTGGTTCCTCCACTTGGCTATCGCCTCCTCTCTAGTCGCATATCCTTTGTAGATGTTGCCGCTGAACTTGTTCACTTGTTTGTGGCAATCCTCCCACTCCTCGTAGACTCCTGGAACCCTACCCATGTACACCACATACCACCTTGTCGCCATATCTATAGACGACAAGGCATATTAGTAAAAATACAATGAAAAGAATGAATAAAGGGTTCACATCCATATATATATATGTTCACAGAATATAAAACAAATGATCCATAAACCTAATAGTTAGATCATCATAGAAGCAATAAGTTCAATGACAACACGACCACAAGGTAGTTTAAGTCTAACAATAATGACCATTTCGACCACGAGATAGTAAAGTTTATGACACACATAATACATCACGCGTCCATCAAGAATATACACACACTGGATCATGCTAGAGGCACACATCGATCATGATGAAGACTTCCTCTTCTCGCTTGGCTTCGGGAATGGTAGATAGCCCTCTTTCATCATCCACGTCCTTGTGTCACCCTGCTTACGGAGGCGTTCTTCGATCTCCCTCTTACTCAACCCTCTGGCTTGTTGTAGGGGACCGCACCTTGTGTTGACATCTTCAATGATGATTTGCGACAACTTCATCTGAATGCGATGGAAGTCTTTTCTAAGATCAGCATCATCGATTTTAGCCAAAGTTTTGACCCATCCTTGGAGACTAGATGGCAGCGTTAGGTTCTGGCAATCCCGGACATAGCCTTTAAGGTGATGGAGGACGTAGAAGGCCTCCTTGGCACCTGTAGTCGACTGTTGACGCAAGGGAAGTCGAGCACGTGCTTGATTACGTGTTTGCCATCCTTGATACATTCCCCCTTATCTACGAAGGTGCATCCCTTCTTGGTGTAGCCCTCGAGAGCCTCATTGAGAACACCCCTTATTCTGGTGTAGTCTTTCTTCATCGTCAAACTTCCCGAGTCGAAATACATGGCTAGCGAATACCTCGAGGCAAGGACGATGAGTGTGTAGTATTTGTCTCTGCGCAACACAATTGGAACAGAATGTTGGAAAAAGAGCAAAGGAAGAAATCTATAAGAAATGCATAACGGTGGCGATGAGCGAGTGTGTGTACGTACTCGGGAAAGAAAGGCAAAAGAAGTGTGCCCTTCCTCTTGTTGTCCACCATGAACTTCTCGAGGTACACCGTCGCCTTGGTCCGTGTCTCTGATCCTTCGACCAACTGGTTGTCCCGCATGTAGTAGGATCCACTATCACGATTTCCGGGGTACTTTCTCTCTTGATCGTGAGCACCAGATTAAGCGCGTATAGGCGGACCAAGTTATAGTCCAGCCGTTTCGTGAGAAACAGCTTGAATATGTCCTTGACCGCTATGAAGAATATATCCGCGGGGGGTTCATCGACGAAGTCCACGTCCAATGGCACCTTGGCCGTGAAAACCGGGTAATTTGGATCTTCGTCTTTAAGAAGGAGGGACTCTAGTGTCTTGACACCCTCGTGCAAAGTTAACATGGCTCCAACCGCAATGTGGATCATATCTGGAGTCAATATCAGATCACCATCTACATGCAATCATGGCAAGCCAAATTGTGTGGATGGTATGACGACGGTGTCCTAACCCTGGATCCTCTTCGGAAGAGGCTGGCTCGCACCCTTCTTATTATTATTACCTCTCATCCTGTAGTGCTTCTTCTTCACAATAGTGTCAGCCACTGCCATCTGCTCATCAGTCGCCTTTCGGAGTGTGTTGGGGCTGAAAACCAATCCCAGTTTCTCTTGTGATGGATCGGCGGCCAGAGGCGTCTCTTGAGAAAGACCATGGAAGACCAGGCACTGGGTGCATGTATTGGGCCAACCAGCTTGATGGTCGTCGCGAGCTGCGAATGGTTCTTCATCCACAGAAGGCATATAAAATCCTTTGGCGGTGCCGATGTTGATGAAGTCGTCAACATTGACCAATTCATCATCATCTTCATGGGCGCGATCATGTGGTGGTGGTAGCGGGGGCGACGGCGGTTGCGGCACAATGTCTTTGCCATGCGGCGGTGCACACGCTGCCAAGAGTTGATGGTGATGGCTGGTGGTGGCGACGACGATGGCTACTGGCTTCCGAGATGGTGGCCGGGCGATGATCGGTCGAGAGGTGGCGCCGGTGCTCCCCCCCCCCCCCCCCCCCCCCCCCGCAAGAAGAATCCGGGTCTTCGGCCATGTCAAGGGCCAATTGTAGCATTCCCCAAGGGCCTTGTGTTCGTCGGCTCCCTAAGGTTGAAAGGGGGGTCCATGTCGTCGCACCCTGGCAACACCCGAGCCAACCTGACCCTCATCACGACATCATCCATTGGATTGTTGTGCATTGTGCGGCTCACCGGTTGTATAAGAGTGCCCTTGGCAACATCCTTCAACTCACCGCCGACATCTTTAAGCAGGAGTACGCAAGAAGTGTCCTGAGGCAAAAACATGTTGTTGGGCGTCATGAGATGGCAGCAGTCATGCATCAAAGGCATAAAGGAGATGACGTGCACTAACAAATTAGTTACCTTGGTGATGGCGTGGATCTCGGCTAATGTGGAGACATGGCCAATGCCGGCGGCCGGCCTATCATCATATGCAATCTCCCGCTCGGGTGCCTCACGAAGCACCACCGCCGTCGGCTACGCCTTATTAGTATCTTTGGCGGGAGGGGCCGTCGGTGTGACAAAAACGAGCGGCTGCGTCCCGACATTGATGGCCGGTGGGGTCACCAGGTCCGGCGACACGGTAACATTGATGCCTGAGTTGCTGCCGCTTAAGCTGGGCAGATGTATCGGCCCCTGTCGACCTCCCGCATTCCGAGCAGTAAGCCCCTCGAAAAACTCAGGGGGGATCATCGAGCGGAGCTTCTCTTCCACTAACTTGTCCACCGTTTTCTCGTCCACCGCCTTCTCCTCTAGTGTTTGCACCTTCATCTTCATCTTCAGCTCTGCAACATCTCTCCCTTCTTTTCTTGGCGTCCTCTTTGTAGTACTCCTGGAACTTCATGCTCGTACCAAAGCCAGACACACGGCCAGCTGAGGACAGCAGCAACCCCTTGTCCCTCTTCTTGTAAGCATTGGTCGCCTTGTTGAAAACCGTGTCCCACGGCTCCGTCGAATCCTGGGACGACTCTGTGACAGTAGCGTTCAGTTCATCCTCCTGCAGAGACAAGGAAAGGTGAACCCATTTAGATTGTTGACTTCATTATCTTAATTAGAACGCTATAGAATTGAGATCAGCGATAAATTCCTTACCAGCTTCTCTCGAATGCCTTCAGCTCCGGATCGTCGGTGATGAACTCCCCTGTTTCCTTGTCCAGGTAGTAGTGGGCACGAACAAATTGCCTAAGCTGCAAGTCCGTGATTTTAAGCCAAGGGTTGTCTTTACCAAGGCGTTCAAGCTCGGCGTCCTCCTTGTCCCAAATGGCCTGTTTCCCCTTGTAACCGCCGCTTCCAAGGCGGTGGTTACCTATGTTCTGTTCCCGCATACTCCTTCCCCATTGAGTCCATTTTATAGCATTAGCGGTAGCTATATCCTCCTTGAATATCCTAAACTCCTCTTCATCGAGCATTGGATTTTTCTTACTAATAACCTCCCAGCTTTCACCTTTGTCAATGCTATTCTGCACCCGGGCTTTCCAGCTGCTCAAGGTGTTGCTCATCTTCGTGAGGGCTAGTTTGTTCACTGGGTTCTTTCTCTCGAGGTTTCTAAACCGCTCTGGGAATCTGTATCGCTTGTGAAGCTTCTTAAGGAGGTTATCGACCAAAGCTGCATGGTCAGCATGTCTGATGTACTTTGTGTTGATCGACATGCTTTCCCGGACGATGCACCCGAGTTGCAGGCCGTACCCTTTAGCAATCGCCTCTGGCGCAATGGGTTGGCCACTTTCTGTGACCTCAGTGAACTCATCGCAGACGGTGGCGAGCACTGGCACCTTCCGCTCCTTCTGTTCCTTCTTTTTCTTCTTCTTCTAAGAAGCGGCCGGGTTGCCGCTACCGCCATCCGTGCGCTCGCCGCCATCGGTGTGGGCGCCGCCATCGGTGGTGTCATCCTCTTCGCCGCCATCGGTGGTGTCATCCTCTTCGCCGCCGCCTTCACTAGTTCCATCGTAGTCGTCTTCGTCCCCCTCTTAATCAGGATCTCCGCCCTCATTGGTCCTCGCAGCTCTGGCGACGGTCACCTCCTCCTACGGTGGTGGTGTCATCCTCATTGTCGGGGGGATGATCCCCAGGTACCCAAACCGTACAAGAAGCCAGGCAGTCGGATCGTGTCCAGCTGACCAGATGCAGCCGGACAGGGCAAGACAGGCCGGCTATCACCCGGTAGCCAGATCAGCAAGAGACAGTCGGATACAACGACGTAGCCGGACCCAATCAGTGAGCACCCTGTACGATAACAAGACTGGCAACCACCCGGCCATACCGAAGACTCTGCGAGGGTGACGCGGGAATGGTGGCCTATGCTGATGACGGGCTCGCACGGCGTCCACTGTGCCCACAACAGCCATACCGCTCGTACTCCAATAAGACATGCCATACTGGAAACTATAGATGACTAGCCGGCTAGGACCCGCCTATGGGGCCCGCCTATCGGACTAGCTAGTGAGACCTTTGCCTCTCTGCCTATATAAGGAGAGGCAAGGCCTCAGTAGAAAGGGCTGGTCATACAACATTTAAGGCAGTAGCTAGCAGATACAGCTCGAGGAGCACTTGTAGTTTGTGTATTCCACATAGTCAGATCCGGCAGGAGTAGGGGATTTACCTCACCACGAGGGCCCCAAACCTGGGTACTTCTTGCGTCCCGCTACGCTCGCTTGTATCCAATCTCGCCTGCGGACGCCGTCGATAGCTTCCCTGCTAGTCCCCATACCTCTATCTAACCTTCTTATGTACTGCTGTTCCCAATACAACGACAGTTGGCGCCCACCATGGGGCCTGATGGCTTCGACCGGAGTCACGTTCCGCACGGGACCCCGCACTTCAGCCGGTGAGCGCGTGGCCTCCGGGCTGGTGCTCACGCTTGGCAAGTTCGACTGCATCATTGACAACGCCTCCTGCTTCGTCGGAACCTCCTTCCCGGCGAACGGCACCGTCCTGCTATTCGGCGATCTCCCCGTCTACGTCGCCACCGTCCCGGAGCATTTCCCTTGGGAAATCGTCTCTGTCGCGGAGTTGTCGCGCTCAGATGGCAGCGCCTCCGCCGCATCCCGCGGCGTGGAGGTCATGATGGCCGGTTCCAGCTCCCATCCCCGCCAGCTGTGGGAACGAGGCGCAGAAGAGGTCGGAACTTCCGCTCCCCCATAGCCCCGGAACCCGGTGGAGGATGCCATTGATCGGCTCCTGACGCCGGTTAACCTCGGGGATAACCCGGAGGAAGCGGAGGCCAACTTCACCATGGAGAGACAGATCCTCCTCCACGAGGCCATGGAGCTGGCGGCAGCCCGCAAGCAACTCGAGATCACCCGGCGCGAGTACGACCGCGCGCACGGCCTTACTCCGGCTACCGCGGAGCCGAGCCGGCGCGGCCAGGTACGGTATCGGGGCGGCGAGCTGGGCGGTAGGATGGAAAAGGACGAGGAACCGGATCCCGCGCCGGCCCTTACACGTCCCACCTACAGCACGCCCATCAAGAACCTGCACGCGGCGCGAGCCACGGTAGAGGAACTACCCAACATGGAGGGCGAGGAGCGGGCCCGCCAGCACGCCCGCGTGCAGCAGCTCCTCCGCGTCGCGGACGAGCAAGCCGGTGCCAACCGACACATGCAGGAAGACCTTAGTTACTCCAGGGGGAGCAAGCTACCTGCCAAAAGCAGGGGCGCGCCGCACGACACCCAGCAGGCGTCCTCCCCTCAGCCGCCCAGGGCCCGCAGCAGGCGTCGCAGCTCTGGCAACAGGGGCCGGCCATGCCAGGAGCAGACGGTGAACAGCAACCCGCCACCTCCCCCTCCGCCAGCCGGAGCACCCAGACCATCCGGTTCCCGTCTCTCGGGCCGGGTGGGAGCGCCCAACTCGGATTGTCCGGATGCCCGTGACCGCATCGAGCTCCTCGCTCAAGCGCGCGTCATGGAAGAGGAAGATTCGACCGTCCCGGTTTGTTTGGGACCCCGCATCCGGAACGAGCCGTTTTCGGATAAATTCTCCCTGCCCAGGGACACCCCCAAGTACGACAGCAGCATGAAGCCGGAAGACTGGTTGACCGACTATGCTACGGCAGTCGGCATCGCCCACGGGAACAAGCGCACAGCCGTGCGCTACGTCCCCCTCATGCTAACTGGGTCAGCAAGGACATGGCTCAATAGCCTTGCACCCAACAGCATCAACGCCTGGCCTGACTTCGAGAAGGTGTTCGTCCGCAACTTCAACGGCACGTACAAACGTCCAGGGCGTCCGCGTGACCTGGCCTTGTGCGTCCAGGGCGACCGCGAGACCGACCGCGAGTACCTCGCCAAGTGGACGAAGCTGCGCAACACTTGCAAGGGCATCTTGGAGAGCCAAGCCATCAGTTTCTTCATCGAAGGTTGCCGAGAGGGCACCATGCTTCGCCACCGGCTACTATGTGACGAGCCGAAAACCATGGCAGAGCTCATGACGGTTGCGAACCAGTACGCCACGGCGGATGCCGCCATGAAGAAGCCCCTCCTATTAAACGCGGACGGCCGTCCGACTCCCACGGAGCCGGCTCGCGACCGACCAAGCAACCCGGCAGGAGAAGCCGGATCCTCCAGACGCCACGACAACGACAACCGGTTCCATGGGGACCGCCAGGCTGGACAGCAGAAGCCTCGCTACCACGCGCGGCAGGTCAATGCAGTGGAGGGTGCGCCCGACGCACCGGCTAATGAGGCAAGAAGGCAGAAGCCACGGCTCACCTTCGACTAGATGTTTGACGGCCCGTGTAAGTGGCATAGCGGTCCCTTCAAACCGGCTACGCACACCACCCGGAACTGCAGCTGGACCCGCCAGCTAAAGGACCAGGGCAACCAGCCTCGTCTTCCCCCTCCCCCACCGGGTGGACCTCCAACACCGGCTAGGGGAGCCGGTAATGATGGTAACGGCGGCAATGGCGGCAACAACAACAACGGCTACCCCCAGTCGCACGCCACCTGCCACATCTTCGAGACAGAGCAGGACGACAAGCACAGCCGCAGGCGACGCTCCAAGGAGGTCAATACCATCATCTCTCCGGTCCCCTAGTACCTGAACTGCTCGGAAACCCCCATCACCTGGAGCCGGGCGGATCAGCCCGAGCATCTGCCGACTCCCGGGGGCTACGCCATGGCGGATCTGGTTCGAGGTGCTAAATATGACGAGCTCCTACCATGCTCTCCTCGGGCGCCCCGCCCATGCCAAGTTCATGGCCATCCCCCACTACGCATACCTCAAGACGAAGATGCCGGGACCCCACGGCGTGATCACCGTCGCCGGCTGCTTCAGGTGGTCGATGGAGTGCGCCTCGGCCGGTTCCAAACTAGCAGAGGCCCTCATCATAGCCGAAGAAAAACCTGTGATCATGCGCAATGTGGCCATGGCCTAGCAGGACATTCCGGCTAGCAGCAAGCCGACTGGAGTAGGAGCTTTCCAGCCGGCAAAGGAGACAAAGAGAATCCTGCTCGACCCCTCCGATCCGACTAAGTTCGTCACCATTGGTGCCGGCTTGGACAGCAAATAGGAAGGCGCGCTCGTCGACTTCCTCCGTGAGAATCGGGACATCTTCGCATGGTCCCCCAAGGACATGCCGGGTGTGCCGAGGGAGTTCGCCGAGCACTCACTTCATGTGCGTCCGGATGCCAGGCCGGTCAAGCAACCTCTGCGTCGGTTCGCGGAGGAGAAGAGAAAGATAATCGGTGACGAGATCACCCGGCTCCTTGCAGCCGGGTTCACCATGGAAGTGTACCACCCGGACTGGTTGGCGAACCCAGTCCTGGTGCTGAAGAAGAAGAAGACCTAGTGCATGTGTATCGACTACACCAGCCTGAACAAGGCGTGCCCGAAAGACCCCTTCGCCTTGCCCCGTATCGATCAAGTCATCGATTCCACGGCCGGCTGTGATTTGTTGTCTTTTCTAGATTGCTATTCCGGGTACAATCAGATCCGGCTAAACCCAGCTCATCAGATTAAGACATCATTTATCACCCCCTACGGGGCTTTCTCCTATGTAACCATGCCTTTCGGCCTAAAGAACGTAGGCGCCACCTATCAGCGCTGTATGCAGAAATGCTTGCACTCGCAGATAGGCCGAAACGTGCACGCTTACGTGGATGACGTGGTCATCAAGACCAAGGTGAAGCGCACCCTCCTCGAGGATCTGGGAGAAACATTTGGCAACCTCCGCCAGTACCAGATTAAGCTGAACCCAGAGAAGTGCGTCTTCGGGGTACCGTCCGGCCAACCACTCAATTTCCTCGTATCGCAACGAGGTATCGAGGCGAACCCGGAGAAGATCGCGGCCATCGAGAGGATGCAGCCGCCCAAGAACCTGCTTGGAGTCCAAAAGTTCACCGGATGCCTGGCTTCCCTCAGCCGTTTAGTCAGCCGGCTGGGGGAGAAGGCACTCCCGTTGTACCAGCTGATGAAGAAGACGGACAAGTTCTCCTGGACTTCGAAAGCCGACACCGCATTTCACGACCTCAAGCGCATGCTATCCACAGCACCGGTTCTAGCCACGCCGGCTAGCAAGGAGCCGATGTTGCTCTATATAGCAGCCATCAACTAGGTCGTCAGCGTCGTCCTGGTGGTGGAGCGCCCCGAGGAAGGCAAGGCTCAGCCGGTTCAGAGACCCGTCTACTACCTCAGCGAGGTTCTCTCCCTCTCCAAGCAGAACTACCCCCCACTACCAGAAGATGTGCTACGGCGTGTACCTGGCATGCAAGAAGCTCAAGCACTACTTCCAGAAGCACCCGATTAAGGTCGTGTGCACTGCACCCCTTTCGGAAATCATCGGCAACAAGGACGCCACTGGCCGAGTCGCCAAGTGGGCCATCAAGATCGCCGCCTACTCCATCCAGTACGAGCCCCGGCTCACGATCAAGTCGCAGGCGTTGGCGGACTTCCTCGTCGACTGGGCCGAGACCCAGTATCTCCCACCGGTTCCGGGTTTGGACCACTGGCGGATGCACTTCGACGGGTAGAAGATGCTCGGGGGCTTGGGAGCCGGCATCGTGTTCACCTCGCCCAAAGGAGACCGGCTGGAGTACGTGCTGCAGATCCACTTCAAGGCCTCCAACAACGTAGCCGAATACGAGGCACTGGCGCACGGGCTCCAGCTGGCCAAGCAGATCGGTGTCAACCGGATCCTATGCTTCGGTGATTCGGACTTGGTGGTGCAGCAAGTGTCCGGGGAATGGGACGCCAGAGATGCAAACATGGCCCTCTATTGATTCCACATCCAGAAGCTCAGCGCCTCCTTCGATGGGTGCGAATTTCACCACGTCCCACGTGTCAACAACGAGGCAGCCGATGCGCTCTCCAAGATCGGATCCACCAGGCAGGCTATCCCACCAGGGGTCTCCTTGGAGCACCTGCGCAAGCCATCCATCAACCCGTCACCAGATTCAGACTCCATCGTCTGGGCAGGAAGCGTTCCGGCTGACGGAACGGCAGAAGCAGAGCCGGCAGAACCACCGAAGAAGAAGACCCGCACCAATTCTGGCCAGGCAGTGCCTTCTGGCTCGCAAGACCCGAGGGATGCCGGCTCGCCTAGTGGCTCGGGGGCTGCCGTCCCGGGTACGCCACCCGGATGACCCCCCGACATCCGTCAGCCGGAGGACAGGAGCGTCCTTGTCATTCGGGAGGTGCCATCCTGGGCACAGCCCTTCATGAGCTACATCGCCAATGGAGAACTCCCGGACGACGAGGTGGAGGCTAGACAAATCCGACACGGCGCGCACACATACACCATCATAAACGGCGAGTTGAACAAGCGCAGCATATCCGGTATCTTCCAAAGATGTGTTGATGTGGACGCGGGCTACCGGCTACTCAAGGATATCCACCAGGGCGAGTGCGGGCACCACGCTTCGTCAAGGGCGATAGTCACCAAGGCATTCCGCCATGGTTTATATTAGCCCACCGCCCTCGAGGACGCTGAGCGATGTATGCAGAAATGCTTGCACTCACAGATAGGCTGAAACATGCACGCTTACGTGGATGATGTGGTCATCAAGACCAAGGAGAAGCGCACCCTCCTCGAGGATCTGGGAGAAACATTTGGCAACCTCCGCCAGTACCAGATGAAGCTGAACCCAGAGAAGTGCGTCTTCGGGGTACCATCCGGCCAGCTACTCGGTTTCCTCGTATCGCAACGAGGTATCGAGGCGAATCCAGAGAAGATCGCGGCCATCGAGAGGATGCAGCCGCCCAAGAACTTGCTTGGAGTCCAAAAGTTCACCGGATGCCTGGCTTCCCTCAGCCGTTTCGTCAGCCAGCTGGGGGAGAAGGCACTCCCGTTGTACCAGGTGATGAAGAAGACGGACAAGTTCTCCTGGACTTCGCAAGCCGACACCACGTTTCACGACCTCAAGGGCATGCTATCCATAGCACCGGTTCTAGCCACGCCGGCTAGCAAGGAACCGATGTTGCTCTATATAGCAGCCATCAGCCGGGTCGTCAGCGTCGTCCTAGTGGTGGAGCGCCCTGAGGAAGGCAAGGCTCAGCCGGTTCAGAGACCCGTCTACTACCTCAGCGAGGTTCTCTCCCTCTCCAAGCAGAACTACCCCCACTACCAGAAGATGTGCTACGGCGTGTACCTGGCATGCAAGAAGCTGAAGCACTACTTCCAGGAGCACCCGATTAAGGTCATGTGCACTGCACCCCTTTCGGAAATCATCGGCAACAAGGACGCCACTGGCCGAGTCGCCAAGTGGGCCATCGAGATCGCCGCCTACTCCATCCAGTACGAGCCCCGGCTCACGATCAAGTCGCAGGCGTTGGCGGACTTCCTCGTCGACTGGGCCGAGACCCAGTATCTCCCACCGGTTCCGGGTTCGGACCACTGGCGGATGCACTTCGACGGGTAGAAGATGCTCGGGGGCTTGGGAGCCGGCATCGTGTTCACCTCGCCCAAAGGAGACCGGCTGGAGTACGTGCTGCAGATCCACTTCAAGGCCTCCAACAACGTAGCCGAATACGAGGCACTGGCGCACGGGCTCCAGCTGGCCAAGCAGATCGATGTCAACCGGATCCTGTGCTTCGGTGATTTGGACTTGGTGGTGCAGCAGGTGTCCGGGGAATGGGACGCTAGAGATGCAAACATGGCCCTCTATTGATTCCACATCCAGAAGCTCAGCGCCTCCTTCGATGGGTGCGAATGTCACCACGTCCCACATGTCAACAACGAGGCAGCCGATGCGCTCTCCAAGATCGGATCCACCAGGCAGGCTATCCCACCAGGGGTCTCCTTGGAGCACCTGCGCAAGCCATCCGTCAACCCGTCACCAGAATCAGACTCCATCGTCTGGGCAGGAAGCGTTCCGGCTGACGGAACGGCAGAAGCAGAGCCGGCAGAACCACCGAAGAAGAAGACCCGCAGCAATTCCGGCCAGGCAGTGCCTTCTGGCTCGCAAGACCCGAGGGATGCCGGCTCGCCTAGTGGCTCGGGGGCTGCCGTCCCGGGTACGCCACCCGGATGACCCCCCGACATCCGTCAGCCGGAGGACAGGAGCGTCCTTGTCATTCGGGAGGTGCCATCCTGGGCACAGCCCTTCATGAGCTACATCGCCAATGGAGAACTCCCGGACGACGAGGTGGAGGATAGACTAATCCGACACCGCGCGCACATGTACACCATCATAAATGGCGAGTTGTACAAGCGCAGCATATCCGGTGTCTTCCAAAGATGTGTTGATGTGGACGCGGGCTACCGGCTACTCAAGGATATCCACCAGGGCGAGTGCGGGCACCACGCTTCGTCAAGGGCGATAGTCACCAAGGCATTCCGCCATGGTTTATATTAGCCCACCGCCCTCGAGGACGCTGAGCGATGTATGCAGAAATGCTTGCACTCACAGATAGGCCGAAACATGCACGCTTACGTGGATGACGTGGTCATCAAGACCAAGGAGAAGCGCACCCTCCTCGAGGATCTGGGAGAAACATTTGGCAACCTCCGCCAGTACCAGATGAAGCTGAACCCAGAGAAGTGCGTCTTCGGGGTAACATCCGGCCAGCTACTCGGTTTCCTCGTATCGCAACGAGGTATTGAGGCTAATCCGGAGAAGATCGCGGCCATCGAGAGGATGCAGCCGCCCAAGAACTTGCTTGGAGTCCAAAAGTTCACCGGATGCTTGGCTTCCCTCAGCCGTTTCGTCAGCCGGCTAGGGGAGAAGGCACTCCCTTTGTACCAGGTGATGAAGAAGACGGACAAGTTCTCCTGGACTTCGCAAGCCGACACCACGTTTCACGACCTCAAGGGCATGCTATCCACAGCACCGGTTCTAGCCACGCCGGCTAGCAAGGAACCGATGTTGCTCTATATAGCAGCCATCAGCCGGGTCGTCAGCGTCGTCCTAGTGGTGGAGCGCCCTAAGGAAGGCAAGGCTCAGCCGGTTCAGAGACCCGTCTACTACCTCAGCGAGGTTCTCTCCCTCTCCAAGCAGAACTACCCCCACTACTAGAAGATGTGCTACGGCGTGTACCTGGCATGCAAGAAGCTGAAGCACTACTTCCAGGAGCACCCGATTAAGGTCGTGTGCACTGCACCCCTTTCGGAAATCATTGGCAACAAGGACGGCACCGGCCAAGTCGCCAAGTGGGCCATTGAGCTCGCCGCCTACTCCATCCAGTACGAGCCCCGGCTCACGATCAAGTCGCAGGCGTTGGCGGACTTCCTCGTCGACTGGGCCGTGACCCAGTATCTCCCACAGGTTCTGGATTCGGACCACTGGCGGATGCACTTCGACGGGTCAAAGATGCTCGGGGGCTTGGGAGCCGGCATCGTGCTCACCTCGCCCAAAGGAGACCGGCTGGAGTACGTGCTGCAGATCAACTTCAAGGCCTCCAACAACGTAGCCTAATATGAGGCATTGGCGCACGGGCTCCAGCTAGCCAAGGAGATCGGTGTCAACCGGATCCTGTGCTTCGGTGATTCGGACTTGGTGGTGCAGCAGGTGTCCGGGAAATGGGACGCCAGAGATGCAAACATGGCCCTCTACCGATTCCACATCCAGAAGCTCAGCGCCTCCTTCGACGGGTGCAAATTTCACCACGTCCCCCGCTCAACAACGAGGCAGCCGATGCGTTCTCCAAGTTGGATCCACCAGGCAGGCTATCCCACCAGGGGTCTCCTTAGAGCACCTGTGCAAGCCATCCATCAACCCGTCACTAGAATCAGACTCCATTGTCTGGGCAGGAAGCGTTCCGGCTGACGGAACGGCAGAAACAGAGCCGGCAGAACCACCGAAGAAGAAGACCCGCACCAATTCCGCCCAGGCAGTGCCTTCCGGCTCGCAAGACCCGGGGGCTGCCGGCTCGCCTAGTGGCTCGGGGGCTGCCGTCCCGGGTATGCCACCCGGACGACCCCCCGACATCTGTCAGCCGGAGGACATGAGCGTCCTCGTCACTCGGGAGGTGCCATCCCGGGCACAACCCTGCATGAGCTACATCACCAATGGAGAACTCCCGGACGACGAGGTGGAGGCCAGGAAAATCCGGCGCCGCGCGCACACGTACACCATCATAAACGGCAAGCTGTACAAGCGCAGCGTATCCGGTATCTTCCAAAGATGTGCTGATGTGGACACGGGCTACCGGCTACTCAAGGATATCCACCAGGGCGAGTGCGGGCACCACGCTTCGTCAAGGGCGATAGTCGCCAAGGCATTCCGGCATGGTTTCTATTGGCCCACTGCCCTCGAGGACGCTGAGTAGCTGGTCCGCGCATGCAATTGGTGCCAACGCTTCGGGCAGCTCAGCCACATGCCAACTTCGATACTCAAGACCATATCGATCACCTGGCCCTTCGCGGTTTGGGGCCTCGACATGGTCGGTCCTTTCAAGCGAGCACGCGTGGGCATGACCCACCTACTGGTAGCGGTGGACAAGTTCACAAAGTGGATTGAGGCCAAGCCTATCCGAAAGCTGGACGGAGCGACGGTTGTTACCTTCTTCACCGACATCATCAACCGCTTCGGCTACCCCCACAGCATCATCACCAACAATGGCACGAACTTCGCCAAGGGGGCCTTCGCCTGGTTTTGCAGCAACAAGGGCATCCGACGGGACCTTGCCTCCGTCGCGCACCTGCAATCCAATGGGTAAGTCGAAAGAGCAAACGACTTGGTGCTAGCCGGCATCAAGCCACGCCTCATCGAGCCGTTAGAGCGGTCACCCGGATGTTGGATTGAAGAACTTTTGGCTGTGCTGTGGAGCCTCCGCACCACACCGAATAGGTCAACCGGCTACATGCCATTCTTCCTGAGCTACGGATCGGAAGCCGTCCTCTCCGCCGACATCGAGTTCGACTCCCCTCGCAAGCTCCTGTACGACGAAAAGGCCAACAGGGAGGCGCGGGAGGACGGAGTGGACCTCCTGGAGGAGGCCCGCGAGCTGGCCCTGTCCAAATCAGCCCTGTACCAGCAGCGACTACGTCGCTACCATTCAAGCCGGATCCGCCCAGTCGCATTCCGCGAGGGCGACCTAGTTCTTCGGCTGGTGAAAGACACGAAGGGCATGTACAAGCTATCACCACCCTGGGAGGGCCCCTTCATCATCAGCCGGGCGCTGCCCAATGACTCCTACTACCTCATCGACGCGCAGCAGCCGCGCAAGAACAAGATGGACAAAACAGACGAGGAGACCGAGCGTCCCTGGAACGCGGCCCTGCTGCGCCCGTTTTACACCTAGTCGCCAGGCAGTGTATGTATCCCGAAAACCCTATGAATGAAAATGCGGACCCCCACGAGAATCTCGTGACCTCCTTACTAGAAATGTGTGTGCACCTGTTTTCCGGTTCAAATTTTCCGGCTCCGGCAACCCCGACCCGGGGGCTCGCCGGCTGGCCCGGCCTGCTAAGTCAACAAACCGGCTGAGTAGTGTGTGACGATGTCAGAGGCCCACTCTTCGTCTCAGCTACAGACCGCTACCCGGTTGTCCTGCTAGCAAGAGCAAAAGCCCGAGGCATCCCACACGAAAAACGGGGAGGAGACCCGACAGATCGGGCGTCCCGGCCCTGCAACTAGCTCGAACCAGTCCAGCTGCTAAGCCGTTAGTACCATGCGTAATGTACTGTCAGCTCCCTTCGATTCCGGCTGAAGACCGCAATCCGGCTGCCCGGCAGGGACGCAGCGAAAACAGCAGAGCGCACGGGAAAGCGACTAAGTGTCTAGAAAGGGACAAGGCAGTTTTCGAAAAAACAAGCCATTTTCCGGCTACAATTTGATAGACTAACGTACTAACCTATGTGGACATGTGTGTATGCGTATGTACATTTTTGTCCGACTACCTCGAGTCGGAATTCAGGAGAAGGAAAGAAGATTCAAAGTCCTTGCCTTCATCAAGCGCTCCAAATCTCGGGGGCTACACCCACTGGGTGCGCTCGCGCGCCCCCAGTGGAATCTTGTAGTTCCCGACCGGCTAAAGGAGTTTAGCCGGCCGTTCGGAGCCCAGGTGAGGGCAAGGGGTGGAGCAAGAGAGGACAAGAAGATTCGAAGCACCTGGCTATGCCAGCTACTTCGAATCTCGGGGGCTACACCCAGTGGGTGCGCTCGCGCGCCCCCACTGGAATGTTAGTTCCCCCGGCTGAAGGCGTTCAGCCGACGAAAGCAGCCGACTGGGACGAGGCCAGTCGGATAAAGTTAGAAGACTTGGGAAAAATAAGGAAAATTCGAAGCACCTGGCTACGCCAGCTACTCCAATCCTCGGGTGCTACACCCAGTGGGTGCGCTAGCGCGCCCCCACTGGAGGTGTAGTTCGTCCGGCTAAGAGTGTTTAGCCGGATGAGGTTAGCCAGGCGGAGCAAGCCGGTAAAATATCAAAAGGAAACTCAACGCACAAGTCAAGGGAGACCCAAGAATTCAACATTAACAAGCAAAAGGGAGACGAAGCTCCCATAAGTTACCTAGCATCAAAGACAGCCGGTACAAACAGACAAGGTTCGTGAACGTGCAAGACAAGACAAATACACCCGGCATCCCAGGGCAATAACTAGATAGCAGGACCTTTGCCGTGAGGGAGATCGTGGCTGGCAGAAGCTTCGGGCAGAGGAGGAGGCGCAGAGCTTGATCCGGTTCTGGCGCCTGCGGGCGGTGGCATCAGGCCCTCCACGTCAGGAGTACCGACGGACTTCGAGTCGGTGAGCGCCTCGTCGGGATCCACGTAGTCGGTGATCTTGATGGCGGATCCGTGAAGCTCCGGATGGGCTTGGCGGATGGCGGCAAGATCGGCTCCGGCACGGAAGCCACCGTCGATCTTCTCGACACGGGCATCCTTGTACCAGGAGAGCATGAGGGCCAGAGCCATCTCCGCTCCAGCCCGCGCCGCCAACTCCCGCAGCCAGTCCATCGCAGCCGGCACTTCTCCCACATTCGCGGCCAACTGCGCCATCATCTCCGGAATCGGAGCTTCCGGCCACATAAAGGAGAAGACGTCCCGCGCCGCTTGATGAAGCTTGGCAGCCTCTTCGCCAAGAAGGACGACGAGCTCCTGGGCCGTCGGCTGCACTGCCGGCCAGTTCTCCTGCAGCCGGTTGTAGGCCAGCAGGTCTATGCCGGGGTAAAAGGCTGTCAGAAAAAAGGGTTAGATCCGACTACCGGATCCGGAACGAAAAGAAGACGGAAAAGGGAACTCACCCTTAGCCGTGTGGCCGACCTGCATCAGCTCCTCCACCAGGGCCTTCTCCTTGGTCGCCAGCCATTTGATCTCCTTCTCTTGGTCCTTGTTCTAGGCCTCGAGAAGGGTGAAGGCTTCGGCCCGGCTAGCGAGCGAGGCATCGCGCTCCTTGATGGTGGCCTCCAGACCGGCTACCCTCGCGTGCCAATCCTTGTTCTGCAACCATAGAGTGGAATTGGACTTGCTCAGCCGGTCGTTCGCTTTCTTCAAGCGATCGATCTCGCGCTGAGCGCACACGAGGATGACTGCAACAAAACCGGCTATCAGTACCCCAAAAAAAAGCAAGCCGAGTGAAGCGAACTTACTCTAGGAAGTCCCGTTGGCGGCAGCAAGCTTCTGCTCCAATGTCCGGTTCCCGCCGGCTACGGCCTCCAGCAGCCGGATCTCCTTCACCGCCAGCTCGAGCGTGGCGGCAAGGTCCGATAGCGAGGCGGCGGAGGAAGCGTCGTCGTCCACGGCGTGGACGGCTAGGGACTCCATCGCTGCGACCACCGCCGTTTGCCATTCCTCCCCAGGCTCCTTGTCGGAGTTGTCATCGCCAACAACGACAAGCTCCTTGTCGGAGTTGTCATTGCCAACAACGACGAGCTCCTTGCCGGTAGCCCCCCGCGTGCCTGTGGAGGAGCCTTCCGGCTAGGATGGCTCCGCTTCCGGCTGGGCGGAGGCCTTCGGCTCAGCTCGAGGGGGAGGCGAAGGCTGCGCCTCAGAAGAAGGAGGGGCGCCGGTTCGCGCAGTCGGGGCACGGGGCAGCGACCCGGCCGGCGCTCGTGTCAGGATCACGGCTCCGAAGGAGACCAGTGCGCTAAAGAGAAAGAGGAGAAGGCAAAGGCAAAATAAACCGAAGTCAGAAAAAGAAGAAAAAGGGCAAGCAGACAGAAAGCACCGAAAGAAAAAAGAGGGAGAAGGAACGTACCCCGGCACAACTGGGGGCGGCCCCTTCTTCCGGCCAAGGCGGCTTGGCGGCAGGGCGCTAGCCTGGCTCCTCTTGGGAGCCGGCTCCTCCATCGCAGGCCGGCGGGAGCCAGAACGACTAGAGCTGCTTCCGCCTGCCTCGCCATCGGTCGCGGAGCGCGTCGCTGGGTCCACGGTCGGCGCGGCCTCTTCCTCGTCGTGCACCTCCGCGTGCAGGTCAGCAGCCAGCTCGTCATTCTGGCTGGGGAAGGCATCGCCGTCCCCATCCGATTCCTCGCCGGACCGCCGAGCGCGCGGCTCGGGCAAGTCAGGCGTGAATACCTCGAGGGGAACCTCGCCCTCCTCGCGAAGGATGCAAGCGAAGATCTGCCGAATACAAGAAGTCGGTCAGACAGGATAGGGAAACAACACAAAAAGAGCAAATAAAGTTTTCGGCAATAGCAACTTACCTGAGGCGCGCAGTTCTCCCGGCTGTAGGGCACCAGACTGAACTTCCAGTTCTCCGGCAGTCGCTCCTTGCTGATCGTTCACAACCACTCCTTCAAGTTGTGGTAGCAGGGATCACGGCGCGACAGCCGGGTAGGGTCCAGCCGGCCAGAGTAATAGCACATCTTGTGTGCCCGCTGCTGCATCGGCATCATCAGCCGGGACATCCAGCTAAGAGTGATGTCCAGGCCGGTGAGTCGGCAGGTGACGAGGGAGCGCATGCGCTGCAGCATCACGTCCGTCTCTGCCTTGTCGCCGTGGAACTTCAGGTCCCAGTTCTGTCGGCTGGACTCGACATCCTGGAAAGCCAGAAGATTTATCCGGTCGACGTTGGTGACGTTCTTGACGTAGAAGTACGACTGCTGCCACAGCCGTACCGTGTCCTAAAGCAAGAACTTGGGGTAGCCGGATTGGGAGCGGGAGTAGATGGAGGCACCGCCGTAGACGACTAGCGGCCCCTTCGTGTACTGCACCTGTGGCCGGACGCGGAAGAGCCGGTAGAAGAGCCCGAGATCTGGCTGGATCCCGAGATAGCTCTCGCAGAACGCCATGAAGTGCGCCAGTGTCCCGATGGCGTTGGCGCCCAGGTGGTGAAGACGGAGGTTGAAGAAGGCGAGAAACGTCAAGAGGAAGGGGTTCACCGGAAGGGCGAACCCACGCGCCAGATGAGAGAGGAAGATGACGCGCTCCCCCTCTGTTGGGTGCGGCGACACCTCCCCCGTCGGCGCCAACCGCACCGCCACCTCCTCCGCCGACGGGAGAACGCGGGTGGCACGGTACTTCACGATGTGGTCCTCCGTGACGGAGGAGCCGCACCAAACCCCGCGGTCGGCGGCCATTTCCGGCTGGTGGAGAGGAGCGGCGACGGAAGAGTGGCGGTGGCCCGTAGCGTCGACGACGACGAGCGGGCGGCGCAGCGGGCTACAGCATAGAAGGCAAGGGTGCAGGAGCAGAAGCACGCGAGGGAGAAGGACACTACAGCGGGGGAGCGAAGGAAAGGAACTGCCTCCCCCGCGGCGTCCCTTTAAAGGGCCAGAAGGGAAACCGTTGATGGAGCAACGTGGCGTGCATCCTGGCAACCCACACCCCAGCCGCCGCCTAGATCCCGTGTGCCAGGGCAGGATGCGCAGAAGATCCCGGAGCGAGAACCGAAGCGCCGGACAGTGGTTTCCCGAGGCGACGTGCGACGGGACGTTACGCTGCCCGCCGCAGAGCAATGATGGCGCGTGCGCGCGTGGCCGACGTCAGCACTGATGTCACGAGTAGTGCAACCGCCAAGCTCAACCGGACACAAATTCAAAAACAAGAAGGAGCGCGGGCAGATTTCGCCTAAGGGAGGAATCCACACGTGCTCGGGGGCTAGTGTCGGGGGGATGATCCCCAGGTACCCAAACCGGACAAGAAGCCAGGCAGTCGGATCGCGTCTGGCTGACCAGATGCAGCCGGACAGGGCAAGACAGGCCGGCTATCACCCGGTAGCCGGATCAGCAAGAGACAGCCAGATACGGTAATGTAGCCGGACCCAATCAGTGAGACAGAACGACGTGCGTATCAGTGCACGGTACGCCCTGTACGATGACAAGACTAGCAAACACCCGGCCATACCGAAGACTTTGTGAGGGTGACGCAGGAATAGTGGCCTGTGCTGACGACGGGCTCGCACGGCGTCCACTGTGCCCACGACAGCCATACCGCTCGTATTCCGATAAGACATGCCATACTAGACACTGTAGATGACTAGCCGGCTGGGACCCGCCTGTGGGGCCCGCTAGTCGGACTAGCCAGTGAGACCTTTTCCTCTCTGCCTATATAAGGAGAGGCAAGGCCTCAGTAGAAAGGGTTGGTCATACAACATTTAAGGCTGTAGCTAGCAGATATAGCTTGAGGAGCACTTGTAGTTCGTGTATCCCACATAGTCAGATCCGGCAGGAGTAGGGGCTTTACCTCACCACGAGGGCCCTGAACCTGGGTACTTCTTGCATCCCGCTATGCTCGCTTGTATCCAATCTCGCCTGCGGACACCGTCGATAGCTTCCCTGCTATTCCCCACACCTCTATCTAACCTTCTTAGGTACTGCCATTCCCAATACAACGACACTCATCGCCTCCTCCTCCTCCTCCTCCTGTTGGGACCCCCGCCAGAATGACTGGTTGGCCTGTCTAGCTTGTTCTTCCACGTTGATCATGTGCTTAGAAGGGCCACACTCCTTGTTGCCTGACATGTTTGCACTACTCTATTTAAAAGAGGCAAAAAGTTAGCACAAATCTCGGCCAAAAAATTCGGCATGACCTTTGCTAATTTTTTGACCTAGGAGTGGCCATTTCTCAACCGAAACGGAAGTGAATCGACACTTCGGCAGAAATGGGCAACTCAAATGAAGAAATATATCCCTGCAAGACAAAAGACCCCATCCCCCCATGCATTGACTCCAGTATCCATCATCCAGCATCCACGGTACATTTCAACAGCAGGTACCATCATCCCCATACAACATGTATAACATATATATATAACGAGCTCTAATTCTGGCATAACAGATATATATAACAGATATGTATAATAGATATATATAACAGATATGTATAACAGATATATATAAGAGATATGTATAACAGATATATATATAAGAGCTCTAATTCTGGCAAAAATGTGGTTCACCCTGCTTGTGCAATGTGCACACACACACATGGGCACACAGACATGCAATCGGTGGATAATGGGCACAGACACATGCACACACAGACATGCTAACCCAGCACTGTGCAATACCTCCACATTCCCCACTCTAATACATGAGCATTGAAGTAGGCAGAGGTTAAATAAAAAAGAGCTCTAGCTATTTAAATAGTAGATGTATCAAAGTATCTATTTAAATAGTAGCTATTTAAACAGTAGCTATTTAAAAAAGAGCTCTAGCTTTGGCATCGGGGATCCTGGACCACGGCCCAGAGGTGCAATTTCGATCCTTTTCTTGACTTGGTTTGCATTTTCTAGAAAAACTTATGCATCTTTTCTTTCCCTCTCGAAAGTACGTTCCAGTCCAAAACTTATGCACTATTTAAAGATTAATCTTTTTATTGTGGAATCGTTACTAATAATTCTAGGAGAAGCTAAGTCCCAAGTGATACCCAATAAATCCCAACAGGGCTTGGCATTAGAGCACAAAACACAATCTGAGCCCCCTTCCACATGACAATGACGTCTAATCATCATGTCTTTGGTGTATAATCTGTCCATGAATAGAAGCCAATCAAAAACTTTCAACTTCAGCAGAACCCTGGATTTTTAAATGGATTTGAGAACTGAATCCTTTGGAAGCGGCAGGAAAATAAATTTGTAAAACCTGGCTGGTATATACTTAGTGCCCCAAGCAAAGGTAAGCATGTCCTGAAATGTGTGTCAATAAAACTAAAAACATCGCGCCACCAAAATGACCCCCTAGCATTTTCAGCGTGAGGAGGACCTAGACCATAAACTGACCAAACCAGCCGAACCCATGGAATATTTTCCTCACAGTAAAATTATGTAATTGTTTTAGTAGTAAGGCCTCATTTTGTATCTCTAGATTAATAATGCCAAGACCCCCATGTCGCTTTGACTTGCAAACCATATGCCAGGCAGCTAGTGAGTGGTAAGAGACAACTCCTTTGTCTGTTTAGGAAGGTCACAATGGTTTAGATGAAAATATCAATCAAATATATATAGGTAATTCACAAGGAAAAATATAAGAACTGCTAGTTCTAAACCGGCACCACTTGAGAAGTTCATTTGTATCTGATTTTAAAAGTCTAATTCTGTAGAGTGGAACTAGTCTGTATCTGCCTATTCTATTTACCAATGTGTCAGACCAAGCATCTACTTAAAGATTTGTACTCTTGTTTGCCACTAGCAAGGAAAGTAATGCATTTAGGAATAAATGGGAGAGAAAGGGGAAGAGCATCAGAGGGGGTGGGGGTGGGGGGTGGGGGGCCGAACTTGCTGCGGTGGTTGACGACGAAGAGGGTTGCGGGGTACGGCGTGGCAGCTCCTCCTCCGGCGGCTCCTCTTCCATGGGCTGTAGGGCTGCAGGGCGGCTCCTCCTCCACTGGTTTGCCGGGCGGCGCGGTGGTGGCGGTTCTAGCAGCAAGGGCTAGCACGGCGGTGGCGGCTCTGGCAAGGTCTAGGTCTAGGGCTAGCGCGCGGCGGTGTGACTGAATATGGGGAGAAGGGGGAATGAAGGCCGAACCATTTATTTCGCTAAGTCCACGGGTTCTGTGGTGCGTTTCGGCAATATGCGCCACAGAAGTTGGAACTTCTATGGCGCATATTGCTGAAATGCGCCACAGAACATGTGGACTTTAGTACAAAACATGGCGCGCGTGGTAGTATGACAAGATCACACACTTGCCTTAGTGGTCTCTGCTACTTGCTTGTGCCATTCTAAACCTGGGGCAGCCAGGTTCGAATCCTAGCTGTCTCACACTTTTTTATTTTTTTAAAATATATTTCTAATTATAGATCTATTTAAAAATAAAGCAAGAACATATTTTTAATTATATATCTGTTTAATTATAGATCTATTTTTAATTATATATTTTTTAAATAAAGCAAGAACATATACAAACATTCATATTTATTCAAAAAACTCTCTCCCCGAACATATACAATCGTGTAATGTGTTTTTAATTATATATATGTCTAAAATAAAGCAAGAACATATACAAACATTCATATTTATTCAAAAAACTCTCTCGCCGAACATATACAATCATGTGATGTGTCGAGCTAGTGTCTCTTCACAATCTTCTTGCCCTTTTTCACCGTGGTTGAATACTTTAGCCCGTGCACTTTGAGCTTTCTTCTTGTGAATGGACAACCTTTAGTAGGCAGTGTGGTCTTCCTTCTTACTTTAGTAGTAAGCATGTCGAAGTACTTGTCGAATTCCTCTTCGATCTTTGGGTCGCCGTTTTTGTCGAAGTTTTGCTCGTTGGCGGCTCCTTCCATTCCTATGATGCTCCTCTTGCCCCTCCTAACTACAACACGGTTGGGCTTTGACGGGTCGATAATAAAAAAGCATTGATCAACTTGGCTAGCAAGTACCCAAGGCTCATTTTTTGCGGAGGCGTTCTTCGTTGATTTGGCATCTGGTATAACCATTGTGGTGAAATAGCGGCCTTCTTTTTCCATGTTCTTGGCCCATCTAACATGGAACATCGGTACGATCTGTCCACAGTAGTCGAGCTCCCATATCTACTCGATCCTTCTGTAGAATCTTTCCATCATAGTAGTATCATCATCAGCAAAGGATAACATAGTTACTCCTGAGTTTTGATCTTCACTATTCTTGTCCTTTTCCTTGGTGTAGAATCTGTAACCGTTTATGTCGTATGACTGATAGGTCCTTAGATTGTGCCCTGGGCCCTGCGACAAGGAGAATATGAGTTTTTGATCTTCCGTAGAAGGCGTCTGGTGGGGGATTGTCTAGTTGCCCTTTCTTGAACCAACCCGTGAAGCTGGAGTTGTGCTCTCTGGCTACGTCTCCCTTCTTCCTCTGCCGTCCCAGGTCGACGTACTCCTGCTCGATTAAGCTTCTGTGCTCATCGACCCAAGGGCCGACCACTTCAATGTGTTGTAGCGCGACTCGGTGTGCCCTTTCATAATCAGTGCGTCGACCATCAATGCCGACATGTAGTGAGCGGCAGCCCTCGCGGTGACCATATCCACCGAGCTTGCCGAGGTGCTTCTTTGTGGGTATTCCAACATCCTCGTTCTCGGTGGTTAGATAATTCTAGCAGAAGGAGATGCACTCGTAGATCAGAAAGCCCTTGGCTATGCTTCCATCTGGACGAGACCTGTTGCGAACGAATCCTTTGATGACACCGTTTAGCCTTTCAAACGGCATCATGTTGTGAAGGAATGTCGGCCCGAGCTGGATGATGTCGTCCATGACATGTACAAGAAGATGCACCATGATGTCGAAGAATGCGGGCGGGAAGTAAATCTCAAGCTCGCACAGTATCATCACGATCTCTTCTTGTAGCCTATCGAGCTGCTTCACACCGATCGACTTCCTAGATATGACGTCGAAAAAGTTAGAGAGGCCAAACAACGTCTCACGGACATGCTCGTCCATTATCCCACGGATCGCAACGGGCAGTATCTGCGTCATCAGCACGTGACAGTCATGAGACTTCATACCGCCGAACCTCTTCTTCGCCACATCTAGATATTTGCTTATCTTCCCCGAGTAACCGTGAGGAAATTTCACTCCTAAGAGGCACCAGAAAAACTGATCGAGCTCCTCTAGGCTCAGAGTGAAGCAGGCAGCGCGAAGCACCACCTCATTCTTCTTAACTCTTTTGCGGCGACCTTGAGTCCCTTCCGTCTGATCATCATCATCATCATCATCATCACTATCAGGCTACTGAAGATCTTTCTTTATGCCAAGCAATTTAAGGTCCTTTCTTGCTTTCGGCCCATCCTTGGTCCTCTCCGGCATGTTCAGTAGAGTGCCAAGCAGACTCTCGGTAACGTTCTTCGTGATGTGCATTACATCGAGGCTATGGGGAGTGTGAAGGACCTTCCAATACGGCAGGTCCCAGAAAACAGACCTTGCTTTCCATACACCCAGCAGCGGCTTTGTCCTCGGTCGTTTTTTTCCACGCGCAGGGCAATCTACCCAATTATTCAAAAGCTCCTCGATTTCATCGCTGCTCCTCGGACGTGGGGCTCTTTCGAGCTCGTCCTTACCATTGAATAGGTCACCACATTTTCTCCATGGGTGATCCATGCGGAGCCACTTTTGAGTACCTTGGAACACGGTTTTCGAAGACCCGGGATCCCTTGGTAGCTAGAGATGCGGTTGTCTCATCCATGCACTTGACGCATGCATTGTGTCCGTGGTTCACCTGGGTCGATACATATGCGTAACCAGGATAGTCCTGCACGGTCGTGAGCAACGCGGCTCTCAGATGGAAATATTCTTTTGTGTAGGCATCCCACATACGGGCCGGCGTCTCCCACAAGCTGGCTAACTCCTCTCTCAATAGCCCGAGATACAGATGCATATCGATACCTAGTTGTTTCGGCGCCAGAATAAGAATGCTCATGTGTACATACATTTTCTTCGTGCATAGCCACGGGGGGAGGTTGTATGGCCATAAAAACACGGGTTAGGTGCTATGCGTGCTACTCTGGTTTCCAAAAGGATTGAGTCCATCGGTGCTCATACCCAGCCTGACGTTCCTTGCATCGCCCCCGAACTCTTCGAACTCGATGTCTAATGCATTCCACTGGCTAGCGTCTGAAGGGTGTGTCAGGATCTTGCCCTTCTCTGGATCATCTTCGGGTTTATCTCTTTCCGCGTGCCATTGCATGAGCTTTGCTTCCTTAGGATCTACGAAATATCGCTGCAGACGAGGGGTGATAGGAAAGTACCATACCACTTTTTGAGGAACTTTCTTGTTCCCTCTCTTGTACCGTCCTTGGCCACACACTGGACTTGTGGTTCTATCCGCGTACTCGTTCCGATAAAGTGCGCAATCATTGATGCATGCATGGTATTTAATGTGTGGTCGGTCGAGAGGGCACACGATTTTCTTGGCCTCCTCGATACTTGTTGGCAATGTGTTCCCCTTAGGAAGTCGGTCGGGCCAGTATTCCAAGTTCGTGTTGAAGCTCACATCGGTCCATTTGTGTTTGGCCTTCATCTCCAGAGCCTTGAGCGTTACACTCAAACGTGTATCCTCGGGGCGACACCCAGGATACAATGGATTCATCCCGTCTACCTCCATTTGGGCCAGCTTGGCTTTCTCTCTGGCTGCAGCTTTGTCGTTGCTCGTCTCCTTGAGGAGCAGTTCTTGAACATGAGGGTCCTGCAAGACCGAAGTTAGCAGCGTCTGTGTGTTCGTGTCTTCTCCTTCTTCATGATCATGATCATGCCCACCGGCATCTCCTTCTCCATGCTGATCATGCTCGCCGGCATCTCCTTCGTCATGATGATCATGCCCGTTGGCATCTCCTTCGTCATGATGATCATGCCCGGTAGACTCTTCGTCTTCTCGCCCGCCCACGTCTTCGTGACCACCACCATATCCTGCTAGCGCCTCATTGAGGTCGCGCATGAAACCACGCCTGAGCAGGTGACCCTCCAATTGTCTAGATTCAGGGTCGATCCAACGCTGCAGATGGGATGTTCGACATGGACATCTTATCATGGTCTTGTTGTTTAGAATCATGTCCTCCTTCGCACCTTTCTTGTACCTAGCAATTCGACCTTAGCTCATCGTGAGGATCATGGTTACCTGAGCGGTCAAAACAGAGAATATAGGTGAGAACCACACTATATAAACACACACATGCATGAATGCTAGCCGGAAAAATTTCGGCATGACCTTTCCTAAAATTAGGACATATGGGTAGTGCAAAAATTTGCCGAAATGGAAATGAATCAACATTTCGGCAAACATACATGCAACCACACCGGCCGGGACAACAACAAGCAAGCAACCAAAAACTTCCTCCCATTGCAAACATTCATGCACCACACAATTAAGCATCGTCTCGCCATGGATCGCACACACACACACCACCCGTGCGACAAGCTTCACCTACATGTTCATGGCCAAGTACTCACCTAGTAGACACAATAATAGCAAGACGAGACCGCGCGATGAGAGGGTGTGGACAAATATATCTACAATGCAAGTTGGTGGAGAGGAAATTAGTAAACAAATAGAGATGTGAGAGAGAAAAGTAAGGAACTTTTAGATCTAGAAGTTGGAGCGAAGCTTCCACTTACCAATCTATGGATTAAAGTAGGTTTAGTTACAAGAAAATGGAGAAACTATGGGCAAGATGGGGTGTGAGGGAGGAGGAAGACGAGTTGGGAGGAGGTAGAGATGTAAATTGGGTGGTGGTGGATAGATAGATAAGAAGGTAACTTTTGTCACCTTTTTAACATGGATCTGGACGCCCTCATCTGTGGCGCATATGGAGGAAATGCGCCACAGATGCTGAAACTTCAGTGGCGCATAAGTCCATATGCGCCACAGAAGTGGGTGAATTAGATTCCCGCTATGGGGCCCACCTCCAAGTTTTGTGGCGTATGTTGGGATATGCGCCACAGAAGTGCAACACATCTGTGGCACATATCAGAACATGCGCCACAGAACTTGGGTGAATTAGATTCCGTGGTGGGGCCCCCCTCCATGTTCTGTGGCGCATAAGAAAATATGCCCCACAGAAGAGGCACTTCTGTGGCGCATATCTCAGAACCACACATGAATCCACCAGTGTCATTGCATGTGTGTTCTTTTCATGAACCATAGCTAGAGTGATTGCATGTGTGTTCTTCTAAACAAACCACACATGCATCCACTTAGTGTGATTGCATGTCTGTTCTTTTCACAAACCACACATGGATCCACCTAGTGTGCTTGCATGTCTGTTCTTCTCACAAACCACACATGGATCCACCAGTGTCATTGCATGTGTGTTCTTTTCATGAACCACACATGGATACACTAGTGTCATTGCATGTGTGTTCTTTTCATGAACCACAGCTAGAGTCATTGCATGTCTGTTCTTTCCACAGACCACACATGGATCCACCTAGTGTGATTGCATGTCTATTCTTTCACAAACCACACATGGATCCACCAGTGTCATTGCATGTGTGTTCTTCTCATGAACCACAACCAGTGTCATTGCATGTATGTTCTTCTCACAAACAACACAAGGATCCACTAGTGCATTGCATGTGTGTTCTTCTCATGAACCACAGCAAGTGTCATTGCATGTCTGTTCTTCTCACAAACCACATAAGTATCCACCAGTGTCATTGCATGTCAGTTCTTCTTGCAAACCACACATGGATCCACCAATTTCATTGGATGTGTGTCTTCTCATGAACCACACATGGATCCACCAGTGTCATTGCATGTGTGTTCTTCTCATGAACCACACATGGATCCACCAGTGTCATTG